>CM076583.1:555253452-555841746 GCA_034641835.2 Pinus albicaulis | reverse complement strand
ACCCTGGGAATTGTTATCCCACCTCATCACCAGAGCTATAAATGTTAGCAAGGGTAACCTTAGGTTTTGTCGTAAAGAAGAAGATAAAACACAACCGCATCGAGCACAGATCGCAGTCATACTAAAGCTATTTTGAGGGCGGCTTCTTCAGATTGAGGAAAGTGAGAGGCGACGTCTTTGCCGATGGGAGACGGGAGGGTGCGAAGGAACCAGTCCATGTAAACCCGATCTTCAAAGGGAGGGGCTCGACATAAGCTCCGTCTTCGTCGCCATTCCTGAACATGGGCAGAAAGGCGTGTGGAAGAGGATTGCTTAAATGAAGTCAAGAGCTCCGTACCAGTGTCGTATCGGAGAGGGAGTTGGAAGTACGACAAGAAGGCTTGGGAAAGAGTCTCGAACGTGGTATGGGAGGAAGTGGCCTGCTCGACATACCATTTAGAAGCTTCGCCGGTAAGCATGCGTTGGAACAACCGAAGACGGATGGAGTCATCGGTAATGGAGTTGGAGGAACACCACATGTGGAAAGACCGGACGTGATTGGTTGGGTCTTCGCCATTAAGGCCCTCGAACTTAGGGATATCGGAGGGTAACTTGGTAGGCATAGTGGGCCAGGTAGTATTGTGGTGAATGGGGTCGTTAATCAACTGATGGAAATCGGGGAGGCTGAGGCCTGCAATGTACGGCAGCACAGGGGTGGCCGGAGTAGTGGTTGTGACGGTTCCGCTAGAAGGAGGGCCGGTATTGTGGCCGCTAGCATTGGGCCCTGATCCAGACATGGTGAAGGTAAAAGGGGGAGAACCGGGAGGAGAAGGGGGACCTGAGGAATCAGGAGAGGAGTCGGAGTGCGGACTCGAAGGTGGACTGGCTCGACGACGACGGTGCGGAGCAGGTCGATCAACCGGAAACTGAGGATGAAGGCCAAGAAGTCTCCGGGAAAGGCGCCTTGGGGGCGCAATGATGACAGGAAGAAGGGAACCGACAAGGGCAGAAAGGGACAGAATCAAGAAGGTCAAGGGCAGATAAGGTGCAGTGACGATTGATTTTAGAGTCTTTGCCAGGCGGTGTAAACCAGGCGCTTCTTCACTTAGGGTCAATGTGTGGTGTGCGTTAATTTTAATTTTTAAACCCTTTCCGTTGTTGAGAGCAAAAAAGTGTGCAACGTAGCTGAAAATAAACCTACAGAGAACAGAATAAAAATGCTGAAATAACAGAAAAATAACAGCTACATATGCATCTCAAAACTATGCTGAAAAGAAAGGGAAAAACTATGGAAACACACACAAACGAAGCTCAACAGATCTAGGGTCAAAGGGGACAGAGATCCGGAGGATAAAGCTGCAGATAAGGGGTGCAGATCACAGCCAAGAGACAGGGGCAAGGTGGCTGGAAAAAAAGGGAAATCAGCAAAAAGCCGGGAGGGGCAAGGCAGAAGCCTTTAGGGGAGGTCCAAACAAAACGACAAGAGGTGATTTGAAAGGAAAAGAGGCTGATTTCGATGGATCCGGAAGTGAGGTCACAGATCTGGAAAAAGAAAGGGTTGAAGCTCTGAAACCGACGGCTGAAACAGCTGAAACTCTTCCACAAAAAGTGGAGGGTACTAAAGCCCTAAGGGGCTGGGTTCCCACTTAGATGAGTAAAAACAGATCAGATCTTGGTCAAGGCGGGCCGAGACAGAGGCTGGAAAACCCTGGCAGAAGCTGCAGCAGAACCCAGAAAAATTGCAGAAAAAATGCTGGAAAAAAGGCAGGTCGCAGGTTCTGACCTGATCTGAGTTGAGGTCGCAGGAAACAGGCTGAAAAGTGCGTCCAGGTCGCAGGTTTTGGGCCAAAAGGTGCGACCCCCCCGTTCCGGTTGTTTCGGCGGCATATTTTCTGAAAAGTTGCCGTCTCAGTTGCGGCTGGTGTCGCTTACCTGCGCAATAGGGCCAGAAACACACGGAAGTTAGAAATTTTAAGTTTTTAGGGTTTTATGTGAGAAAAATGACATGAAAAGAGAAAAACTAAGCAGCTGAAAAGAAGCCCTAGGGCCTGAAGTCGCTGGATATGCAGGAATATGAAAAACGACAGCGGTCGTAATTTAAAACCCGTGTGGAGTCGCCATTTGTTAGTATGAATTCTTTGTCGAAGCGTACGAAAAAGAACCACTTTAGCTACGCATAACTAATAGCCCTAACAACAATAATGGCCGCAAAACATCTTCAGATCTGCAATTAGTAGTTAAAGTGCTGCAACAAACAGATCTATAAATGGAAAGATATTAAGCAGTAAAGTAAAGAGTTTGCTCCATGCATCCAACATACAAGACAAGAACACGATTTTTTGAATGAATTTTTATATTACAGGGCACCTGGGAGGAAACAAGAAGGTGTATCCAGATCTCCTCAATGGGATGGGTTCTTTGTAGTCCTCAGCACTTCAGATCTAAGCTTTCTCTCTCTTGCAGATGTAGAAAACCCAATGTAAAAGGTAGAGCTCAATGGGAGCAACAATGGCAGAAAATGAGACCGAGTGTATAGATCCAGAGTGATCTAGTATGCAACAAAAGGTGAAGAATGAAGGGGAAAACCCTCCTATTTATAACAAAATATTGGGTCATTCTAGATTTTGGTGCATGATTAAAATAATGTTAACCAAATCTAGATCCACCTCTATGGAATATTTTATTATTATTTGTTGGAGGGAAAGGGTGTTTGACTTGGGTCAAATCCCTTGATTAGTGAAAAATAAATAAATAAATGATTTATTTATCTTTTTAAGGAAGTGGTTGGGATATAATCAAATAAATAATGATTTAGTTGATTAATGGTGGTTGAGTTGGTCATATTTAACAAGGAATATTATTTAAATAATTATTCCTAGAAAATAATAAGATAACTATGGGTTTATCTCATTAATTTCTTTGTTTTTGGGTTAAATATGACTGGGAATAATAATTAAATTATGGTTTAATTAATTATTCCTTTTGGGGTTTCCTAATTAACATAGTGAAAGCAGTTTTACTTGGGGTAAAACTGGTCTTACATGGTGTACTTGGGTCCATCTAATGATGAAGAGTTAGATGACCAAAAATGGTGTAAATAACCGTCGCTAAGAAACAAAAGGAATGGGAGCAGCCCTGTTTGTCCAGCCTTCCCAAAGAGATGAAGAAGGACCAACCATGGAATCATCTACTAGACTGGTTGTACTGGAAAAGAGAGTTCATCAACTAAACATGTAAATATTCTAAGTTAGATTAGGGTAGGTAGGACTTTAAATAAAACTTAGCTCTTGATCATCTAGTTAGTCTTTTACTTTATTTCTCTGAAGAAGAAAAATTAGAAAAATACAAAAACAATAGAAAAGAGAAAAAGAGGGCAGATTGTAAAACAAGAAAGGTACAACCCCATACCAAAAAAGAGAGACCAAATCTGAAAGTGTGCAAGCCTAAATGCCACTCCTAAAAACACATTTCTAGTTAGTCATACAGCCTAATCATGACTAATTATCTTTTCAATTTACTGCTGATAGGTTAGTGAATTAGATCAACCAAACAATACAATCTTGGCTTATCAGTAAGGTAGATTGGGATAGAAGAAAGAAGGTTTAAACAAATTCAAAATCTGAACCTGTGAATTTCAAAAGAAGAATGGCTCTAAACAAAATAAATCTTGAGCCAAAGGCAGACAACAAACTGGTTCCAAAATGCTCAAAAATTGGACTAGAAAGAGAGAAAAGACAGCTCAAGTGAAATCAAAATCAGAGCTGAAGAAATAATGTAGGATGTTTTAGTTTTCAGATCTTAAACCTTCACAATTTTGTTTATTTTTTTTCAAATAAAATCTATGTGCAGCTTGTTTTCATGCCATATATCTGCAGCAAGTCAAATTTCTTAATCCTAGCTTGGATGCTTTTAAATTTCCTGTTTTAGAATTTAGAGAATAAAGGTCTGTCAGACAGTCTAATCCTGACAAATAGTAGTTAGGTAGAGACACTTATGAGTTCAATTGCTTAATCTGAACTCATGGAGAAATAAGAGTAGACATAGACTAGTTTTATGTTTTCAATAAAAGAATAAAATGTTGATGAAGAGAGTTTGGTAGTCCAAATGCACTCTGAAAGAAGAAAAAAATTTAGGATCATTAGGAATGGGTAGGTAGAAATGTTGTTTTGAAATAATTCCATGGTTTCAAATTGCTACAGAGATTATCAAATCAAAGAAAGGTCAGCTAAAGAAAAGTAAGTTGCTTCCCAATGGATGAAGGCACTGGTTTACTGACAAGCCAGAGATCAATAGTTGAGGTTCTGGACACCTAAAGAACCAGCTGTCCTCCCCAAGCTGAGCCACTGTTAGCCACCTATAAATTTTTTTATACCATGTGGTGGCTAGGCTTGTATTTTAAACCTTCAAGATATAGTTCCCTTTGAGAACTTATCATCTTTTGAAGTTTTATGATGATTATTACCCTTTGAGTTAATCTTCACTACTATTTCACTATTAGTCCTAAAGTACTTGCTGTTTACTAAGAGAAAGACTGCTTAAAAACTCCATTTTCCATCATTTTAATTCTCCATTTTCACCTTTCTTCCCTTTCACAAATCCCTCTATAAACCTTCATTTTAACCTCTAAATCACCCTAAAACCCTTTTTAAAACCTTATATTTCCCTTTATTTGGTTTTAAAATCCCTCCTCTCACCTATCGGAACCCTTACTTGGCCTCAAAAACCTTTGTTTTTGGCCTAAAAATCACTCTTCTACACTATATAGGTCTTAGGACCCTGAGGGCTTATTTCCTTTAAGCCTTTTTCCTCATATGTCCTTAGCCCCACAATCGGGCGCTTAGAACATAAATCCCCATGCAAAAAACCTCTTTTCCCTTCTATTTTTCCATTTCCGAATTTATGTTTTTTGAGAAAATCTGGACCGTTGATCTCTACAGATCAACGGACATTGGGCCCCCATCTTTCCACCCATTCACCTGCCTTTGACTTTATCACTTTCAAAACCTCCGCGTTCTCTCTTAATCCTGACAGTTCATCAGAAAGATTTGACAATCGGAATTAAACCTGATAACCCAGTTCCGCCGGGGCCTACCATCCACCATATACCAAGCCTACCCAATCTAATTATGACACATGGCCCCCACTACATTCCTCGTCCGTGCAACTTTCCCATTGCTCTCATTCCGTATCGTTGGATCTCGCACCTCCGATCCAACGATTGACGTTGCATATCGCAAAACTTCCGCGCCCAAAGTTTAACGCTCAAAAATTTTGCGAAATAGATGGTATTGAAAAGCCACATGTTGACCGATGTATTGTATCGCACTCCATCCACAAAATACTGCCTACCCCCCAAATGTTGTGCGAAAACCATTAATGGTTTTCCCGAAACCACTTCTCCTCAATTCGCACTCTAATTCAAATTTAAAACCTTGTTTCGTTTATAGCCATGGTTTTTTATCCTTACACTGCTACATCCATTCATCGTCACAGCTCCGACTACTTCCATAAACCCTCCTAAGTAGTTCTAAACCAAAATTCGCATGATTTAAATAACATTTGTTTGTTTTTATGCAGGTTTAATGAAGTTAAAGTTAAAAACCCTCTCGTAGGAAATTATAGTGTTATTGGCCGAGGATGATGATCCTCGCGACCTTTGATACAAATTAAAGGTTTTTAAAGTGATAATTACATATCTTAAGAATTCCAATAAGTCATGATCATCGGCTTTCTAAACAAATTTTCCAACAAACCCTCTGTACACCTGCAAACAACAAACACAGTCAGAGTTAATTAAATGAAAGAGTATTAGTGTCAAAGATGAAGATTATGGCTTAATCAAGCATAAACACATATCCAAAGATAAATCACGATGTTTATGAAACAGAGAATAATATCAGTCGAAGGAAGCCTCGAATGCCACATCAAAGGGGCTAATTGAATCCCCAGCTACCTAAACTACCACCTTGCAACTCTCTGCCTCAAAGGAATACCCAGATCAAATCTCAGACAGAAACATTAAGGCCAAAGGTAGCTGACAGTCATTATAAACAAAAGAACATATTTTAAACTATCATTAAAATTATTGTAAAAGATAAAAAGAGCCTTAAATTCAATCTTTTCACCCACTAAGCTTAAAAAGCAGAAAACAGAGTTAATGAAACAGAGTTGTAAATCGAATGCTTTCCTGCCTTATGCCTTGCATGGTTTTCAAGGCTAGGAGTCACATTTATTATAGAATTAATGATTCTCAGCCCTAGAACTCTTCCACCTCCTCATTTCTGTTATAAATACTTTTGAAGAAGATGAGAACTTGGTTGGTTGGTTGGTCACTATTTGTAACACTAAAACTCTCTGAAATAATTCATAGTCTGTTTGAAGTTGAGGAAGAAATTGAAGTCTTGGAAGCTTGATGATGTTGTGACATGCTTGTTCATGAGAAGGCTCTATCATTGGATCCCTGAGCCTGTCTGTTGGTGATGTATTCTAAATTGTCTGTTGTTTTTCCTATTTTCATTATGTTTCATAAATTCTTACTACATTAGGATGAAAAGTTTAGGCTAAGAAATGACTCCTGGAAGCACCTTAGACCTGTTTATCCTTCACTGTTTTATTTTTTCTTCTGCTAAGGTATTTTAGAGTCTTTAATCATTATCTTGAACCCTTATTCTTGTTTATTTATCAAATAGTTCAAATAGTTGGTTCCAGCATGATTTATAGTTTTCCCTTCTTGTCTGCTGCCACTTGAAAGTTGTTTTTGAAGTCTCCCTTTGAAGTACCATTGTTTATAGTTTGCCAAAGAGGTCTATTCTGATCATGCCCTTTGTTCCTGATTAAATAGTTGTTTTAAAGGTCTTTATAGTTGTGATCATAGATGTGTTAGGTGTTCCATCTTCTATGACTACAATTATCAATGAATCTTTCATGTTTTCTAATTCCTTTGAAATAAAGTCTTTGAGGAAATAGGGTGTTCCCCGAATCTTAGATTTCATTTTGAAAGTTGTCTTGAAGTCATTATTTGCTTAAAGTGTGGTTTGTATAATTCATGGTTAGCCATGTCTATCAAATGCCTCTTTATGTTCAAGTTATGTTTTTAAGTTCCCTTTGTTGAGAATTCAATTTCTCTTTCCAAATCATTAATTTCCATCTCATTCACAAAACTAAAGGATCATGGGGCCAAGTTAGATTTTCCCTTTGATATCCCATATCCATTGATGAGTTTGTCATAAACCTCTTCTTGACTCCATTACCCAATGAATCTAATGCTTCTTCTTTCTATCTATACTACTTAGACCTTTCATATTCTGTTGTGCCAATTCAACCAAACAAACACCTGCACTTAATAACTATTCTAAAATCAATACTTAAAAGCAAACAAGACATATCTTTGCAAACAATTTGAGAGATCCCTCTCTGAGAACAAGAGGACTAGATCCTAGAACTCTAAAGATTGGTTCTGATTTTGCCTTGACTTTTTGTTAGCCAATCTATCAAAACACAAGACCCCAACATTGTCCATAGGAAAGATCTCCTTCCCCTCCTTCACATATCTCCCAAACCCTTTTGGCACATACACCTCCCTCAAAATAAATTACTATCAACCGACATTGAACCCTACACTTGGTGGACACACACCTCCTTCTTCTACAATACTCCTAGCCATATTCCCACATAGGTATCATCTACCCCTTCCTCTTGTATCCTCTTCGTTTGATGCACATAATGAATATCAATCATATTTAAATCACTACTTATGCAAGTTCATGGTGATTTTGCGATAATCATGTCTCTTAGACACTCATGAACTATGCATAGAGAAGCATTTGCCTATATAAGAAAAATACTGAGAATATATTATCTAAAAAATTTGATAAGATTTGAATGTAAATTTTATCACAATCAACTATGACAAATTTCAAGAGTATATCCTCCTAACCACCTTTGTCAATATAATTCCTTTTTATGCACAATAGAAAATCAATTTTTTAATCAAAGTGTTACATTTTGGATCAAGGATACAACATATTGCTTACTCAAGTAAGGCTCTAATCTTATTTTGAGGGTGAAGCAACGTAGAAAAGAGAGACTTGTTATAAAATTCCACATACAATATTATAACTATTATAATACATTAAACAACTAATATTTCTAATATGAAATATCAAAACCCTGATATCAAAACCACATAATAAAGGTCACATCCAAGTTTGGAAGGAGTGAGAGAGTATTTGAGAGTGATATTGTAAGGAGCATCATTTTCCCAAATCCCAGGACTTTGTGTGTGTGTGTGTGTGTGTAGAGAGAGATAGAGAGAGAGAGAGAGAGAAATTATATTTCATTTATATTCATAAAAAAATACCTAGAATGCCAAATTGGTTGTAGAATATATGAAAACCTACATATTTGTACATCAATAAAGATATAAATGACATACATAGTAAATTAATGATTAATAATTCAAGAATCAACCTTCTATAAACTACATTCTATCAATTACAAGCAAACATGCAAATTTTTAAGCCAAATAACAGAAACTAGACCATAGCTACAATGTGCAAGAGATGAATAGTACATATGTGGAATAGAATTCAAATGGAAACAAAAATGAGTAGTATGTGTCAACCTATCAGAGACTATGAGAAATATAAATGAGAGGATGATAAAGTATCAAGAAGACCGAGAGCCATGTGAACAAATAGTTGTTGTAGATTTAGCTAGCAGAGATGCAAATGTCACTGAAGTGGAAAAATAAATGGTATGGAAGTAAATATTCCAAAAGAATATCTAGAGGATCTAGAAATATTTTAATTGAACCTTATAAAATTCATCAAAATGATCTTATATTAGATGTAAGAGAAAAACATCCCAATGATATATTCTTCAAAGAAATATTAAGGGAGCCAAATCACTTAGGATCAATGGTGAAAAGAAAATTTATATGTAAAGACTCAATCTTAATTTGTGAAGGTACAATGGTCAAGTCTTTTTCAGCGTCTAACAATAGAGTGACTTTCCAAAAAAACCACCAAGTGTTGAAGTTGGTTGTCCAAGTGAAGCATAGATCATATTCCAATGTTTTGCAAATCAAAGCAGAGTGTTGAGCAACCCCCTCTCACCCCAACCTCGCCACCAAAAAAACACATAGAAATAAGAAAATTTAAAACAATGCAAAAATACAATCTCTTGTGCAAAGGGGATTCTTATTTTTCTCTTATTAGAATGAAGATGGAATGGATTTATGGGCTAGACAAAAGTTGGACACCTTGAGAAGGTGGAGTCCTATGCGTGTTGTAGGCAAAGGAGACAAAGTTTGTGCAGGAAAAAAATCATGTTCCGTTAAGGAAACATTCCCTCGAGCCTCCTAATTAAACCCTCATCTCATCTCTTGAGATCAATGCCTCAGATATTGGCCAGTAAAATTATTTATCTTCATAACTTTAGACTATGATTAATTAAGTCAACAAAAGAATACAACACATCAAATGTAATTTTCCTAAGTTAAAAGTTAGAAGATTTTATTAATTACTTACTCCACTTAAGTAAGCATTTACAAGGTTGATTAATATTCTTCACAAGCTAAGCCACCAAGCTAGTGAAGAATACCTCCTGAGCTACCATAGCTCAACAAACTAAAGAGTCTTATTTTGTGAAGGTAAAGTGGCCAAGCTGTTTTTAGTGTTGAAAAATAGAGTGATTTTCCAGAAGAATCACCAAGCATTGAAGATGTTTATCCAAGTGAAGCATATATTAGGAGTCCATTGTTTTTCTAATCAAATGAAAATGCTTAAACCCCCCAAAATGTAGAATAAAATCAAAACAATATGAAAATAAAATGTTTTATGAAAAGTAGATTCTTTTTTTTTTTTGGTCAGAAAAAAACTAAGGTAGAGAGTTGATTTGAACAAAATGTAGACATCTTGAGAAGGAAAAAAGTGTGCAGCAAGCTTCAGTTAATAGTATTTGTAAGTGAAAGAGATAAAGTTTGTGAAGGAAACAAAATATTGTGAGGGAAGAAAATCCAACAACTTAAGGATTGTGTAGAGTACCTAGTCAAGGCAAGATATAGTTTAAAAAAAAAAAAATCCAAGTCCTCACTCTAATGCCTGTTAGAAGTGAAATCCAAGTCCTCACTCCGATGCTTGTTAGAAGTGAACTAAAAAGACCAATTAGGTTACAATGTTATGGAAACCAATAGTGCAGATGTGGAAGAACATTTTGATGGAAACAATGAGGTAATACACGTCTAGAGAGGTTGTGAAAAGTCTAAAGAGCATGAGATAAACAATAATTCCATTACTACTTTGATTTATTCAATATCTGCATATATATAGTTACCCAATACTCACAAGACAACTTGACTATACCCTTCTTTACCATGTACATATTTTACCACCACCAATACCCAAGGCACATGATACATTTTTTGTCTAGCTGTATCATGAAATTTAGCCCAAGACACCAAATGGGAAAAGTTTTTTCAATCATTTTATGAAGATTCTTAGAAACCATGTATCACACAAAATTACCTTACTTTTCCCTTTTATAAAACCTAAAAATTTTGTAGAAATTTGAATAATAGCTGAATTATTCACCGAGATTATCCTGATTACACACTATTTAAGCTTCATGCATAATACATAACCTCTTCTACAATTGATCATCAATATGCGGAAATAGAAAGCAATCGCATGCGCTCATTAAAACATAATCAAGCACACATATCAACACAGGATGTAATGGGGAAAGAAATAGCTGAAAACCCCCAACTATCTGTATATTATAATGATGGAGAACATGTAACAATACATAGCACAATACTCCTCACAAGTACTCAGTACTATCTCCAAAAAGTTACACACAAACTATATGAGATTTGAACAAGTCCTGGGTTCAAATCTCCTCCACAAGTCTGCCTGCCTCTACTGCGCAATCCAAGTGAGTAATGAATGAGATCCAAGTTCGAATCCCATTAGATCCAACTGTGAAATCGTCATTGGCAATCTCCATCAATGTGTGTGCAAATCTCATGCACAGCCAATAGTTACAACTGATAGCAAACTCACCCTTTCACCCACCTCTAACACTGGTCTCCACTGAACTGTCCATGCATTGCAGTTAACTGATGTGTTCTTTAGTTGATTTATGAGTTAATAATTAGTGAATTAATTAATAATTAATTCACACCACTCATCACTAGTGTATTTGTCAGTTAGACTAAAAACAACTAGTTCAACTAAGTTAAACCGAACACAACTCCACCAACTGTCTCATCAACTCCACCAAACTCTGCCACATGAGTTCTAACTGAAGTCAACCATGCAATAGCTCAACTAACCCTTAGGAAAAGTGTATTTCCTTCTGTCAGCTGCATGTGCCACATCCAAGCATCAAAGTGAAGTGCTCCAAGAGGATAAGATAATGTTTATAGTCTAAATATTATTAAGGGTTAATAATATTTTACTGTTCTATTTTTAGCTCGGCAGTCTAAAAATAGAAACCGCCCAATGTCTAAAAATAGAGGTCCATCTATTTTTACCAACTCGACCAATCATCCATAAATAGCATCTTGCAACTCATAGACCATGATCCATATGTCTAAAAATAGACATAGTCTAAAAATAGACTTTGCGCCAAAAATAGCCTGCGGGCCCACTTAGTGAAGGCGACTTATTTTCACTAAGCTCCATCATCTTGTTGCATTTTCAACACTCCCTCTCAACAAGATATGGATTATCTGCAACCCCTATCCTGCCTCTGTGGTATTCGAATTTTCTCCTGGTGAGCGCCTTCGTCAAGATATCAGCATCCTGATCCTCCGTGGGAATATATGAAAGTAACATGATTCTCTGTTGCACACAATCTCTGATATGATGGTACCTGATGTCGATGTGTTTGGATCTATCATGAAATACTGGATTAGCCGAGAGTTTAATGCAACTATGGTTATCACAATAAATCACAGTAGGCTCCAAGTGTGACCCGAACAACCCGACCAGAATCTTCCTCATCCATATGGCCTCGCATGCAGCCAAGCTTGCTGCCATATACTCAGCCTCTGCTGAACTGAGTGCCACGGATCTTTGCTTCTTGCTGTACCAAGAAACTGTTGTCGAATCGATACTGAAGATCCCTCCAGATGTGCTCTTTCTGTTCGTTGGGCTCCCTGCCCAATCTGCATCCGTGAAGCCACAAAGCTTCACCTCATCCTCCTGTCTGTACCACAAGCCATATCCCGATGTGCCTCTAAGATAATGCAATACATGCTTGCCTGCCTTCCAGAAGAGCTTGGTAGGCTTAACCATAGCTTGTGAAAGCTGGTTAACAGCATAGCATATATCGGGTCGTGTATTGACCAGATACATAAGCGACCCCACCAACTGTCGATAAACAGTGGCATCCACTACCTCCGTTGAAGTAGCATCCTCCTTCCTCCAACCTCCAGGAAGAGGAGTATCAACAGGCTTGCAGTCATGCATGTTGAACTTCTCCAGTATCTCCTGGGCATACTTACCCTGAGAAACAAATAGTCCATCACTGCGCTGCCAGATTTCCAATCCCAAGAAATAATGAAGGAGGCCCAAGTCCTTCATCTCAAACTCTCTAGCAAGATCCTCCTTGCATGAAAGTATCAACAGCTCATCACCTGTCAAAATCAGATCATCTACATACAGTACAATGATCAGCAACTTCCCCTCCACCGCAATCTGGTATAGGTTAGGATCCGCCTCACTCTTGGAGAATCCAAGTCCGGTGAAATAGCTGTCTATCCGTGTGTACCAAGCAAGAGGTGCTTGTTTCAACCCATACAGTGCTCTCTTGAGTCTACACACATGCGACTCACTGTTGAAGATCTCAAAACCTTCGGGCTGCTCTATGTACACCTCCTCCTCAATCACTCCGTTGAGGAACGCAGTCTTCACATCCATCTGATTGATGTGCCACCCCATCTGTGCTGAGAGAGCTAGGATCGTCCGTATGGAAGAGTACCTTGCGACAGGTGCAAAGGTCTCCTCATAATCGATCCCCTCGATCTGTGAGAAGCCACAGGAAACAAATCTTGCCTTGTACTTCTCCACACTCCCGTCAACCGCCTGCGTCACTTTGTAGATCCATCGTGAACCCACCACTGATTTCCCCTCCAGTCACGGGACAATCTCCCATGCACTGTTTCTGACAATCGAATCATACTCTTCCACCATGGCATCTACCCATGCGGGGTCCTCCACAGCTTCTTCGAAAGAGGATGGCTCTGTCATGACACATTTGCTCATAAGAGCCATGTATCCAGTGTACCGGTCCGGTGACTGTCTCTGTCTGCGTTGTGCTATAGGTGGTCCTACAATCTTCTCTGCATCTTGAGCCAGTCGCTCAGCTTCTGTAGTGCACTTGCGCCCTCTGATGGTTAGCGCTGCATGAGTGGTCTCTTCCACTCCATGAACTTCCTCTTGTGGCTGATCCACATCCGGAAGCTCATCCTTAGGAACTAATAGCTCCTCATCTGCATGCAAGTGTGGCTCCCTCTCAAGCGAACACTGCATGGCTTTCTCCTCCTAAAATTTGATATCCTGTCGCACAACAGTCTTGCGACTGTCTGGAAAATACACCCGATAGTTGTGAGGTGTATCAGTGTACCCCACAAATATTCCAACCTCTGCGGTCGGATCCAGCTTCTTCCTGGCATTCTTTGTCACATGCATGTAGACAGGTGAACCAAAAATCCTCAAATGGGAAATGTCAGGTCTCTTACCAGAAAACGCCTCCTCCGGTGTACTCATGCCAAGTATCTTGTGAGGACAACAGTTCTGCACATATACTGCAGTATTGCATGCCTCCGCCCACAAGTGAAGGGGTAGGCCCTGGTCATGCAACATCGCCGTCGCTGCTCCCGATCATTCTGTTCTTCCGCTCGGCAACCATTCTCTTGTGGGTTATGGGGTGCTATGAGCTCTCTCTGAATTCCTTCTGCGCTGCAAAATTCCTTGAATTCGGCAGAGATGAATTCACCACCATTGTCGCTCCTAAGAGCCTTCACATGCTTCCCCGATTCCTTCTCAACCAGTGCCTTGAACTCACAGAACTTTGAGTATGTCTCGCTCTTCTTTTGCATGAAGAAGATCCAGCACTTCCGAGAGAAATCATCAACAAATATTACATAGTACTTGTGCTTTGCTGTCGAAGCTACTGAGAAAGGTCCACACACGTATGTGTGAACTCTCTCAAGGATCGTCGTTGTGTGACTATCCTTCTCATGAAAGGTGGCTTTCATATACTTCCCCAAAGTACACCCCTTGCACTGATCTGACTACGCAAGAGTGCCCTTAGGAAGCCCGGTAGAAATCTGCTGCAGGATCTTCAAAGCTCCATGGTGAAGGTGGCCCAATCTCCGGTGCCACGGCTGCCATCATCCGGCTCACCACTCCTCTGCCTTGCATGCCATTCTTTGCGTAGCCATCTACATGCAGCGTAAAGGTTCTTGACTCGAGCCCCTATCTTCGGGTTTCTCCGGTTTTCTTCTTTGCGTAGGAAAGCCTTTCCTTCGCTGAAGACAACATCGTACCCCTTGTCTTAACATCGCCACGGAGATCGGATTCTTCTTCAATCCTGGAACATGCATCACTTCCTTCCAATACGAAGGGTTTACTAGACTCCCTCTCAAAGGAAATGGTACCGATACCGGTCGCACTATATCTACCATCATCGCCCATCTCGATGTGCACTCCAAGATCTTTCTCATCCAGATCTGAAAACAGATCTCGATCTCCAGTCATGTGAAAGGACGCACCACTGTTCAAGAACCATACTGATCCCATCACACTTGATACCAAGCATGCGATCAGCGAAAAATATAGCTCAAACTACGAGGCTAAGGCCTCTCCAGCTGCAGATCCAGCAGCCTGCTTATTTTTCTTCTTCTGCGGATAATTTGTGGCATAATGTTTGTGCTGGTGATAGTGAAAACACTTCACCTTAGACATGTCCTGCTTCTTTCCTTTCACACCGGAATGAGAAGCTTTCTTGCTCTTCCCATTCTTTGCTTTGGTAGCCAAAGCGCAATTTTCTTCATCGGATGCCTTTGATGAAGATCCGTCTCTGGTATTCCGCCTTATCTCCTCTTGCACAAGATCCGACCAAAGTCGCTCCCATCCTGGCAATTTCTCCCGACCATTGACAGAATCCTGATAGGCATGCCAACTCTTTGGAAGACCAAGGAGAGCTAATCTCACCAATTCCTCATCATCGACAGTCACCCCCACACTTCCCATCTCATCCCTGCATTGGATGAACTTCGTGAGGTACTTCAGCATACTGTCGCCTTTCTCCATCTTAATATGTCTGAGTTTATCCTTGAGCGCCAACTTCCTCTGGTCACTCTTGCTTTGGAATAAATCTGTCAACGCTTTCCACATCAAGTATGGAGAAGCTTTTCCATGCATGCTGGATACAATGTGATCCTTCACGCCCTCCAACAGAATTCTTCGACATTTCGCCATCTTCTTTTGCCAAGCCTCAACTTGAGCAGCATCAGTAAGCTTTGGGATCTCAGCTTCTATGAACTCCTTCAGCCCATTATCATCTAATACCGCTTCCATCCGGTCCTTCCATGCAACATAATTCGAACTTCCCTCAAGGGCATATTCCAGTCGCAATCCGTTGAAAGACATTTCCACTCCGGCACCAAGAAAACAAACTACTGCAAAATTCGAATTCCAAGCTCAAAACTCAATTGCTTCTGGATCTGTGAGAACAAAGTATTTCTAGCACAGAGATCGACTGTAGGGGAATTTACTGGATATATCACCTTTCAAGGAAAGGATGGATCCAGAGGCTACCTGGCCCGTTACAGACTCTGTCTACCGAAATAAATTGTAATCACTGTAATAGATCCCGATGATCAATTCTTTGCTTTGATAGCTCCGATACCATGTAGAAATTTAAATAATAGCTGAATTATTCACCGATATTATCTTGATTACACACTATTTAAGCTTCATGCATAATACATAACCTCTTCTACAATTTATCATCAATATGCGGAAATAGAAAGCAGTCGCATGCGCTCATTAAAACATAATCAAGCACACATATCAACACAGGATGTAATGGGGAAAGCAATAGCTAAAAACCCCCAACTATCTGTATATTATAATGATGGAGAACATGTAACAATACATAGCACAATACTCCTCCCAAGTACTCAGTACTATCTCCAGAAGTTACACACAAACTATATGAGATTTGAACAAGTCAGGGGTTCAAATCTCCTCCACAAGTCTGCCTGCCTCTACTGCGCAATCCAAGTGAGTAATGAATGAGATCCAAGTTCGAATCCCACTAGCTCCAACTGCGCAATCCTCATTGGAAATCTCCATCAATGTGTGTGCAAATCTCATGCACAGCCAATAGTCACAATTGATAGTAGACTCACCATTTCACCCACCTCTAACACTGGTCTCCACTGAACTGTCCATGCATTGCAGTTAACTGATGTGTTCTTTAGTTGATTTATGAGTTAATAATTAGTGAATTAATTAATAATTAATTCACACCACTCATCACTAGTGTATTTATCAGTTAGACTAAATACAACTAGTTCAACTAAGTTAAACCGAACACAACTCTACGAACTGTCTCATCAACTCCACCAAACTCTGCTAGTTGAGTTCTAACTGAAGTCAACCATGCAATAGCTCAACTAACCCTTGGGAAAAGCGTATTTCCTTCTATCAGCTGCATGTGCCACATCCAAGCATCAAACTGAAGTGCTCCAAGAGGAAAATATAATGTTTATAGTCTAAATATTATTAAGGGTTAATAATATTTGACTCTTCTATTTTTAGCCCGACAGTCTAAAAATAGAAACCGCCCAATGTCTAAAAATAGAGGTCCATCTATTTTTACCAACTCGACCAATCATCCATAAATAGCATCCTGCAACTCATAGACCATGATCTATATGTCTAAAAATAGACTTTGCGCCAAAAATAGCCTGCGGGCCCACTTAGTGAAGGTGACTTCATTTCACTAAGCTCCATCATCTTGTTGCATTTTCAACAAATTTCACTCACAAAAGTTAAGAAATGGTTATATACCAACACAAGGATATGGGTCTCTATATTTCGTGATTGATAAAAATATTCTGACTTGGTGATTGAGATGCAGTAGATCCATCCATAGAGCTATCAGTTCCAATTCTATTTGTTCTAGTCATATTTATGATTTCTATTATATATATGCTATAAACGATGAAATTTTTTTTTAACACTTGCATACAATGAGAAAAGTGATAGCTCTGGCTAGATCTAATTCGCAACAAAACTAATTCCAAAACTATTGTTATCTCTTCTAAATTATTTAGATGTTTTAACATTTCTTGGGCACATGAAAATTTGGTAATATTATTACATTGTGATATTTCTCAGGACGTTAGTAATTGTAATGATTTTAACTTCAATATAACTATAAGATGGAAATGACAAATGGTCTAGCCGGCTTATTATCTATTACTCGAGAGGGAGGATACCCCCTCAGATTTACTTGGTAACACTGTGACAGTAATACACTTTTTTTCTGAGCTATCTAACAAATGAAGAGGATCAATCATTGTTGCTTTCAATGAAATAATCATTGCGGCATCTCCATGGAATGAAGAATTGGGGAAAGCCGATGATGGGTACAGAAACAAGGCAAGGAGGAAAACTGAGAACTGTAAGGCAAGTTTTGGAAGCCTTATATTCTAGTTAATGAGTCTACACTATTGACAATACTGTTATTTTCAATGCAACAGTAAATAAGTCCAACAAATACAATCTACAATTATGAAATTATTACATTTAAAAACCAAGATGGTTCGAGCGGATCTTAAATAAATGTGGTAAAATCATATTTTTGTAGAGGCAATAGGCCTTATGCCTATGGCCTAACCATCTCCATGCTCTTTGTCCTTCATGTTTCTAGATTCAACTTTCTACATAAGAAAATATGAAAAACAAAGATTCAATGTGAGCATACCTTGGCACATGCTTTTGTGATCTGGGTGAGAGTAATGAGAGCACCGTGATGTTTTCGCCAACTTCATTCGTCAAATAAAGTATAAGGGGTATTATCTAGGTGGGACACATGTAGGTGGGTAAAACATAAAAGTATGTGCCATTCCATCCATCTCCATGCCATGCTATGCTACGCCATTCCTCCAAGAGACTTTTTTTAT
Source organism: Pinus albicaulis (assembly GCA_034641835.2). NCBI lineage: Eukaryota > Viridiplantae > Streptophyta > Pinopsida > Pinales > Pinaceae > Pinus > Pinus albicaulis. The sequence goes on along the minus strand of CM076583.1, from coordinate 555,823,559 downwards.
TCTCTGGTTCATCTTCTCTCAATGTCTTCATTTATGAAGTTACGTGACCCAAAATATATACTTTTGATGGAACTTAGCATCCAAGCTCTTGCTTTCCTTGCTATGACTAGTAAATTCTTGTCACTGTGAGGAATATCTAATCCTCCATCCAAAGCACCCTTGAGGGCTCCGAAGACTCTGTTGCAAGTGGTGGTCCTCACAATACCTACATCCAACAAAGCTTTAAATGGCCTCCTGGAATCATTTGGCTCAACACTATAGTCCTCTCCACTGGCCTCCTCATTCCTAACATATTCCTCATCCATCTCGAGTTGTTTCAAAACATGACGTGCCAACAGGAGACCAGTGCAATAAGTTGTATCATAGTTTGTAAGCCCTACTTTGAGTCCATAACAATGCAACTCTAGAGAATAACTATCCAAAATAACGACATCTACCACAAAAGTTGCATATATGATCTGTGTCAGCACATCCTTGTTGCTGAATCTAACAACCAATCGATATTTGGGTGTGTTCTACTTGTTTTTATCAGTTTCTGTTACTGAAAACTGCGCAATGGGCAGTGAAAAAAGTGTGTGCACCATAGAGTACAACCAGATATTTCAAATTTAAACCTTTGCTCGCAAAAGACTACTTCAACCGCTCCAATTTTGCAAAAGACAGAGGAAGGTTTTTCAATGCTTCCTTCATGATCGATACAACACCATCCCTCCATCCTGTGGGAACTCTCCACCACGGACCTTCCAGTTGATATTTTTCATTTAGCCATTATCATCATTAGTAAATTAATATTTCTTGTAGTATTTCAGTGAATTAATTACCATATGGGTTGAATCTCTGGTAACAAGACACCATGTCGGGACATTGATTTTCAAGCTCTGTCTTTGCAGTGTTAATAACTTGATAGCCCCTCAAAGTCCAATTTGGGATAAAATATTTCTCATTAGGTTCATCTCTGTTTGTTGTATTCAATAGAACAGAGGCATCACATCCTTGAAAAACATGTTCATTAACATATCATGGCCTTATAAGCAATAAAATTAGGGAAATCAAGCAGATCCTTGCCTTGTAATTAGTTTTCCCCTCTCTCCTACGCTTGGATTTGACTTGAAACCTCTTGAGGTAGACCCTAGTTTTCTAATCTTTCATGAAAACCATGGTTGTGGATCTTCTCTCTCTTCCTATGGCCTCCTACCCCACTTCATTCATCAAAGTTAATTTTTGGAGTACCCAGGTTCTTTAATCCTCTTGTTTTGACTTTTCCTTCCTAAGGTTCCGCTAAGAAATTCGTTGTCCTATTAATACTTTAGGAAAGCCCACAACTATGCAATAATATATGCCCATTCCTTTCTGAATTTGAGATCTATGCATGTTATCAATTAAACTCTGCACATATTTAGTTGAGTTTCTATATTTCATTACTAAGAACAACAAGAATTGGATTAATTGAGATCATAGGTGGCTGGATGGTCCTTCAACAAAATTCCAAGAACTTCTATTCATAGGCTACAACATACAGTTCTTGGAGCCTGCACACAGGCTCATGCTCAATGTTTAATGCTATAAATGGACCATATAGGCCATACGCAAGATGCCTTTGCATTTTACGAGACCCTACCATTGGTTGGGTCTGTGCATGAGTTGGATGGTTGGCTGTTGGTCTCATAAAATCAAACCATAACATCTGGTAGTTACTTTCCTTCTCTTCATTTTGGCATCCTATGCTTCAATTATAAGTGTAATGTGTTGGGTATTGTGGTTATGTACTGCTCCACTGTCTCATGAAGCTAACTCATGAAGGCAGAAAATTGATTATTTCCAACAAAACATGGGAGGATTTATATTGGTCAAAAATTCCGTAGTACCCGGGAACTTCAATTCTTATACACGAATGTCCATTGAAATTTTGAAACCTACATACTTAGATTACATTTTCATTTTTGTGGATGACACTGCATACAAAGTTGTAGCTGTTGGGATCACTGGTGGGATGAAAATATATGGCTTATATATCATGGGATGCTTTCATGAGGATATAATCCTGCAAAGAGGCACTGAGCTTATTTACTACAACGCAGAATTCTACACATGTTGTTGGCGGAAAGAGGCATGGGGAGAGGTTGGGGGTATCACGTGTTTCACCATTCCCTTAGAGGAGGGAACCAGTTCAACGCCATTCTCATTTGTTTTGCAACATTCCCTGAGAAATTTCAAAAGAATATTTTTCATTGGCCACGCATGATCACCTGGGTGCTACTGGTGGGGTTTCTTGTACTGGCCGACTGAGTCAACTGTGAAATTGATTGCATCTAAATACATAGGTTACAACTCAGAAGTTGGTCCAAATACACCGTTGTCGAGCCTCCATCATGGAATAGGGTCATCTTTGGCTTCTTTTTTATTGTCGTGGCTACAATGGTATCTCGATCAGGTGGATATAGAGGATTTCAAATGATGTACCATAAAGTAATATTGTGATCTTTCCAAATGTGATTTTATGCGCTTTATGTGAAGATTAATATTTGTTTCTATTCTATTTCTTCAAACAATATTCTAACCACAATGTACAATAGAAGAGAAATAAATGAGAATAGTACCTTGTTGATGGAATTGAACTCAAACTAGCAGATGGACCTTGATGGAAGTTTGTGTGGGTAGTGCCAATCTGTGTGATCTACTTCCTGAGAAGCACAACCATTGTCAGTCTTTCCACTGAACGCGTTGTTATCACACCTCAAATTTTCAAAATCTCATGCTTGAAAATCAGTCATAATACTCCTTCAAATTGCTTAGATTGCAAGATATCATAAAATGATGAATTTTATGGTGCATTTAGGTTTTTAAAACTTTGGATAAGACTTTAGAAATGATTCCAAGTCACATTGGAGGAATGTGTTCTGAGTAAACACTTTGAAATTATCATGAGTCTGAAATTTTTCCATTTGTCAGAAAACTGTCTGAGTCCGCAGCAAATACAGCATGAAATTAACCAAATTCGCTACAGAAACACCTAGTAGTTCCGTAGCGGAACTGACATTTTTCAAATGAAACATGCTACGAAATCTTTGCTAGTCTTTAATGGTTTAAAGAGTAATGATGAATGGTTAAGTTTTTGATAATTTCAAGGACCTACTTCCAAACTTAAGCCATCATTTAAATGTTATACACTTTCTCATATCAGTCATCATTTGTCTTATGTCCTCTCATTCCACTTTTGGAATTTATCTCTCATACTTTTCGCTTTGTTTTTCCCCACTCATCATTTGCTACCAAAGCAGCTCTCTTTCAAGAAGATCCCCAGTAGAAACCCTTGTTGTATATCAGTTTATCTCCATTTTAGATGCTCTCTGTCATCAAGTATTTTCTCCCAAACAGGTGTAAAGTTATAAGGAAGGCCACCACTGCATCATATAGGAAATGGCTACAGCTACTCCCAAGAAGGTTTATAAAGGATTTTTTCCATTCCGATATGAACCTACAGCTCCAGAATTGGGTTTAGGAGATGAAAATTTAACCGAGCTATTTACAAAGGCAAGGTGTATTGAATTCTTTCAGAAACTGCAAGGGCATCATCAACACGTATCAGGAGACTTTGTGGCTAATTTCAGAGGCACATTTACAAAGGTAGGTTGTCTTCATATCCCAATTTCACCTAATAGTATCTCTAAAGCAACAGGGATCTCGAGAACTGGAGAGGAATGGTTTAAAGCCACCAAATTTGTGATGATTATTTAAAGTCGGATCATGCAGGGATCAAAATGACTGAAGAAATTCCTATAAGTTGTCTTAAAGATGAATTTTCCAAGTTGCTAATGGTCATACAAAAATATTTTACATGTGAAGGTCGTTTTCAGATCATTTACATATATCATTTCAAATTATTGATTCATTTCACAGGGAAGAAATTGATAGATATTCCATTCTATCTCTTTATAAGTCTCGAGAAAATGGCAGACAAGGTACAAGGAAAGCCTGAAAGGAATGAAACTTCCATTTTTCATCATGGATTGATGAAATTACTAGTCTTGGAGGAATTAAACAAACTAAATAGAGATTGGGCATCATTCATGTTCATGAATGGATATGAGCTTGATTTCTTATCTCCAAGGAAAGCCTTCAAGCTTAAAAATTCTTCTTCCAAGCAAGAAGTGGATGTCAATACTACTGTAGAATTAGAAGGAACTCAGCATGAAGTTTCAAAGGTTTCAGAGAAAGACTTGGTAGAGAAAAATGACTTAGTACAAGATACATCATCACCTCCAGCAACTAGAACTAGAAAGAGAACTAACAAACATGCTACTGACACCAAGATCAAATCTAAAGCTAAGAGATCCAAAGGAAATGTTGAAGAAGATGTTAAAGGAAAAGGAAGACTTGAAGACATCCTATAGGTCATTGAAATTGCAGAAACTTTTGTGTTGAAAGAAGCTGAAGATAAAACATCTAAAGCCAAAGGTAAGGGACTCATAGTCAAGAAACTAGACTCCTTTTCAGATGATTCAGCCTTTATTTTCAAACCTTGAAAACCTCTTACTAGGTCACAAATGTCAGATACTGTTACTATTGGTGATAGTACAAAGAGGGAAGATAAAGGTAAAGGAGAAATGGCAAAGGAAGGTATTGTTATATCACCTAGTGAGACAAAGGCTATCAAGGATAAGAAGACAGACAAATCTAAAAGTAAGCCGCAAAGAAAAATTGAGATAGATTCTTCTAAAAGATAGAGCAAAGAAAAAGAAGCAACAGTCAAACAAAGAAAAGGAAAATACAAGGTCATAGAGAAGACTAAAAAGGAGATTTTGGAAGATCAATTGAAAGCTATCAAAGATGAATTTGTCTAAGACGAAGAAAGAGCTGTAAGGATATAAGAAAGATAGAGAGATTATAGATGAGGTAGAGAAGAAAGTAACTGAACAGGTTATTCATTTTGAGACTTCCATTGCAAAATCCAATAATCTGTTGAAAATGACATAACCTTTACGCATCATAGTGTCACATACAAGAAAGAGGAATTTATGTTTACAAGCAGAGAAGAGAAACCTGTAGAGACAAGTGAAATAATTAAAAGAAGAAATGGAATTGATGAAAACAGAATCAAAGAAAGGAGACTTGGAAAGAGGAATCGTGAAAAAACTATTTAAAACCACTGATAGATAATAAGGTAACCACTGCAATGTTCATATACTTTTTTTGAAGCTCAGATACAAGTTTTATCAAATCACCTAAGTATTAGGCAATTCTGCAGCAAGTGTCAGGCTTGAAGCCCAGTTTTTGCTGCGGAATTTCTAAAGGTTTCTTTTAGGTTTTAGGAGACATAAACTGATGGGAGTGAGCAATTTTGAAGGTCATGTTTAATTTTTTTTTATCATTGAACATCTTCCAATGGTTAAAAATAGCTGAGGAATATCACAAGTCAATCTTTTGTGTGCACTACGAAAACAGGTTGTTTTCGTAGCTCAAAAACAGAATTTGACAGTAAGGATAGTTTTGTGACAAATGATGGAAAAGAGTGAAAAAGGTTAAGCATGTGTAAATTTATTCATCATCAAGGTGTCAAAGAGTATCAGGATGACAAAGAGTATCAGATTTTCCAAGTAGATATTTTCAGTTAGAGGAGTTTGAAAGATACTAGCCAACATGTGCCATGTCATCAAACTAACTTCTTTTAAATGAGGGACAGAGTTACTTCACGAAGACAGTCATGATATAAATGTTTTGTTAATGGCTAGCATGGTAAAGAGATTATATTACTTTCAAGGAATACTTGGATCAGTTTAGTTTAAATGTAATAAATAAGTGTTTAAGTCCTAGTAGGACTTGTAGTCTTATTTCGAAAAGGTGTCAGTCCTAGTTTCTAGATCTAGTTTATGGTTAAATTTAAGTGTCAGTTAAAGTTTAAATGGTCTAGCCACTTGGCAAACTAATTGTAAAGGCTAAAAGTTGATAAATAGTAGAAACTTCGATGTAAAATAGGTTGGAAAATGTTATCAGAAGAGGGTACTTTGTAAATTCTTTGGATGCACTGATATATACAAAAGCAGTTTAACATTTCTAAGGTTGAGATTCTTTGTGTACTTCAGTGAGCTTTATCTTATATAATATGTTTTACTTCCATAGTTTTAATTCTTATTACTCAAAATTCATGGGAACATGATCTGACTTCCTTTAAGTGTTAAATGATGGTGAATTGAGTTCTTAGTTCCTATCTGTGGATGGTTTCTTTCAATGTTTAATACTTTTTACTCAAAATTCATGGTTATTCATGCTCTGAATTCATTTAAGTGTTAAGCTTTGATAAATATTTGTTAAATACTTTCCTTTCAATATCTTGAAGTATCATTACTAAGAATTCATGCACTCATGCTCTGACTTCCTTTGAACCTTAAGATATTGAAACTTTCCTAAATGTGTCACTCTTTCATTGAATTATATACAAGCCTTAGTTTTATAAGAAGAACTATTTGTTATCTTTATCCTTGTCACTGAATCCATAGCCCAATGGTATCTAGTCTCCATATTTCAACCAACAAACCTACAAAATCATAAACCATAGAGTTAGCCATCTATTTACATATTTATTCAAAATCATTAACCCTTGAGAGAGCCCTCTTAGGTTGAGGAGGCTAAGCCTCAGCTAAAAGATTGGTTTCAAATAGTTACACTGAGGTAGTCTGATCAGCAGCCTATCAGGTCCTATTTTGGTGATAACATTTTGGTGCGTTTGCCAGGAGCCTGAGGATTAACCATTCCCGAAATCAAGAAAGTTGAACTTCTGAAGGTAGCAGGAGCTCAGAAATGTTTTCGAGGCTGCAAAAAATACCTTAGCAACTCCATACATCAAATAAAAAATTGGAAGGTGACTCCACTGCTAGAATATCAGTTGCTAGATGAAGATTCAAGATGAGTTCCATTGCAAGAAAAAATTCCAGGTATGCTCCTATGAATTGGTCTCATATCCTTGGTTTTCCAAATCCTATTCCAAAGGTTGATTGGTTAGATGATCTTCCAGTATTCCAAGATGAAAAGAAAGACAATGATGCTCTTCATTTGGTTAGGTTTCATCTACATGCACATAGTCTTAAGGTTCAGATCCCTGAAGACTGTCTTTTGAAGATGTTTATGACCACTCTAGAAGGAAAAGCATGGTCTTGGTATAAAGGTTTAGCAAATGGTTTATTGTATTCTCTTACTAATTTTAATGATGAATTCTATGAGATGTATAAATAATGTCATCCCTCCTTATTGCTGGTCAAATATTGTTTTAAACATTCTGTGGGTTTTATTCAGTATTTGGAGGATTGTTATGATGATGATGAATTTATGGATGAAGAAATTTTAGAGGCTCTTCATAACAATACATTTCAACACCTAGAAGAAAGAATAACATCCCATAAGATCCATCATGGAAATCAGAAAGAGTATACTTTTGAAAATCATATTGCCTCCTCCGAGATTGATATAAGAAAGAAGCAGACTTGTCAGTATTTGTATCATAATGAAGATGAAAATCATTGCAAATACCAAGAAGAAATACTGGAAGACAGTTTTAATAACCCTCAGGTAGAGGAAAAGATTAATTATTTCTGTAATTCCTTCCAGTAGATTAATTCAAAGAATGATCATAATAGTGAGGAAAATTACATTGTCTGTGGGAATCATTCAAAAAGGAAGTTGGATAACTTATCATATAAATGTTGTGTGGCTAAAGATCAGTTGTTAGAAGTCACAGGATGTTATGAGGATCATCAAGTTGATTATGTATTCTGGGACCCTATAGCTAGATACATGGAAGGGTTTTACTCTCCAGTGTTTTAGTTTTATTTTTACCATAAAGATCAATTACAATTTCAATGGCAGTGGTCATCACAATTTCATAGTTGCTTTGAAGTTCGATGCAGTCAAAAAACTCAAATATCAGATAAAATAGATGATTGGCTACATTGGAAATTTCACATTGATTGAGTTGAAAGAAGTTTGCGGTTGATAGGGTAGGTAGGTAGGGATATGCAAATAAGCTCAAGGTTCATTGAGTGTTTTTAGCTAGAACAGTTTGAAGTAGATTGGGCAGAATTTCAAAGTTATTATTTTTAAAGAATTGGATTGCAGCACTGGAGCTACTAGTTCTTAGCATACCACAGGGGGCATACTATCCCTAGTGGAGCCACTGTTATCACACCTCAAATTTTCAAAATCTCATTCTTTAAAATCATTCATAATACTCCTTCAAATTTCTTAGGTTGCAAGATATCATAAAATGATGAATTTTATGGTGCATTTAAGTTTTTAAAACTTTGGATAAGACTTTAGAAATGATTCCAAGTCACATAGGAGGAATGTGTTCTGAGAAAACACTTAGAAATGATCATGAGTCTGAAATTTTTCCATTTGTCAGAAAATTGTCTGAGTCCACAACAAATACAGCACGAAATTAATCAAATTCACTACAGAAACACCTAGTAGTTCCATAGTGGAACTGACATTTGTCAAATTAAACATGCTAGGAAATCTCTGCCAGTATGTAAAGGTTTAAAGAGTAATGATGAATGGTTAAGTGTTTGAGAATTTCAAGGACCTGCTACCAGACTTAAGCCATCATTTAAAAGTTATACACTTTCTCATATCAGTCATCATTTGTCTTACGTCCTCTCATTCCACTTTTGGAATTTATCTCTCATATTTTTCGCTTTTTTTTCCCCAATCATCATTTGCTACCAAAGCAGCTCTCTTTCCAGAAGATCCCCAGTAGAAACCATTGTTGTATATCAGTTTATCTCCATTTTAGCTGCTCTTTGTCATCAAGTATTTTCTCCCAAACAGGTGTAAAGTTATAAGGAAGGCCACCACTGCATCATACAGGAAATGGCTACAGCTACTCCCAATAAGGTTTATAAAGGATCTTTTCCATTCCAATATGAACCTACAGCTCCAGACTTGGTTTTAGGAGATGAACATTTCACTGAGTTATTTACAAAGGTAGGGTGTATTGAATTCTTTCAGAAACTGCAAGGACATCATCAACAGGTATCACGAGACTTTGTGGCTAATTTTAGAGGCACATTTACAAAGGTAGGTTGTATTCATATCCAAATTTCACCTGATAGTATCTCTAAAGCAATAGGGATCTCGAGAACCAAAGAGGAATGGTTTAAAGCCACCAAATTTGACTTGAAAATTTGTGATGATTATTTAAAGCCGGATCATGCAGGGATCAAAATGACTGAAGGAATTCCTAGAAGTTGTCTTAAAGATGAATTTTCCAAGTTGCTAACGGTCATACAAAAATATTTTACATGTGAAGGTCATTTTCAGATAATTTACATGTATCATTTCAAATGATTGATTCATTTCACAGGGAAGAAATTGATAGATATTCCATTCTATCTCTTTAGAAGTCTCGGGAAAATGGTAGACAAGGTACAAGGAAAGCCTAAAAGGAATGAAACTTCCATTTTTCATAATGAATTAATGAAATTACTAGTCTTGGAGGAATTAAACAAACTAAACAGAGACTGGGCATCATTCATGTTCATGAATGGATGAGCTTGATGTCTTATCTCCAAGGAAAGCCTTCAAGCTTAAAAATTCTTCTTTCAAGCAAGAAATGGATGTCAATACTACTGCAAAATTAGAAGGAACTCAGCATGAAGTTTCAAAGGTTTCAGAGAAAGACTTGGTAGAGAAAAATGATTTAGTCCAAGATACATCATCACCTACAACAACTAGAACTAGAAAGAGAACTAAAAAACATGTTACAGACAACAAGATCAAATCTGAAGCTAAGATATCCTAAGGAAATGTTGAAGAAGATGTTAAAGGCAAAGGCAGACTTGAAGACATCCTACAGGTCATTGACATTGTAGAAACTCCCGTGGTGAAAGCGGCTGAACATAAAACATCTAAATCCAAAGGTAAGGGACTCATAGTCAAGAAATTAGACTCCTTTTCAGATGATTCAACCTTTATTTTCAAACCTCGAAAAGCTCTTACTAGGTCACAAATGTCAGATACTTTTACTATTGGTGATAGTAAAAAGAGGGAAGATAAAGGTAAAGGAGAAATGGCAAAGGAAGTTATTGTTATATCACCTAGTGAGACAGAGGCTATCAAGGATAAGAATACAAACAAATCTAAAAGTAAGCCTCAAATAAAACTTGAGACAGATTCTTCTAAAAGACAGAGTAAAGAAAAAGAATAAACAGTCAAACAGAGAAAAGGAAAAGACAAGGTCATAGAGAAGACTGAAAAGGAGATTTTGGAAGAACAATTGAAAGTTGTCAAAGATGAATTGTCTAAGACAAAGAAAGAGATGGAAGGATATAAGAAATATAGAGAGATGCTAGATGAGGTAGAGAAGAAAGTAACTGAACAGGTTATTCATTTTGAGACTTCCATTGCAAAAGCCAAGAATTTGTTGAAAAGGACACAACCTTTACGCATCATAGTGTCACATACAAGAAAGAGGAATTTATGTTTACAAGTGGAGAATATAAACCTACAGAGACAAGTGAAATAATTAAAATAAGAAATGGAATTGATGAAAACAGAATCAAAGAAAGGAGACTTGGAAAGAGGAATCATGAACAAAAATGTTTGAAACCACTGATAGATAAGAAGGTAACAACTAGATCATCATATTTTTGTCTTATATTATCAATAAACTACATGCAACCATGTTCATATACTTTTTTTGAAGCACAGGTACAAGTTTTATCAAATCACCTAAGTATTAATTAATTCTGCAGCAAGTGTCAGGCTTGAAGCCCAGTTTTTGCTGCGGAATTTTTGAAGGTTTCTTTTGGGTTTTAAGAGACATAAACTGATGGGAGTGAGCAGTTTTGAAGGTCATGTTTAATTTTTTTTTATCATTTAACATATTCCAATGGTTAAAAACAGCTGAGGAATATCACAAGTCAATCTTTTGTGTGCACTACGAAAACAAGTTGTTTTCGTAGCTCAAAAATAGAATTTGACAGTAAGGACAGTTTTGTGACAAATTATGAAAAAGAGTGAAAAAGGTTAAGCATGTGTAAATTTATTAATCATCAAGGTGTCAAAGAGTATCAGGATGACAAAGAGTATCATATTTTCCAAGTGGAGATTTTCAGTTAGAGGATTTTGAAAGATACTAGCCAACATGTGCCATGTCATCAAACTAACTTTTTTTAAATGAGGAACAGAGTTACTTCATGAAGACAATCATGATATAAATGTTTTGTTAATGGCTAGCATGGTAAAGATATTAGATTCATTTCGAGGAATACTTGGATCAATTTATTTTAAATGTAATAAATAAGTGTTTAAGTCCTAGTAGGACTCTTAGTCTTATTTCGAAAAGGTGTCAGTCCTAGTTTCTAGAATCTAGTTTATGGTTAGATTTAAGTGTCAGTTAAAGGTTAAATGGTCTATCCACTTGAGAAAATAATTGTAAAGGCTAAAATCCTATAGATAGTAGAAACTTCGATGTAAAACAAGTTGGAAAATGTTATCAGAATAGGGTACTTTGTAAATGCTTTGGATGCACTGATATATACAGAAGCAGTTTAACTTTTATAAGGTTGAGATTCTTAGTGTACTTCAGTGAGCTTTATCTTCTATCATATGTTTTACTTCCATATTTTTAATGCTTATTACTCAGAATTCATGGGAACATGCTCTGACTTCCTTTAAGTGTTAAATTATGGTGAATTGAGTTCTTAGGTCCTATCTGTGGATGGTTTCTTTCAATGTTTAATACTTATTACTCAAAATTCATGGTCATTCATGCTCTGACTTCCTTTACGTGTTAAGCTTTGATAAATCTCTGTTAAATACTTTCCTTTCAATATCTTGAAGTATCATTACACAGAATTCATGCACTCATGCTCTGACTTCCTTTGAACCTCAAGATATTGAAACTTTCCTGAATGTGTCACTCTTTCATTGAAGTATATACAAGCCTCAGTTTTATAAGAAGAGCTATTTGTTATCTTTATCCCTGTCACTGACTCCATAGCCCAATGGTAGCTAGTCTCCATCTTTCAACCAACAAACCTACAAAATCATAAACCATAGAGTTATCCATCTATTTACATATTTATTCAAAATCATTAACCCTTGAGAGAGCCCTCTCAGGCTGAGGAGGCTAAGCCTCAGCTAAAATATTGGTTTTAAATAGTTACACTGAGGTAGTCTAATCAGTAGCCTATCAGGTCCTATTTTGGTGATAGCACGTGTGATAGTTTGACATGAATGAGCTGCAGGGCCAAAGCATCCCAGGGTTCTCCTTGCACTCTTCCTGACCTCTCTGCTCATTGTTGGCACTCATGAAGTGCATTATTAGGGATAAAAAAATTGCAGAAAAGGATTTTTATAAGCAACTCTAGCACACTTAAATCTTTGTTATGTTCCCACCTAAAATTGGTTAACTTTTTATCCCAACGATTCGAGTTTCTCCTTCTTTGTCTTCGTTTTGGGTTGGGTATGGTTTTTTTTCATAGTCTAAGCCATAAAAGTTGTTTGGTTTTATTTTTTTTCTCCCCATTTTATGTGTAAAGTGGAACTTTAAAATCATTGTTTTTAATTTAAATTAAGGTCCTTCATATACAATGGATTAAAGTGGGGTATTAAAGTGGGGAGGGAAGATTATGGTATTGAACTAATTATTTTTAATTAAAAATTACAAATTATGTAAATAAAAATAAATTGTTTTAAATAATTTGTGGTAATTTATGGAAAATATGTAAAAATTAAAAAATAAACACACTTAATTAATTTCCTAATAATTAAGATAAATAAATCTTATTGACTTCTACAATTTGTCATCTTGAGAGAGATGGAAATTTTGACCATGCCCAAATCACCAAGATTGTTCCATATTACATAGATGGACAATGTGATCTACCAAACCATGGAAAAATTGAAATTGAAATTTATATTGATATCCCCTAAAGACAAAATAGGTCAAGAAGACTAGAGATTATACCCGTCATGAGAAGCCCATATAAAAAGGTGGGGTGTGTGGGCAAGGAGCCTCACGTATATGAGAAATAAATAACCATTGAAGTGAACTAGAAAACTAGTGAGCTAATAACCATAAATGAAGCAATAGCATATCAAAACCTAGGCGTAAAAGAAGTTTATCCCAAGGAGGAAAAACCTAGCATTAAGAAAATAATGAGACAACAATGGAGGAATAAAAACAACCATGTCCAAATAGAAGTAAAATTGCAACCAAGAGAGTAGGGAGAATGTGTGCAGATAATTAGCAGAATTTTATAGGTGCCACTAGCTCCAAGTCAAATTAATTATATATTTAATAAAATATTACAACATACAATGAACTTCTGGCATACAAAAAGTAAATAATAAAAAAATATTCCAATATATTAATGAAAACGATCTAATCAAAATGGAAGATTGGAATCCCAATATTTCCATCAAAGTAAAATGAAGTTCCCCTTTTAGATACATAGGACATCCATGAATTTTCACTTACATTACAAATGCAAAACAAAAGCAAAAGTGATAATACCCACCAAAACCAAATAATTTGATCATCAAATTCCATGTATTCATGATACTCCATATGGTCTTGCCAATCATGTACACATAAATATTGACCCTTCCCATACAACATTAGATCCATATATTCAAGTTATAAAGCTAGAAGAAATTTTAGTGTTGAATTCCCAAACAAATAAAAAAACCCCTAGGCAAAGCATTTAACTTACTCTACAAATGGGGTCACAAAATGACATTGAATCAATATTTTAACATATTAATTGCAATTCATATTATTTAGTATTTAAAACCAATTCCCTACCTCCTTGACAAATTTTCATGACCTTTTGGGAACCCGGTTCTTCAATTCCTGTTACAAACATGAGTCCTAATAGATCCGAGTATAGAATATCTGACTCCATTTCCAATATTTCCTTGCAACTTGAATACAATTATGGATCTGCATATTGTATACCTTCCTAGGAGATATAGAGACCAACCAATTGTTTGAAGAAACGCTTGAGCTAGGACCATGTCAAATTTCATCCTATGTATCAATTCCAAACCAATAACATGACCACAAATTTGAAATAGGATAGATGACCCAGATTCACTCTAGATGTTGCAGTTGGAAGGAACAAAATGATCATATATTTGAGTGACTAGATAGTTTTGAACCCAGGATGTGTTGAGAAGAGAGGAAAATCCCTAGAGAAGAATACATTTGTGAATAGTTTATTTGCAGTTGACACACAACTTGGAACACTAATTTTGGATCACATGAAATACTTTGTCAAATGACCTAACAAATTGCAAATTTCTTCATTAATAAGGCAATATAAAAGAGTGGAACATATTTATCCAAAAAAATTATCAGACACAATATGATAAAGAAATATTAAATGATAATAGAGGATATCTTGTTAAAGGACATGAATTATTTCAAAACTATGCCCTAGACTAAAATTTTCCAAAGTCAATATTTACCTAATAATTGAGGACAACTTGTTGAAGGACAACAATTCTTTCAAAACCACACCTTTGATGTGAATTCCTCCATGGCTACATCTTGCACTAAAATTCACTAATCTCAATATCTAACTAATGCTTTTATAGAGTCCACAAAATCGAAAGGGAACATTTACATCATATTTCAAACATATGTTATAGAAATACATAGAAAAATTTAGTGGGTTAAATAAAAACATAATAATAAATTTCCGACTCTCTAGGGTTAGGGAAAATTCTTCAACGATCATTTTAGGCCTAAGAAAAGTCTTCGTAACTTGTTAAGTTGTATGAGTTTAAATTCAACATAAGTAGCCTAAGATGAGTTATAGGAAGCTCTTAGGTGAACAAGGCATAGTCTAGTTGTAGTATCTATAGCTTGGCCAAGTTGTTGTAGTCGAGGCAAGATTTGGTTGGTTTTCCATGTTGGAGAAAAAGTAAGGGTAGTTGTGAGGGAATGATAGCTATTGAGTGCCAAGGTGTGATAAGGAATTAAAAGTTGCTAACACATGCAAAATGATGTGAATTCATGTCGAGAAGTGTTGGGGAGTGTTAGGGAGTTACAAGGGAGAACTAGGTCAAAATTCATGGAAATGAATGAATAAGAGTGTGTGACATGGAGTGTCAATGAATTCCAAGTGTCCCAAGGATGAAGTGTGTTAGGAGAATTTTATAATAAGACTTGTAGGATGCAAGGCTATGATTGTGATAAGGGGTTGGAAAAAGAAATTTCAAATAAAGCGAGACTTTGGGTTAGGCACAACATTATTTTTTTAATGACTTGGTTTCCCAAGTTGAAGAAAAGTTAAGGCTATATATAAGGGCATAACAAGTAGGGAGTGCCAACGTGTTCCAGGGAATGCCAAGAAGTGCTAACACATGCTATACAGTTATGGGGCATGTTAGGCATGCCAATACATTCCAAGTGCTAAGGCATGACAAGATGTGTCAAGTGCTAGGGTGTGGTGTCAATGCATTCTAGGGAGTGTTAGGGAGTGCAGGAAACACAATGGAGCATTGGTTTCAATTTCATGGAAATGATGAATAAGAGTTTGCGATAGTGAGTGTTAGCGAGTTCCAAGTGTGCTAAGGAGGGAGTGATAAGGCATGATAAGCAGTGCCAAGGCATGCTAGAGTGCTAAGGAATCATTCCAAGATGTACCAAGTTCCAAGGTGTGCCAATGCGTGTTAAGGAGTGTTAGTGAATAGTAGGGAAACACAAGGGAGAACTAGGTCACAATGCATGGAAATGAATGAATAAGAGTGTGTGATAGGAAGTTTCAATGAGTTCTAGGTGTGTTTAGGAGGGAGTGACATGGTATGTTAAGTAGTGCTAAGGCATGCTAGAGTGCCAAGGAAGCATGTAGCCAAGATGTGATAGGTGCGAGGGTGTGCCAACATGTGCTAGGAAGTGTTACAGAATGCCAGGGAAATAGAAGGGAGCACTAAGTCAAAATAATGCATAGAAATGAATGAATAAGATTTTGTGACAATAAGTTTCAGTGAGTTCCAGGTGTTCTAAGGAGGGAGTGACAAGATATTACAGGTAGTACTACAACATGATAGAGGTTGGGGAATATGCCAAGATGTGCTAGGTGCTAGGGTGTGCCAATGCATGCTAGGGAGTGTTAGGGAGTGCCACGGAAACACAAGGGAGAACTAGTTTCAAATGAATGGAAATGAATCAATAAGGGTGTGTGACAGGTAGTGTCAGTGAGTTTTAGGTGTGTTAAGGAGGGAGTTCCAAGGTATGCTAGGTAGTGCCAAGGAATGCTAGACTACCAGGGCAACATTCCAAGATGTGTCCAGTGCCAGGGTGTGTCAATGCATGCGAGGGAGTGCTATGGAAAAACAAGGGGGAACTAGCTCAAAATGCATGGAAATAAAGGTCGAATAAGAGTGAGTGATATGGAGTGTCAGTGAGTTTGAGGTTTTTTATGGAGGGATTGACAAGGTTATATGTTAGGCAGTGCCAAGGCATGCTAGAGTGCCATGGAATGTCAAGGAGTGGTAGGGTGTGCTAGGGACTTCCAAAGCATACCAATGAATGCAGGGGGTGCTAACACATGCCACATAGTGCCAAGGGATTATTAGACGTGCTAAGTTCTATGGCATGTCAAGATGTAAACTATGTTGTTGAGTCGTTTTATGGCCATGGTTGGACATGAGACTTGACCTAGTAACTTGTAACTTGTTAAGCAGGTTAAGTTGAAATTGTGCATGAGTAGCCTAAGATATGTAATATTCAATTCTTAGGTGAAAATGGTATAGTCTAGTTGTAGTAACCGTACCTTGGTTAAGTTGTTGTAGTCGAGACAAGACTTGGTTGTGTTCCCAAGTCCCAAAACAAATCAGGTTAGTTGTGAGGGCATGATAGCTAAGGAGTTCTAGGGAATGACAAGGAATGAAAAGGCATGCTAACACATGTTAGAAATTTTCAATGCATTATGAAGAGTGCTAGGGAGCACCAGGGTATCACAAGGGAGAACTAGGTCAACATTCATGGAAATGAACAAATAAGAGTGTGTTCCAAGGAGTGTCAATGAATTCCAAGTGTGTCAAGGAAAAAGTGTGTTAGGAGAAGGTCATAATAGGACTTGTAGGAGGGAAGCCTATGGTTACAATAAGGTTCTATTCAAAGCAGTTTTAGATAATGGAAGGCTTTGGGTTGGGCACAACATTATTTTTCCAACGACTTGGTTGTGTTTCCAAGTCGCCAAAAAGGTAAGGCTATCTATGAGGGCATGACAACTAGGGAGTGCTAAGGTGTACTGTTAGAGAATGGCTGGAAGTAATAACACATGCTAGAAAATTCCAAGGCATGTTAGGCATGCCAATACAAGCCAACTGTTAAGGCACGTCAATATGTAGAGTCTTAGGGAAGCATACCAAGACTTTTCAAGCGCCAAGGTGTGCTAATGCGTGCTAAGGAGAGTTAGGGAATGTTAGGGAAACACAAGGGAGAACTACGTCAAAATTCATGGAAATTAATGAATAAGAGTGTGTGACATGGAGTGTCAGCGAGTTCTAGGTGTGTTATGGAGAGAGTGACAAGGTGTGTTAGGAAGCACTAATTCATTCTAGAGTTCCAGCGTGGCATGCGACCAAGATGTGTTAGGTGCCAGGGTGTGAAAACATGTGCTAGGAAGTGTTAGGGAGTGCCAAGGAAACACATGGGAGCACTATGTAAAATTGATGCATGGAAATGAAAAAATAATAGCTTGTGACAAGAATTGTCAGTGAGTTCCAGGTGTGCTAAGGAGGGAGTGACAAGTTATGATAGAGGTCATCAAAACATCCAAAATTGTGACAGGTCCTAAGGAATGCCAATGCATGTCAGGGAGTGTTATGGAGCACCAAGGAATGTCGAGGGAGCACTCGTTTCAAATGCATGGAAATGAATAAGAGTGTGTGACAGGGAGTGTCAATCAGTTCTAGGTGTGCTAAGGAGGGAGTGACATGGTATGATAGGTAGTTCCAAGGAATGCTAGAGTGTTTGGGAAACATGCTAAAATGTGTTTGGTGTCAGGGTGTGCCAATGTGTGCCAGGGAGTGTTAGGGAGCTTTAAAGAAAAACAACGGAGAACTAGTTCAAAATGCATGGAAATGAACAGATAAGAGTGTGTGATAGGGAGTGTGAGCGAGTTGGGCACAACATTTTTTTGCTAATGACTTCATTGGGTTCCCAAGTTGCAAAAAAAGTAAGGCTATCTATGAGGGTATGACAACTAGGGAGTGCCAAGGTGTTCCAGTGAATGTAATGTTCCCAAGTAAGGCTAGTTTTGAGGGCATGAGTTCCAAGGTGTGCTTGGGAATACATGTGCTAGATAGTGCGAAGGCATGTCAAACATGCTAATATGTTCTAAGTGCTAAGGCATGCCAAGATGTGCAAGGGTGTGACAATGCATGTTAGGGATGATCAAGGAAACAAAATGGAGAAACATATTATACTACAAGGAGATGAACACATAAGAGGTCTAATAAGTCATCAATTTACCTTTTCCATGAGGGGCATGCTAGGCACACCAACACTAGGTGCAAATATGTGCCAAGTGCCAAGTGCTAGTGCATTCTAAATGTCAAATATTCCTCTATTGCCTCTCATCTACTCTCCAATAATTTATCTCAACTAAATTTAATATTAAACCATGACAAAGCATACCAAGACATCTCAATGCATGTCAAGCATGCTAAGACTTTCCAAGCACTAACATGTGCCAAGTGCCAATGTGTGTCAGGGAGTGTTATGCATGCTATGAACTAGCAGGGCATGTCAAAAAGTGCTAAGTAGAGAGTGCCAATGCATGCTTAGGAGTGTTAGGGAGTACTAGGACAACACAAGGGAGCACTAGGTCGAAATGCGTGGAAATGAATGAATATGAGGGTGTGTCAGAGAGTGGAAATGAGTGCACCTAGCTGTCATGCGAAGGAGGTAGTGAGAAGTTATTCTAAGAATTCACACACCAAATTTACCACTCACTTCTTACCATTCCTCCATCATAACAAACACCCTAAAATTCCATTCTTAAAATTTCTTGTGTAGTTTCCTAATGTCATTCAAGTAGAATCTCGCAATTACTTACGTCATTAATGGTGCGATCATTTTTTTATTCTCTTAAAGGAACTCTTTCTAGACATACACCCTATCAAAAATAAATCATTGAGTGAAAATGAATGGAAATGAATGAATAATAGGGTGTGTTGGGGAGTGTGAGCGAGTGTCAAGCATGCAAAGTGGGGAGTGACAAGGCATGCTAGGGAATGTTATGGCATGTCAATAAGTTTCAAGGTTTTCTAACATGTGCCAGAGACTGCCAAGGCATGCCAATGCATTCCAAGCATACCAAGATTTTCCAGGTGTTAAAGCATGACGAGATGTGTTAGGTGTTACGGTATGCGAATGTGTCTCAAGGAGTGTTAGGCGAAAAAAGGGAACACAAGGTAAAATGAAAATAAATTAACACATATGAGTGTAAATAATTCAATACCTTACCTTTTCAAGAGGGCATCCTAGGCATACCAACACTAGTGCCAATACATGCCAAGGACCAAGTTTTAGTGTGTCTTAAGTGCCAAATCATCCTCTATTACTTCTCTCTTAATTGTGAATAATTGATCTCAAATAAAAAATTTCTTAAACCATACCAAGGAATTCCAGGGCATCCAAACACATGTCAATAATTTTCAACTACCACCAAGTGCCAAGAGCCAATATGTGCCAGGGAGTTATAGGGCATGCTATGGAGTTCGAGGTTTGTTAAGGAGGGAGTGACAATATGTTAGGCCCCTATATTACTAGTATAATCCATTATTGTTGTTAGTGTAACCCCCTTATTGCCATTATTGTACCCTTGTAACCCCCATATTGTTATTATTGTGCCCTTGAATTATTATTGTTAGGCCGGCTAGGATTACATTGTGGCCCCATTAGGATTACATTTTGGCCCCATGGACTCCTATATATAGAAAGGAGGTTTCGTAATTTGTATCATCCAAGAATTTTTCATTCATGTAATGTATTGGAGGTTTCCCCCTCGAAGTGGCTTATTTATAAGGTGTTGATATCTCTTTTCTTCTTTTGGAGTTGGTTTCACAACATTTGGTATCAGAGCTTTGGATTCTAGGGTTTCACTGCTCCAAACAGGTCATCATGGAATTTTCTCTATAACGTTTTTTCTATGAAGTTTTATAAGTGGAACGTTTTAGAGTGCGAAGCCGAAATCCTGAGGAACATCGTCACAAAATTTCAGAGCTTGGTTCACAATATTTTTGGAGATATGATCTGTTGAAGTAAGGGCTTTCTGCAGGCTCATAAATTTCACTTAAAAATGGCATCGCGGAATTTGTGCTATATATTTTTTTCTACGAAGTTTCAAAAGCTGAAATTTTGAGAGAGCAAAGCCAAAATCCTGAGGAACGTCATCGCAAAATTTGAGATCTTTATTCACAATATTTGCGGAGATATCATCTGTGGAAGTTAGGTCTTTTTCAGGCTCCTGAATTTCATCTCAAAGAGGTGATCGTGGGAAAATATTCATAACTATCTCTCTGAGCATTGGATTGGAATTCTGTAAAATGTGACTAGAATTACACGGACTTTAGTTTCCTGTCTATAAATTTCAAAGCCAAAGGAGAAAATAGTGACACGAGTCAAGTCGTACAAGTTCGCCCTACTGAACCATTCCATAATTAGGTCATTGTGGGATATTGGACATAAATTTGTCTTGAATAATCCAAATCAAGTTAGATCTATGGCATTTGAAAGAAGATTCAGAGGACTACTATAGAGCCGAATTTCAAATATTGAGGATCTGAAAGTATAGAGATAAGTCAATTTCAATATCAAGCTCCTCAAAAGAAAGTAAAAGGTGTGTATTTTGTTTTTCCGAATTGCATAAGTCTTGTTTGAATAATCAAGTTGAATTGATTCCAAGGGCATATTGTAGAATAGATATCAGTATTGGATTCTGAAATGGCCCCTAAAAATAATTCAACACCCATTAAGCCTTTAGAAGGCTCTACTATGACTCATGAAGATGAAGAATGGAAACATGACACATCAAAATTACAAGAGCAAGTGCAAAAAAATTCTCTCTTGCAAAGAGCAACAAAAAATGACATGGAAGTTTTGAAGAAATGCATGGAAACTAAGATGGATGGTTTGAAAAAAGGCGTGGAATCTAAAATGGATGGTTTGAAGAATGGCACGGAAGCTAATATGGATGGCATGGAAGCTGGCATGGAATCTAAGATGGAGGACATGGAAGCTAAGATGGAAAACATGAAGAATGATCTAAAAGTAGACATGAAAGGTTTGACAAAGTTGATACAAGAAATGTTTCCTAATGGTGAAAAGATAGTAGAGGAAATTCATGATGAGAAAAAAATAAATGTTAATCATGATTTCATAAACTCTAATGTTGGAGGGAAGATCCACCATATTCCAAAAATGGATATAAGGAAGTTTGATGGAAAGGATCCTGTAACATGGATACTATATATGGAGCAATATTTTGATCTCAATAATGTGCAATATGCACAAAAGGTATGCATTGCAACTTTACATTTAGAACAAAATACATTTTTATGGTATCGATGGCTTTATTCCCATAAAAAAATTGTCACTTAGTCAATTTTTACGAAGGAAATGATAGCACATTATGAGGATACAAAGACCAACACTTTCTTTAGCTAATTGATAAATCTCAAACAAAAGTGTTCAGTGGGGGAGCACATTTAGGACTTCCAAAAATTTAATATAAGGGTAACTGATATTCCAGAGGAACACAGGATTGATCTCTTCATAGGTACTTTAAAGGATAACATCCAACATGAAGTTTGCATTTTGGAACCTGATTCATTGGAGAAGGCATTCAGGTTGGCAATAAAAATTGAATGTAAAATTATGGCGACAAGGAAGCCTACCACTCACTTCTATAAATATGGAAGTGTTGCTATTCCTAGATTTCCACAGCCTACAAGGTTGACACCACAACAATTGGAATAAAAAAGAGAAAAAGGGCTTTTCTACAGTTGTGATAGCAAATACACTAAAGGTCATAAGTGTGCTAAGAAGAAATTATTTTACATAGATTGTGAAGAGGAAGAAGAAAATGAACAAGAATCTTCAAAAGAAGAGGATATACAGCGAAATAGCCCCTAGAAGAGGAAGAAATGAGTCCAACCATATCGTGTAATGCATTGGCAGGAATTACCACTCCTCAAACTCTCAAGATAGAAGGACATATCAAGAAGAAAAAGGTAATAGTTTTGATTGATTCAAGTAGTACCCATAATTTTATTCATTGTAAGGTAGCCAAGGAATTGAATTGTTTCCTATACCCAGCACCAGAATGTCAAGTGATGGTTGCAAATGGAGGAACTATAAATTTCTCTGGAAATGCCATAATATCAAGTTAACCATGGGGGGATATGTAATGAATAATCCAATGCTTTTCATTTATATGGGAGGTGATGATGTTGTACTAGGAGTACAATGGTTACAATCTTTGGGGACGATAGCTTTTAATTTTCAAGAACTTTTCTTGAAATTATTTTCAGAAGGAAGGGAAGTCGAATTAAGGAGTATTGCAAGGAAGCCGAGAAATATAATAAGCTCTAATGTCATGAAAAAGCTTCTAAAGAAAGAACAACGAGGCGTAATTGCACAATTATGCTCCCTAGAAGCTCCAACATCAAAATCATCTATTTATGCAAATCTCCAAAAAGTCTTGGAAAATCATTCCAAGGTGTTTTAAACTCCCAAAGGACTCTCACCTATTCATGATCATGATCATGTTATTCATTTGATTCCAGGAAGTGTTCCTCCAAACATCAGGCCTTATAGATATCCTTATGTCCAAAAGAGCGAAATTGAACATATGATTGCAGAAATGTTAGAGGCTAGTATAATTCAACCTAGTCAAAGTTCTTTTTTTGCTCCAGTAGTATTGGTGCACAAGAAGGATGGATCATGGCACATCTGTCTGGATTATAGGGAGCTCAATAAGCTCACTATTAAAGATAAATTTCCCATTCCTATGATTGATGAATTATTGGATGAATTACATGGAGAAACTTATTTTACCAAGTTGGATCTATGTTCAGGATATCATCAAATTAGAATGAAGAATGAAGGTATTCGTAAAACAAAATTTCAAACTCATGAGGGTCAT
Source organism: Pinus albicaulis (assembly GCA_034641835.2). Lineage (NCBI taxonomy): Eukaryota > Viridiplantae > Streptophyta > Pinopsida > Pinales > Pinaceae > Pinus > Pinus albicaulis. Next base: position 555,800,397 of record CM076583.1, on the reverse strand, counting down.
TATGAATTTTTGGTCATGCCTTTTGGCCTTACCAATTCATCTTCTACATTTTAAGGGTTGATGAATTCCATTTTCAAACCCTTCCTTAGAAATTTTTTTCTAGATTTTTTGATGATACACTAATATACAACAGGTCTTGGAAGGATCATGTTCAACATGTTGACCGGGTGCTCAAACTATTGTAAGAGAAACAATTATATGCAAAAACATCCAAATGTTTCTTTGGAGTACAAGAGGTGGAATATCTAGGTCATATTGTATCTCATGAGGGTGTTAAGGTAGACCCTAACAAAATTAAAGCTATTAAGGAATGGAAAGTCCCCACAACCATAAAGAAGTTGTGAGGATTTCTTGGCTTAACAAGGTATTATCGCAAGTTTGTTAAGAATTATGGGAAAATAGCAACACCTCTAAAAACATTATTGAAGAAAGGTGCATTTTCATGGACTCCTGAAGCAACTAAGGCGTTTGAACATCTTAAAGAGGCAATGTTCCTAACACTGGTCTTAGCTATGCCAGACTTCACAAAAACCTTTATTGTGGAATGTGATGCCTCAGGAAATGGAATTGGTGTTGTTTTAATGAAAGAAGGAAGACCCATTTCTTTTGAAATTTGGCCAATCAAAGGAAATTATTTACATAAAGCTATTTATGAGAAGGAAATGTTAGAAATACTACATGCACTAAATAAATGGTGACCTTACCTAATGGGAAGACACTTCAAGGTAAAAACTGATCATGATAGTCTTAAACACTTTTTGGAACAAATACTATCTTCAGAAGAGCAGCAAAAATGGGTCACAAAGATGTTGGGTTATGACTTTGAAATAATCTAAAAAAAAGGAAAGCTTAATGTTGTTGCAGATGCACTCTCAAGAAAGAATGAAGAGGTGGAAGCATTGCTTTGTGCCATTTCTATTATCCAATCAGATTGGATAACCGAAGCAAGGGGTGAATGGAAGAATGACGAAGAAGTGTGGAAACTCATTCAAAATTTGCAGCAAGATCCTAGTACATATGATACATTTAGTTGGAAAAATGATTCCTTATGGTACAAAGATTGCTTATATCTTTGTAAGAATTCCCGACTAAAACAAAAGATTCTTTTGGAATTTCACACTTCTCCTTTAGGAGGACACTCAATATTTTTAAAAACTTACCACAGGTGAAGAAATATTTTTTTGGATGGCCTTAACTGAGTATTAAAAAATTTTTAAGTGAATTTTTTGGTTTTCCAAATCGTAATAAAGTTGGAGACAATTAAGACCCCCGTCTTTCACAACCTTTATCCATTCCAAGTCAATGTTGGGAGGAGATTTCCTCAATGGATTTTATCACAGTTTTACCTAAGTCCGAAGGAAAGAGTTTCATCATGGTGGTAGTTGATAGACTTACCAAGTATGCACACTTTTGTGCACTATCTCATCGATATCAAGAAAGTACAGCTTGCTACTTCCTTTATGGACACAATTCAAAAGCTACATGGAAACCTAAGGGTTATTGTGAGCTACTGAGATCCCATTTTCTAGAAATTTTTGGACTTGTTATTTCTTTTCTTGTTTGGGTACTAACTAGCTCATAGCTCATCTTATCATCCTCAATCTGATGGTCAAACTGAGATAGTAAATAAATGTTTGGAAGGATATCTCTGTTGTTTTGTATCTGATAAACAAACACAATGGGTCAAGTGGTTACCTCTCACTGAATGGTGGTATAACACTTCCTTCCATACTGTAGCAAAAATGACCCATTTATGGCACTTTATGGATATCATCCACCATCCATTACATCATCTTTAAGGGAAAATTCGAAGGTTCAAGTAGTGGAAGATCACATCGAGCATCAGCAAGAAGTTCTCCAACTCTTAAAGGATAACCCGAATTTGGCACAAAATTGAATGAACAACAGGCAGATCAACATCGCAACGAGAGAAGTTTTGATGTAGGAGATTGGGTATTTTTACGGCTACAACCATACAAAAAAATGTCCCTCAAGCAAGCTAAGAAGGATAATAAATTATCACCAAAGTACTATGGTCCTTACAAGGTGTTGCAAAATATTGGTGCTATGGCATACAAATTGGAGCTTCCTACTTCTTCACGAGTGCATCCAATTTTCCATGTTTCATGCTTAAAGAAGGTTATAGGTGAAAATCTTCCAGTTCAAACAATATTGCCAGAACTTGATGAGGAAGGAAAAATCATATTGGAACTTGAAGTATTCATTGAAACAAGAACTCGACAGCTACGAAATCGATCATTTCAGAGTATCTCATCAAGTGAAAGACCTTACCCACTGAAGATTCTACATGGGAGGATGAGAATTTTACATAGAAGCACCCAGAGCTACTCAAGCATTGAGGACAACACTTTTTTGAAGGAGAGGGGCATGTTAGGTCCCTATATTACTAGTATAGTCCCTTATTGTTGTTAGTGTAACCCCCTTACTGTTATTAATGTACCCCTGTAACCCCCATATTATTATTATTCTTGTGCCCTTAAATTATTATTGTTAGGTCGGCTAGGATTAAATTGTGGCCCCATGGACTCCTATATATAGAAAGGAGTTTTTGTAATTTGTATCATCCAAGAATTGTTCATTCATGTAATGTATTGGAGGTTGCCCCCTCGAAGTAGGTTATTTATAAGGCATTGATATCTCTTTTCTTCTATTTTTGGAGCTGGTTTCACAACACAATATATGCTAGATAGTTCCAAGGCATGCTAGAGTGCTAGGGAAGCATACCAATATGTGCCAAGTACCAATGTGTGTTGAGTTTTAGCGAGTGCGAGTGAAACAAAAGGGATCACTATGTAAAAATTTATGGAAATGAATGAATAAGAGTGTGTGACAGGGAGTTTCAACGAGTTCTATGTGTTCTAAGGAGGGAGTGACATGGTATGCTTGGAATTACTAAGTCATGCTAGAGTGCCAGAGTGGCAGGTGGCCAAGCTGCGCCAGGTGCCAAGGTATGAAACATATGATAGGAAAATGTTAGGGAGTCCTAGGGACACACAAGGGAGAACTAGGTGAAAATAATGCATGTAAATGAATGATTAAGAGATTGTGACATGAAGTGTCAATGAGTTCCAGGTGTTCTAAGGAGGGAGTGACAAGGTATGCTAGAGGTTAGGGAAACATGACAAGATGTGCCAGGTGCTAGGGTGTGCCAATGCATGTCAGGGAGTGTTATGGAGTGCCAGGGAAAAAAAAAGGACCAATAGTTTAAAATGCATAGAAATTAATGAATAAGAGTGTGTGACAGGGATTATTAGTGAATTATAGGTGTGCTAAGGTGGGAGCGACAATGTATGTTAGGTAGTTCCAAGGAATGATAGAGTGCCAGGGTGACATGCAAAGATGTTCCAAGTGCAAGGGTGTGCCAATGTGTGTCAGGAAGTGCCACTTAAACATAAAAGAGAACTAGTTAAAAATGCATGGAAATGAATTGATGTAGAGTGTGTGATAGGGAGTGTCAGCGAGTTCCAACTGTGCTAAGGAGGGAATCACAAGGTTATATGATAGGCAATGCCAAGGCATTCTAGAGTTCCAGAGCATTTCAGGGAATGGTAGAGTGTGTTAGAGAGTTCCAAATCATCTCAATGAATGCAGGGGATGCTAATATGTGCCACATTGTGACAAGGTATTGTTATACATTCAAGGTGTTATGGCACGTCAAGATGTAAACTATGTTTCTTAGTTGTTTTATGGCCATGATTGGATGTGAGCCTTGACTTGGTAACTTGTTAAGTGGTATGAGTTAGTATTAGCCATATTTATGTGAACAATGCATAGTCTAGTTGTAGTAAATAAAACTTGGACAAGTTGTTGTAGTCGAGGCAAGACTTGAGTGGGTTCCCAAGTCCAAAAAAAAAAGGGTAGTTATGAGGACATGATAGTTAACGAGTGTCAGGGTGTCCCAATGAATTAAAAGGTGTGATAACATATGCCAGTTAGTGTTAATGCATGACGAGGAGTGATGGGGAGTGCCAGGGCATTACAAGGGATAAATAGTTCCAAGTGCATGGAAACGAATGAATAAGAGTGTCTACCAGGGAGTGTTAGTGAATTCCAGTTGTCCCATGGACAAAGTGTGTTAGGATAATTTCTTAATAGAAATTGCAGGAGGAAATAATATGATTGCGATAAGGGATAGATGAAGCAATTTCAGACAAAGGGAGACTTTGGGCTAGACACAACACTATGTTTTCAAAGACTTGATTGGGTACCCAAGTCGCAAAAAAAGTAAGGTTATCTATGAGGGCATGACAAATAGGGAGTGCCAAGGTGTGAAGGGAATCCCATGAAGTTACACATTCTAGAAATTTCCAAGGCATGTTAGGAATTCCAATATATGCTAGTTTCTAGGGTATGGCGCCAACGCATGATAGGGAGTGCCAGGGAAACAGAAGGGAGGACTAGTTTCAATTGCATGGAAATGAATGAATAAGAGTGTGTGATAGGGAGTGTTAGTGGGTTATAGGTGTGATAAGGAGGGAGTGACAGGGTATGCTAGGCAATTCCAAGGCATGATAGAGTGCTAGGAAAGCATGCCAAGATATGCCAATGTGTGCCAAGGAGTGTTAGGGAGTGCTAGAGAAATACAAGGGAGCACTATGTCATAATGCATGGAAATGAATGAATAAGAGTGTGTGACAAGGAGTGTCAATGAGTTCCAAGTGTGCTAAGGAGGAGTGACACGGCATGCTTGGCAGTGCTAACGAATTCTAAAAAAAATTATTTTAAATCGATGATATCTCCCTTGTTCGAGCTCCAAATTGATTTTCCATTTGGGTAGTTTTTCATAAGGAATCCAAATATGCTATTTTTTTTTTTGAAAATTTTACACCAAAATATTCAAATATTATCTGCAAACTTGCTACCCAAAATTTTCCTTCTCTGATACCATGTATAAAATCTAACCAATGAGATTCAATTTGATCTTGTAATGTACTAAAACAAGATATTGATTCCTTCCTACAATTTGCGGAAACAAAATACGATTGCACAATCACATATAAGTAAGAGAAATAAATTATCAATCGCACAACACAAGATTTATCTAGGGAAATAAACTACCCAAAACCACTATATATCTATTCTGTTTCAAGTCAAGGAATCATGAAAAAATACAATGCTTAATATCTCATCAGATTCTCCAGCACTCCGCCAGTTGCCTCTCGCTGATCTAAGCAAACTCAGTTTAGTACTTAGCCAATTCTCAACCTTCCTTCAACCGAATTTACTCATGCAATTCATAGGGAATTACCTCCCTATTAATTAGGAAAATCACTCTTCCTTGATTGTGCAATCCATCATTTCATCCCAATGACTTTATAATTTCACATGGGAAATTTTTTATAAATACAACTGATAGTTATTTTCCCTTTAGCCTCTGTCTCAACTGGGTCTTTCTCAGAACTAAAATGCATGTAGTTATTAATAATGAATTTTTAGCTATCTGATTGATCACTCATTTGGAATTAATCTAATTTAATTCATTGGTTGACCTCTCACTAGCTCATCACTTAGTTAGAATTATTTAAACTGATTTAAACTCATTTAATTTAGTTAACAAATTCACCCCCCCCAACCCCACTAATGCATCAACTGCAACTGGACTCCAAAAATATTAGATTAATACTTCTACATGCCTCATATTATACCCTCAACTTGAATTTCTTGAGCTAACTCAATCATCATGACTTAGTTAACTAACAGAAGTTGTTATGAGATGAAATTACAATTTATTGTCCAATTTATTTAAGGGAAAAATAAATTAGATGGCTCACATTCCTCAATCCTGGTGCATCAAAATTCCTCACCAGTGTGGGTGCATTTTTTTTCCTCCTTTTGATGCAAACTAGCTGCAAAATACTAGAACACGCTGTAGAAATGAGTTTTTAAAACTCCACAAAAAATTTCCCTTTACATGCAACAGGGTTCAACCTTGGAAGGTCGCAACATACATACGTGTGCGAATCAAACAACGTAATTTTGTAACATACACATACCATATATAAGTCTAAACCAATGCATAAACCCCAAACCAATGCAAATACGGGGGATTTTCTTACCAAAGGGTCCCACACAGTTCTGACCAATCACGGACAATCACATTTCGCAAACTTTACAATGTAACCTTAAGAGTTAAAATTTATTCCTTGCAGGATGCGATGTTGCATAGGGTTGACACGTGCCCCTCCACTTTTCATTGCAAAACATTTAACTTACCTTGCAATCACATTACTACTATCCCCTAAACTTTGCGATGTGTGAAATCACTTCCGGGCCGCTTCTATCTCCATCGTTGGCTTGTCCTGGATCCGACGGTCCACGCGATGTCCCCACTGATTCACTTCGCATCGCAAACTAATAAACTTAACTTGTGAAAACTATTAACCGAGACTCCTATTTTTTGCAATGTGTGAAAATCGTTGGGGTTGCGACGTGATTTATCACCATTGATCGATGTTGGATCTACGGTCCCCATCGAGTTTGCAAATTCGATTGGTTTCACTCTGCATTAACACGATATACAAATCCGATGGCCTCACTTGTGCCTAAAAATCCGGTTAGTCCTCTTGTTGTCCAATGAAATACAAATGTTCAGTTTCAACAGAGATTTAAAACAACTAATTCAAAACAGGGAACCTATTCAAAGCACAAAAAACTCATATTTTGTTTGGAAAAGAAGTATTGTTTTAAAACAAAGATCTCGATCAAACACAAAACAATTGGAACTAATTTGGAAATGGAAAACTCAGAGCCAAGCCCTCAGATGGCTGGTTTTCACATTTACTTCTACTTTTTTGTTCTCTCATTTCTCGCTATGGATGGAAGAAACCCACAATGGTGGATTTGGTTCAGTTTTATGCCTTTCTCAAAATCCCCATATGGTTGAGAAATTTTCATTCAGTTTCAAAACAGTTTATTCAACTAAATACTTAACTAATCCTAGTTTAACCATTATTTTATTCTTCAAATTACACTGGCTGAGTTAGCCCAAATTAACTTAAACAAAGTAAAATGGAATTCAAAACTTCTTCTTCTTTCCAACAAAAGAAATAAACTCCAGTTGTAGCCTTTCAGTTGGATGCTCTTACATCAGGCTCTCGAGGTAAATTAAATTCATGGCTCCTTTCCATGAGCTGTTCAATAGAGTAACCTGTGCTTTGAATTTGGGCAGCATCCAACCAAGAAAAATCCTCCAGAGGATGGTCCTTCCATTTTACCAAATACTCGAAATATTCTTTGCTTCACGTCTTCCTGGCTACCTGTGTGTCCAGAACCTGTTCAATTTCCAAAGGTCGTGCTAGAGGCATCAATTTAATCCATGATCTCTCCTCATCCTCGTTGTCCCGTGTTCGTCTCTCTGAACTGTCTTCATCATCAACAGTAGTGTATGGGTACAAATATGCCACATTAAAATGGGTGAGATTCCTGTACCTAGAGGCAACTGCAACTCATAAGCGTTTTGCAGAAAAATTATGAAGAATTCTACAAGGGCTAATCTTTTTCATCTTCAATTTGTTGTATTCACCTTTAGGAAACCCATCCTTGCAGAAATGTGCTAGTACCAGGTCTCCTGATTCGAACTGTACCTCCCGACTTTTCAAATCTACTCACTGTTTATATTTTTGGTCGTTGTCATGTCGCTTCAATTTGACCTGTTCATGTAGATTTCCAAGTGATTTCACGAAATCTTCACCATCAGCACTCCTGCATTCTAACTGACCCAAATCCCCCAACTCAAATACTACACGTGGGTGCATTCCATATAGCATTTGGAAAGGATTTCTTCTTGTGCTTCTGTTGGGCGAGTAATTGTAAGAAAACTCCACTTGTGCAAGCACACAATCCCACTGTCTGGAATTTTCACCAACCAGGCTTCTCAGTAGATTTCCCAGACTCCTGTTCACAAGTTCATTTTTCCCATATGACTGTGGATGATAACCTGAACTGAAATTTATTTTAGCATCTAACTTCTTCCACAATGTTTGCCAAAAATGGCCTATGAACTTTACATCCCTGTCCGAGATGATGGACTTCGACAAGCCATGTAATCTAACTATCTCTGAAAAAAACAAGTGTGCTATATGTGTGGCATCACCTGTCTTTCTGAATGGAATGAAATGTGCCATTTTGGTGAAACAATCCACCACCACCATGATGGAATCGAATCCCTGTCATTTCTTAGGTAGACCTAAGACAAATTCCAAGTTGACTGAGTCCCATGGTCTGTTCGGAATGGGTAAGGGTGTATATAACCCTACATTCTAGCTGTGTGCCTTTGCAAGTTGACGCACTTTACACCTGATCACGAATCATTGTCCATCCCTTCACATTCTCAGAAAATAGTAAAAATGGCTCAGCTGATCCAAAGTCTTAACTATCCCAAAATTTCAGGTCAAGCCTCCACTGTGTTTTTCCTAGATTAATTTCTCTTGCATAGAACATTCTGGAATACACAACTGTCCTCCTTTGAATAACAACCCATCCTGCATGTTATAGTCCAACCATGGACTATTTTCTATCAACAGTGGATTCTGGAAAGCTTCATAAGCTTCCTTAAAATCTGCATCGACTTCATACAAGTCTTTGAGATGCTCAAATCCCAACACTTGCACTGCGCTTTCTTGTAGTATCAGAATTATTTTGCCTAATGCATCTACTACCTTGTTGGCCTGACTTCTGATGTGTTTCAAAACAAACATAAAAATCTGCAAGTACTCCACCCACTTCATGTGTTTATGATTCATCTTGTGCTGCTGCATAATATATTGTAACGTAGAATTGTCTGAAAACAAGACAAATTCATTTTCTAGCAAATAATGTCTCCAGTGCTTCAACGCTTGGACGACTGCATAAAACTCTTTGTCATAAGATGTATATTTATGATTGCTCTCATTTAAATTCTCGCTGAAGTATGATATTGTCTTATCTTCTTGGTTGAGTACTGCACCAATGGCTATCCCACTGGCATCACAACAAACTTGGAAAAGTTTGTTGAAGTCTCGAAATTTTAGGATTGGTTTTTCCGTAATATTCTTCTTCAAAAACTAAAAAATCCTCTCAGAAAATTTTATCCAATGAAAAGGCTGATTTGACTTCTTAATGGTGTCCAACATAGGTGCACAAATACCACTGAAGTTCTTAATAAACTTCCGATAGAAACTTACCAATCCATGAAAACTTCTTACTTCAAACAAACTTTTGGGAGATGGCTAGCTAACTATGGTTGCAACCTTCTCTAGGTCCATCTTCAACTAATTTTCAAAAATTACAAATCCTAGATAAATCAATTCTTTCTTGAAAAAAGAACATTTTTTTTAAATTCATTAACAATTTATTTTGTTGCAATTTTTCCAGCACATACCTGACATGCCGAAAATGTTCTTCTTTCGTCTTGCTGAAAATAAGTATATCATCCAGATATACAATCAAAAAATTACCAATGAACTCTTTCAACATCTCATTCATCAAACGCGTGAATGTGTTGGGGGCATTGCTCAGCCTAAAAGGCATGACCAACCACTCATACAAGCCTTCATTGGTATTGAAAGTTGTCTTCCATTCGTCACCTTCTCTAATCTTGATTTGGTGATAACTGATTTTCATATCTATCTTTGAAAAGTACGCTACTCCACTCAGAAAATCCATCATATCATCCACCTGAGGTAAAGGAAACTTGTACCTTATAGTGATCTTGTTTATCGCCCTAGAATCAGTGCACATCCACTTTTCACCTCCTTTCTTGGGAGCTAAAATAGTCGGAACAACACAAGGACTCAAACTCTCCTGAACCAATCCTTTATCCAACAATTCTTGTACTTGCTTCCTGCTCTCCTCATTGTCTTTCGGACTCATCGGGTAAGAAGCCTTGTTTGGAAAATTGGCTCCTGGAATAAAATCAATATGGTGACTAATGCTCTAATTTGGTGGTAATTTATCTGGTAGATCATCTACCACAATATCAGTAAACTCTTGCAGCATGTCATGTATTTCCATAGGCAAATCAGTGATTTCCGTATGTATCAATATTTCTCTTGGCCTCTGCACAACTGCATAATTCACCTCATTCTCCTCAATCTGTCACAGAAACTCCTTTTCGCCTATCAGTAGTGTTTCAGTACCACTAGTTTCTGTAGTCTCTTCTTCTTTCATGGGAACTAGCATATGCTTTATCCCATCCTTTACAAATCTATAAAAATTATTTCCCCCATCATGGACGGCCTTTATGTCATACTGCCATGGTCTACCTAGCAGAATATGGCACACGTCCATAAGCATAATATTTCAATTTATCTTTTCCTTGTACTTGCTAATGTGAAACTCCATCTCGCACTGCTCATCAACCAGCAGTTGGTGTCCTTTCTGCAACCAAGACACCTTATAGGGATTTGGATGCTTCGACTTCTTCAAACCCAAGTTTTCCACTATCTCAGTGGCTACCAGGTTATCAGTACTTCCACTATCTATAATCATTTTGCAACATTTTCCATGTGACTTACACACAGTCCAGAATAATGCTTTCACCAGCTAAGGAGGTCAACTACCTCCTTAGCTGGTTTTAGTACAACCTTGTTCAACAACAACGCATCTCCTGTTTTAGGCACATTATCCACCTCTTGTGGCGCTGCCTCTGCTTCATTAGGTTGAGCAACATACGCTCCCCTCTATCCAGCTGGCTCATTTTTAGGACATTCAAAATACCTATGTCCCCATTTGTGACACTTGTAACACTGGTAGTTATTTCCTCTGCCTTTGCCATTACCTCTTCCTCGCTGGTATGGCCTTCCACCTATGGTGTTACCTTCCTTCTTAGCTTGTCCCGAAATCTTCAAATTGCTACCCTCTTCATTATTGTCAGCAATTCTACCTTTACTAAAGGACTGTCCTCTTCCTCTACCGGATCCATGTACTCTTCTTGCATTCTGCTTCCTGGTAATCTTTTCTTCCACCTTTAAAGCACACTGGTATGCATCCTCTATAGTTTTTGGGGAAAGAATACTGATCTCATCCAATTTTTCCATCCATGGACCATTCATAAATATGGCTATCTTCTTAGGGGTATCTTCAACATACCCAGCCCTCAAGTTCACATTATATAACTCTTCTATTTATTCGTTTACAATCAATGTTCTCTATCTCAAATTCTGCACTTTTCTGTAAATGGAAATCGGTAATCTTTAGGCAGGAAATTGCTTTTCATGTTTGCAACCATCTTGTCCCAACTCTAGATCAAATTCTTGTTTAGTCTTCTCCTTTCTACCTGCACACTATCCCACCATAGTTCGGCATGTCCTTTCAACTTAGTGACATCAAACCTAATTTTTCTGTCCTCACTAACTTCCTCACATTCAAAATATTTATCTAACTCACTTATCCAGTGCAACAATGCTTCTATGGATAAAATTCCATCATAATTGGATAGCTCTAGTCTTGGCTTACTGCTAGCCATCAAAACATATTTCAGTAGTCTTATTTCCGGTATCTCATCCTCTGGCTCATCTGGTTAAGCCACTTTCTCATCATCACTATCATCTCCACCTTCAATATCCCTACGCCTTCCTACTTCCACTGTTGTTGAAGGCATGGACAACACTCTAATCTCTTCACGTAGTTCTTCATCTACTGCTCCCCATGCAACTCTTCCTCAACCTCTTCTTCATGCTTCAGCTCTTCCCCGACCTCTTCTTCCTACTTCCATCTTCACTTAGGAAGAGAGTTTTGCTCTGATACCAATTGAAGCAGACTAGCTGAAAAATACCAAAATATGCTGCGGAAATGAGTTTTTAAAACTCCACACAAAATTTCCCTTTACACGCAACAGGGTTCAACCTTGGAAGGTCGCAACATACATACGCACGCGAATCAAGCAGTGGAATTTTGTAACATACACAGACCATATATAAGTCAAAACCAATGAATAAACCCCAAACCAATGAAAATACGCAGGATTTTCTTACCAGAGGGTCCCAAATAGTTCTGACCAATCGCGAACAATAACACTTCAGGAAATATACAATTTAACCTTAAGAGTTAAACTCTATTCCTTTTAGGATGCGATGTTGCGCAGGGTCGACACATGTCCCCCCATTTCACGTCACAAAACTTTTAACTTACGTTGTGATTGCCTTAATTCTATCCCATAAACATTGGGATGTGAAAAATCACTTCCAGGCCGCTACAATCTTCACCGCTGGCTTGTCCTAGATTCGACGGTCCATGCGATGTCCCCACCAATTCACTTCCCATCGCAAACTAATAAACTTAACTTGCAAAAACTCTTAACCAAGACTCCTATTTTCTGCGATGTGTGAAAATCATTGTGGTTGTGACGTGCTTTATCACCGTTGATCGGTGTTGGATCTATGGTCCCCGTCGAGTTTGCAAATCCGATTGGTTCCGTTCTACGTTAACATGATATAAAAATCTAATGGCCTCGCTTGTGCCTGCAAATCCAATTAGTCCTCTTGTTGTGAAATGAAATACAAATGTTCAGTTTCAACAGAGATATAAAACAAATGATTCAAAATAGGGAACCCGATCAAAGCACAAAACAGTCATATTTTGTTTGGAAAAGAAGTATTGTTTTACAATAGAGATCCCAATCAAACAAAAAACACTTGGAATTAATTTGGAAATGGAAAACTCAAAGCCAAGCCCTCAAATGGCTGGTTTTTACATTTAATTCTACTTTTATGTTCTCTCCTTTCTCGCTATGGTTGGAAGAACCCCACAATGGTGGATTTGGTTTGGTTTTATACCTTTCCAAAAATCCCCATATTTGAGAAACTGTCATTAAGTTTCAAAACAATTTATTCAACTAAATACTTAACTAATCCTAGTTTAACCATTATTTTATTCTGAAAATTACACTAGCTGAGTTAGCCCAAATTAACTTACACAAAGTAAAATGGAATTCAAAACTTCTTCTTATGTCCAATAGAAGAAATCAACTCCAGTTGTGTCATTTCATTTGGATGCTTGTGCATCTCCTTTCTGGTTTCCAATTTCAATGCTTCTTATTGCAAATTTCAACATCTCATAATTTGATGTTTCCTTCACACAAATACACCATTGAAATCACATGCCAAGATTCTCATGAGAAACCACTCTTAAGCTCGATCTGCCATAAGAGAACCAACAATATGACATCCTACTTCCTAGCTCGAACCGACCCTTAAGGTATGCAACATTATTTTGAACCCTCACATGATGATCTTGCTCTTGGAGGATGATCATGGCCTCCCTTTAGCAACCCTTACTCGTATCACTTACTCAATTTACTTTAGGAAAACATCTCTCTTCACCCCCTTGATCAAATGAGCTCCTTCTCACTTGATGTTCTTTCTGTCATCTTAAGGCCTTCTTAAATAGTTTTTCATAGACCTCTTAGGAACCCTCTATAACTTACGAGTTTCATCCACTTAGACCTTAGGAAATATTAATTTTATTTTAGATTTAAAACCCCATCTTAGGTCCAAAATCCTTTTTCTTGGATTCTTTTCCCACAAATCCTTTTGTGACCAAACTTACACAAACCCATCTAACTAGGCTTGTGGAGTACCTCCCAAGCTACATAATTCAACAACATAGTCTAGTTGTAGTAATAGTAACTTGGTCAATCTCTTGTAGTCAAGTAAGGGCTTGGTTTGGTTCCCAAGTTGAAAATTAAGTAAAGGTAGTTGTGAGGGTGTTATTGCATAAATCTACCTCAGGCTGAAAAAGGCAGAATCTAGGGTAACATCAAACCACGCTCATCCTTGTAGCTAGCCCTACAAGGATAGGAGAGGGCTCTCTCCATGAAAGAATATTCAATGGAACACAATAAATGAACTGATATTAGGCTAGGTAAAATGATGGGAAAAGAGTTTAATAAAATGAATGAATGAATTTCAGGGATGTGTGGGATAAAGGGACAGTTGAAACCGAGAATTAAATCAGGACACAGGGTATTTCATGGGGCAAGATAGGCAGGAAACTTAGCAAATAAAGCTAAATAAGTATGGGATGGAAAGACTGTTGAGAAGCTGAAAAGGGAACAACAAATGGATCCTTTTCAAACAGAAGAAAAATACAGATGCATGAATGATTTCCCAAGGCAGAGTATATAAAATGGATTCTACCTTTCTATCTTGAAAGCATTCAAAAGGAAATGTTTGTGGATGAATGGAACGCATAACAATTCACATATGAAACAAAGGAGAAAAAAAAATGCTAAATCTCATACCACATGGATCCCACAAATCAGAGCCGCATCTCTTATTAATTCCTGTCAAACTGTACAATGAGCGCAAGATGTTTCTTCCACACTGTTTCCCCTACTTTCTGAGTTACTCACTTCAGACTCTAGAACTCTGAATTAGACTCCTTACAAACGATTTACAATTACAATAAATAGGCTCAAATGTGGGAACATAGATCCATGAAAAGGGAGTTGTTCTAATAGCTCAAAAACTGAAATACAATCATAGAAAAGAAATACAATGATCTGCCCCTGAAAATAAGGGACAACATTGCATTTGACCACTTGGAGATTCTGCTGTTAGGCTGTATGAAAGAAAATAGGTAATCCGATGAACATATTTCCTATTTTATTGCTGCTGTAACAATATTTGTTTTATATAAGCTTTCGGCCCTTTGACTGTTTCCTTTGCTTTCCGTTTGGGTGAAACCGACTCTTTAATAAACATGCCTTTGAAATGAAACTTTGCCTTTAGTGAAGGGAAAAATAGTGAATAGGGGGGAAGGGAGAGGAGGCAGGACCCAAATTATAATCACAATCAGAGTGATCCGGGCGGAGGGATATCATATTAATAAAACAGTCGTAATATAACAATCTGTGGTGCCATCGCAATTGAGAGTCAGAGGTCAGGTGAATTTGGAGAAGGCCACACAAAGCTTTGATGCAATTGGGGTAAGCCCGATGGGGGATATAACTATAGAGTAGGGAAATTATATAAAGGGGTGGAATTACTTTTATTGTAAGACGGAGGGCTAAAGGTGGGACCCACATAATCGCAATCGCAATATCGGAGGGGAGGAGGAATGCAACATATGTGAAATGCCGATGCAATTGGCCCGATTGAATTTGAGCCGTCAGATCAGTGGGAAGATATCAATGGTGGGGAAATCAATCAGAGGTTTTCCGTCGGGAGAGCGGATTGGGAGATTGGAAGAAGAGTTGCGATCGGAGGAGTGTTGCGATTGAAATGTTCCGATTAGCAGAGGACCATCGGATCGGAAGAAGAATATCGACGGTTGTGGGTTAATCGGGAGTGTTTCAATCGGGGGTTTGCAATCGGGAGGGAGTTCAATCGGAGAATGTTGCGATCAATCGGATCAGGGACTGTTGCGATTGATCGGAGGGGGGGCTGCAATTGCGATGGGAAGCGGTGGGGTTTTATAATATAACACTTCAAACTTTATTATAAAGTTTCTGAAGCATGGAGGGGAAGTGTTTTGGAACGGCAGGGACTTGGTATGAAACTCTTATTATAAATTTTCTATGGAA
This sequence comes from Pinus albicaulis, assembly GCA_034641835.2. Classification (NCBI taxonomy): domain Eukaryota; kingdom Viridiplantae; phylum Streptophyta; class Pinopsida; order Pinales; family Pinaceae; genus Pinus; species Pinus albicaulis. The sequence goes on along the minus strand of CM076583.1, from coordinate 555,784,874 downwards.
ATGGTGGGGAAGTGGTTATAAACTAAATCGCATATGTATTAAAATGACTTATAATGCAATTTTATAATTGGAAAGAGGAAAAAGTAATTTTATAAGGAAAATATAAAACTTTAAACATAAAGTTTTAAGGGAAAGTTGGGAAATGGGGATTATTTGAGGATATAGGGGATTTTACTTCACTTAAGCATAAATTTCAATCCAGAAGTCAGTTTTGAGAGTGTAGTATACCGTTGGAAAGCTCTTTCTGGGATCTTTCTGATGGATTTGCTTAGAAGATGATTTGGCACTAATCATGTTGTAGAAAACTTATCTAAAGGCAGGGTGATGACTTTGTGGAGATAGCAGCTTCTAAATTGTGACTTATTACATATGATGATATAAAATTACATAATGAATAATAGTAATAAAGGCAAAATATCATGTTTTCACCTCAAAACACAGTTTTGAGGTGAAAATTACATCAAGTCGAATAAAATGTCTCTTTGATCTTCCAGGTGCTGTGACTTTGAATTTATTGACTTCCTCATGACCTTGCTGATATTATTGACCTTTGACTCATTAATTCGACCATGGTGAGACCCTAGAAACTAATGAGACCCATCCTATGACCTACTGATATGATTTTGAGAATGAAAGCGACTAATGACCTAAAACCATAGGAAGGAAAATCAGCAATTTTCACATGAGGGAAAACTGATGAAGAATTACAACCATCAATGAATCCATGACCTAGCGGAACGGTGAAATTGATTATTATGGGACTCCTAATATGAAAATGCAAAGAGTAACTTTGATCACTTATGGAAGTATGACTAGACTGACTCTAACAAAGGGCATGATAGATAGGGAGGGTCAAGTCATGCACATTAGGAATGAAGAGGCATGCTAACACAAGTTGGAAAATGTCAATGCATGTTGAAGAATGTTAGGGAGTTTTGGGGCATATCAAGGGATAACCAGGTCAAAATGCACGGAAAGGAACGAATAAGAGTGTGTGCTAGGGAGTGTCATCAAATTTAAGTGTGTTAATGATGAAGTGTGTTAGGATAAGTTCATAATAGGATTTACAGGATGCAACCCTATGGTTGTTATACGGGGTTCGACAGAGGAGTTTTAGACAAAGGGAGATCACTTAGGTGCTATGCACAACATTTTTTTTCCTTTAGCTATTTTTTATATGAGATGTGGCACACTTTGGCTACATGCTCATGTTTTAAACTATTCTAGATAATTTCACATTGTGCATTGTTATGTAGAATTTTTGGGGCACTCGACTTGTGTCGACTTCTATCTTTTGTGCCTTGTGCATCTTGTGGTTCTTGCAAACTCTCAGTTAATTTTCTACTGTTTATATGAAATGAACATAATGTGAAATATTTCCTATGTAAGCTATGTTAGTTGTTTTATGGCCATGGCTAGATCATGTGATCCTTGTCTTGGTAACTAGTCAAGTGGGACAAGTTGAGCTTGGACATGAGTGACATAAGATGAGTTATGGGCAGTTCTTAGGTGAACAAGGCACAATCTACTTGTAGTAGGTGCAATTGGTCAAGTTGTTACGGTTGAAGCAAGCCAATATTGTCACATGAACTGTAGTAGTCAATGAGTTGATTGGGTTCCCAAGTCGTAAAAAAATGAAAGGTATAGCTATGAGGACATGAGTGCCAAGGCATGCTAGGGAATGATAATATGTGTTAGATAGTGCGAAGGCATGTCAAACATGCTAAGATGTGCCAAGTGATAAAGCATGCCAAGATGTGCAAGGGTGTGTCAATGCATGCCAGGGACTATGAAGGCAACAAAAGGGAGAAACAAGTTAAACTACAAGGAAATGAACACATAATAGGGTTAATAAGTCATCAATTTACATTTTCCAAGAAGGGCATACTAGGCACACCAAAACTAGGCACCAATAGGTGCCAAGTGAAAAGTCTTAGTGCATTCTAAGTGCCAAGTCTTCCTTTTTTTCTTCTCATATACTTTCCGATAGTTGATCTCAAATAAATTTAATATTAAACCATGCCAAATTATACCAAGGCATGTCAACTTATTCCATACATGCTAATAATTTCCAAGTGCCAACACGTGCCGAGTGTTAATATGTGTCACAGATTATTATGCTTGCTATGAAGTGGAAGGGCATGTTGAAGAGTGCTAAGGTGTGCTAGAGAGTGATAATGCACGTTGAGGAGTGTTAAGGAGTACTAGGACAAAACATTAAGGGATCACTAGGTCAAAATTCATGGAAGTTAATGAATATGAGGAACATGTGCTAGGGACTAGTGTTAATGAGTGGTAGTTGTCATGCCAAGGAGGGAGTGACAAGGTATGATAAGGATTGGTAAGGCATTCCAGGGAATATCAAGGCATGTCAAGAAGTCTCAAAGTGTGCTTGGGAGTTCCAGGGTGTGCTAATTATATGTGCTAAATAGTGCCAAGACGTGCCAATACGTCCCAGGTGCTAAGGATGTGCAGGGTGCCAGGGTATGTCGATATGTGTCAAGAAGTTTCAAGGAAACAAAAGGAAGAACCAATAAGAGGGTTAATAATTTGGGACTTTATATTTTTCAAAAGGGGCATGCTAACCACACTAATAATAGGTCCCCATGCATGGCAAGTGGCATTGTGTGCCAAGTGCTAATGTATGTCAATTCATTTAACCAAGGTGTTCCAGGGCATGCTAGGGACTACATGCATGCCAACACATACTAGGAGAGCTCTATGTTGTGCTTGCACATGCCACCATGTTCTTGGGCATCAGTGTCATGACAATATGTTTTAGTTACAAAGATATTCCAAGACATGCGAGGTGCTAAGAAATGTTTGTGTGTGCCAAAGAATTAATTTAAGGTGTGCCCAGATTGTTGAGGAGTGTTAGGTATTTCTCATTAATAGAATTGTCAGAGCTTGAATATGTATTAAATAATATATTTCCTGCACACACTAGTGGGACTTTATCTAAAGGGAATTTTCTAGAGAATAAACTTAACAGATATGAACCATGTGTTGACTCACATGAAAGCTCTATTTGACTAGTCATTACTTGAGGGAAATGATGCACACTAATTAATTCTTAAAAAATTGACTGACTCTAACCACTATGGCCTTGGACATATTATAAAAAATACTCCACAATAATGGTATTAAATCATTATATTTTGACAAAAAAATATTAACAAACACATAATGTCATCAAAAACTCATTGGAATGATCAATGGTGACGAACATTTTTTGACCGTCACCAAAAGTAACCAAAATAGCATCGGTGAGGGTCATTAAATTTTCGTTACTAGAAGTGTCACCAAAGAGGGAATTAGTGATGGGGCTTTAACGACCCTCAAAAGTGTCATTGAAAATTGCTTTGGTGACGGAACTTAAAGGACCATCACTATATACACTTACAACGATGTTTTTTTAAGGATCGTCTTGAAGACCTAGTGGAAATATTCTCCTAGAGGACCACGTGGAGACGAAACCTTGGAGAAATTTTTGTAAACATTTCAGATCTTGGTTCGCTATATTTTCTGAGATATGATATGGGGAGTTAGGGTTTTTGCAGGCTCCAAAATTCAGTCTCAAACAGGTGACCTAGGGAAAATCGTCATAAATTTTGTTTCACGAATCAGATTTTAATTCTATAAAAAGTGACAAACATTGCATGGGTTATCATTTTTTGTGTAGAAATTTCAGATATGAAGGGTGAAACTGTGACACGTGGCACTCCGTACAAGTTCGCTCCACTGAACTAGTCTATAATCAGGACATTGTGGGATATCGAGCCTAACTTTATATTGAAGAATAAAAATTAGGTCTGAACTATGGCATTGGAAAGAAGACTCAGAGGGGTACTACAGGACCTAATTTCAAATCTTGGGGATTTGAATACTAGAGATACATCAGGTTCAATATTGATCTCCTCAAAAACAAGAAAAATGTGTGTAGTTGTTTTTTAATTGCATAACTTATATTTGAAAAATTAGTTTGAAGTGATTCCAAGGGCATATTGAAGCATATATATCAGTATTGGGCTATAAAACTCCTCCCAAAAATAATTCCACATCGATTAATCACTCATAAATCTCTACTATGACACATGAAGAGGAATAATTGCAACATGATACATCAAAATTACAAGACCAAGTGCAACAAATTTCGCTCTCGCAAAGAGTAACCAAAAATTAAATAGAAGCTAAGATACATGATATGGAAGCTAATATGGATGACATAGAAGAAAAAATGGAATATTTTAAGGATGGATTAAAAGCAGACATGGATTCTTTAAAAGAAAACATGGACGTTAAGATGGATGGCAGGAAGGCTATGATGGATGGTTTGAAAGCAGACATGGAGGGTTTGAAGGAATGTTTGAAAAATTTGTTGCAAGAAAGGCTTCATAGCATGGAAAATTTTAGGGGCTAATATTCGCAAGTGGGCTAATTTTCCATGATTTTTCCAAAAAAAGATTCACCAATTTCCATTTTTTATAAAAATGATTCGCCCAAATTTTACAATATAAAATTATTTGACGTTAAAGATCGCCAAAATTATATAGAGAGTATATATAAAATCATTATAAATTTCAATAATTTTACAAATATAGCAATAAAAATTTTATAGTTTGCATATTAGGTACTAGTGAGATTCACCAATTTTTTAAACTTAAAAATAATTTTCCATCCTTAAAATTTTCCCTGCTTCCTAGTGGTGAGGTAATCCATGAAAATAATGATGAGGAAAAAAGGAATATTAATTGTGATTTTAGAAACTCCGATGTTGGGTTTAAGAACCACCACATTCCAAAGATCGATATTAGGAAATTTGATGGAAAGGATCCAGTAACATGGATACTATAAATGGAGAAATATTTTGATCTCCATGATGTGCAACACTCAAAAAATGTACGCATTGAAACTTTGTATTTATAACCCAATCATTTTGTATGGTATCAATGGCTTTGTTCTCGTAAACCACTTGTCACTTGGTCAATGTTTACGGATGAAATGATAGCACATTCTAAGGATACAAAGAGAAACACCTTCTTTAGCTCATTGATAAATCTCAAGAAAAAGGGTTCAATGGCAGAGCACATTGAGGACTTCCAAAAAATGAATATCAAGGTAGCATATATTCTAGAGGATAATAGGATTTATGTCTTCATAGGGACTTTAAAGGATAACATCCAACATGAGGTTCGCTTTTGGGAACCAGATTCATTAGAGAAGGCATTTAGGGCGGCAAGAAAAGTTGACAGAAAAATTATGGAAACAAGGGATTCTATCAATCACAACTATAAATATGGAAATGTTGTTGCTCCTAGACTTCCATAACATACAAGGTTGACACCACAAAAATTGGAGGAAAAAGGAGAAAAAGGGATTTGTTATAGTTGTGATAGAAAATACACTAAAGGTCATAAGTGTGTCGAGAAGAAATTATTTTACATAGATTGTGTAGAGGAGGAAAAAAAAGAACAAGAAACATCAGAAGAAGACGATATAAACCAGGAACCAACCCCAAAGAAGGAAGAAATGAATCCAACCATATCTTGTAATGCATTGGCAAGAATTACCACTCCTTAAACTCTCATTATAGAAGGATATATCAAGAAAAAAAGGTAATAGTGTTGATTGATTCGAGTAATACCCATAATTTAATTCATTGTAAAATAGCCAAGGAATTGAATTGTTTCATATATTAGTGTTGATTGATTCGGGTAATACCCATAATTTAATTCATTTTAATATATCCAAGGAATTCAATTTCTTCCTATATCCAGCACCAAAGTGTCAAGTAATAGTTGCAAATGGAGAAACTATAAATTACTCTGTAAAGTTTCATAATATCAAGCTAACCATGTGGGAATATGTATTTAATATTCCAATGATATCTATTCCAATGGGTGGTGCTGATGTTGTACTAAGAGTCCAATGGTTACAATATTTGGGGAATATAGCTTTTAATTTTCAAGAAATTTTCTTGATTTTTTTTTGGGGAAGGAAAGGAAGTTGAATTACAGGGTATCACAAGGAAACCAGGAAAGATAATCAAATCTAATTTCATGAAAAAACTTCTGAAGAAAGAACAACGAGGTGTAATTGTAAAATTATGCTCACTACAGGTTCAAACATCGAAATCATCTATTTCTCCAGATCTCCAAAAAGTCTTGGATAATCATTCCAAGGTGTTTGAGACTCCCAAAGGCCTCCCACCTATTTGTGATCATGATCATGCTATTCATTTGATTATGGGAAGTGTTACTCCAAACATCAATCCTTACATATATTCTTATGCCCAAAAGAGTGAGATTGAACATATGGTTGCAGAAATGCTAAAGGTTAGTATAATTCAACCTAGTCAAAGTTATTTCTCTGCTCCAGTAGTATCGGTGCACAATAAGGATGGATCATGGTGCATGTGTCCAGATTATAGGGAGCTCAACAAGCTCATTATTAAAGATAAATCTCCCATTCCTATCATTGATGAATTATTGGATGAATTACATGGAACAATTTACTTCACCAAGTTGGATCTTCATTTATGATATCATCAAATAAGAATGAAGCCTGAAGACATTCCGAAAACAAAATTTATAACTCATGAGGGTGATTATGAATTTTTGGTTATGCCTTTTGGACTTATCAATGCACCTTCTACATTTCAAGGTTTGTTGAATTCCAATTTCAAACCCTTCCTTAGAATATTTGTGTTAGTATTTTTTGATGATATAGTAATCTGCAACAAGTCTTGGAAGGATCATGTTCAACATATTGACGTGGTGCTCAAACTATTAGAGGAGAAACAATTATATGAAAAAATCTCCAAACGTTTCTTTGGAGTATAGGAGGTGGAATATTTCTGTCATATTGTATCAAATGAGGGTGTTAAGGTAGACCCTAACAAATTAAATTCATTAAGGAATGGAAAATCCCCACAACAATAAAGCATACGTGAGGATTTATCAAGTTGACAGGGTATTATTGCAAGTTTGTTAAGAATTATGGGAGAATATCATCACCTCTAACAACATTACTAAATAAATATGAATTTTCTTGGACTCCCGAAGCAAATAAGGCCTTTGAACATCTTAAAGAGGCAATGTACCAAGCACCAGTCTTAGCTATGCCATACTTCACAAAAACCTTTATTGTGGAATTTGATGCCTCAGGAAATGGAATTGGTGTTGTTTTAATGCAAGAAAGAAGGCCTATTTATTTTCAAAGTCATTCAATCAAAGGAAAGTATTTACAAAAACATATTTATCAGAGGAAATGTTGGCAATACTACATGCACCTAAGCAATGGATAAATTACCTAATGGTAAGACACTTCGAGGTAAAAATGGTCATGATAGTCCTAAATACTTTTTAGAACAAAGATTACCTTTAGAATAACAACAAAAATGGGTCACAAATATGCTGTGTTATGACTTTGAAATCATCTACAAAAAAGGGAACCAAAATTTTGTTGCGGATGCACTCTCAAGAAAGGATGAGGATGTGTAAGCATTACTTTGTGCCATTTCTATTTTCCAACCAGATTTTATAATTGAAGCAAGGGATGAATTGAAGAATGACAAAGAAGTGTGGGAACTCATTCAAAATTTGCAACAAAATCCCCGTACATCTGATACATTTATCTAGAAAAATGATTCATTATGGTACAAATATCGCTTATATATTTGTAGTAATTCCAAAGTCAAACAAAATATTCTTTTGGAATTTCACATGTATCCCTTAGGAGGGCACTCAGGATTTTTTAAAACTTACCAGAGGCTTAAGAAGGAATCTTTTATGGATGGCCTTAAATTTGATATTCAAAAGTTTGGGGTGAAACATTTGGTTTTCCAACAAAATAAAGTTGAGATAATTAAGACCGCGGGTCTGTTACAACCTTTATCCATTCCAAGTCAATGTTGGGAGGAGGTTTCAATGGATTTTATCACAGATTTACCCAAGTCCAAAGGAAAGAGTATTATCATGGTGGTAGTTGATAGACTTACCAAGTATGCACACTTTTGTGAATTATTGCATCCATTTAAAGCCAATACAATTGCTACTACATTTATCGAAAAAAATCAAAATCTACATGGAAACCCTATGGTTATTGTAAACGACAGAGATCCCATTTTCACTGGAAATTTTTGGACAAAATTATTTTATTATCTGGGTACTCGATTAGCTCATAGCTCATCTTATCATCCTCAATATGATGGATAAACTGAGATAGTGAAAAATGTTTGGGAGGATATCTTCGTTGCTTTGTATATCATAAACAAACACAATGGGTCAAGTGGTTACCTCTGGCCGAATGGTGGTATAAAAATTCCTTTCATACAACAACAAAAATGACACCATTTATGGCACTTTATGGAAATCATCCACCATCCATCACATCATATTTAAGATAAATGATAAGGTTCAAGCAGTGGAATATCACCAAGCATCAACAACAAGTTCTCAAACTCTTAAAGGATAACATCACTTTGGTGCATAATTGAATGAAACAATAAGCAGATCGACATTGCAATAAAATAAGTTTTGATATAGGAGACTGAGTATTTTTATGGCTTAAACCATACAAACAAATGTCCCTCAAGCAAGATAAAAAAGGATAATAAACTATCACCAAATTATTATTTTCCTTACAATGTGTTGTGAAATATTAGTACTATGGCATACAAATTGGAGTTTTCGGCATCTTCCCAAGTGCACCCAACTTTCCATGTTTCATACTTAAAGAAGCTTATGGGTGACAAGCTCCTAGTTCAAATAATATTTCTAGAACTTGATGAAGAAGGAAAATTCATATTGGAACCTGAAGCAGTCATGGAAACAAGAACTCGAAAACTATGAAATTGATCAATTTCAGAATATCTCATCAAGTGGAAGAACTTACCCCCTGAATATTCTTCATGGGAGGATTATAATTTTATACAGAAGCATCCAGAAATACTCAAGTGTTGAGGACAAAAAATTTTTGAAGGAGAGGGGCCTGTTAGGTCCCTATAATAATATTGTATCCCCTTATTGTTATTGTTAGTGTAGCACCTTATTGCTATTTTTGTACCCATGTAGTCCCCATATTGTTATTTTTGTGCCCCATAGAGGCCCACTATTTTTATGGTTGTGCCCTTACATTATTATTGTTGTGTCGGCTCTGATTATATTGTGATCCCTTGGGGCTCTGTATATATATATATATATATATATATATATATAAAGGAGGTTTTTTCATTTGAATCATCCAATAATTTTTCATTTATGTAATGTAAAGGAGGTTTCCCCCTTGAAGAGGTTGATTTCTAAGTCATTGATATATATTTTCTTCTATTTTGTGAGTTGGATGCATAATAGAATATTATCTTCATTTCATCCCATGTTCCAATAGAGTGTGTTCCCATACCCATAAACCATTTAAGGGATCCATATTATAGTGTATCTGGAAATAACTTCAATTTTTTAGTATCAAGTAAATAGTCATAAGATCTACATAATACTTCAAAATAAAAATAAATCTCTCAAGATCCTCAGTTCTTAAACCATGAAAATTGGGAAGAATAGAAGGTGAGATATTTTTCATTGTGGTTGTGGTATCTTTCTCAAATATAGGGAGTCCATAAGGGTATTTTTCTCCCCTTCCTCCTCTGCCACCTCATCCACCACCTCCTCCTCTATTTCATCCTCTGCCTCTTCCCTTATCAATCCCAAGTTCACCAACATCTACATTCTGTACTTCTCTTTCTCCTTTTCCTTCCATTGTAGATTCTTTAGAGATTAAACAAGGTTAAATAATATATTTTCTACTTCTTCCTATGGTTTTTCTACTAATGGTATCTCAGAAAAAATAAATAAATAAAATTCTTCCTCTTCCTCAGAAGGAACTTCTAACTCTTGTCCTAAGATTTTTTCTCTTGTTGAAGAGAGAAATACAAATCCTGCAATAAGGGATGTAGGTTATTCAACCACGGATTCTGTGGAAGAAGTTGTTGAGTCCCTAGACTAAATTTTATATATGTGCACCTCAGGAAGTCTATATCTACCTACTATGGATGGGATACGAGTTTCGGTGGATGGTCTTGTACTACGTGGTCTATTGGAGGTGGTTGGTGATATCAGTATTGAACTACATTCTCTACCTCTACTTATAAATATACCCTTGGAATATCATTCTCTATACATGGATTCTAAATTATTTTAATATGATTTTAAATATGCGTCTATAGAATGAATGCATATAACATGATATGCAAACCAAAAATAAAGTCCTACATACACTTCCCTGACAATGATGCCAAAATGTTCGTTATTCAATTGATGGTTAAATAAATTCATTAATTGTCAACCAAGGTTTGTGTACTTGTGAAGTGCATGTGCACAATATATGCTAGGAGTTCTATTTTTTATTTTGAAAGACAAAGTTGAAATAAAATTTCTATTGAACGCAAAGTGTAACTCAATTAACTCATATTCCTACGAGCATATTCTTTCCATTAAATTTGTCTTTTTAAAAGAAAAATATTCCTAAAGGCGAAATCAACTAAAAGTTATATATTATCGAATTGAATTGAAATATATTCTAATTGACAAGAATTAAAATTTTCTCTATTGAACTGAGTTTGAAATATTATTCTAATGAATAGAATTGAAATTTTATTCTACTTTCATCAAATTGAAATGATATTTTAAGTTCTAGAAATAAAATTCTCTACTCTATTTAATAGAAATAAAACTTTAATAAAAATGCTTCAAAATTATATCAAGAAACAAAAATTGAAAGTGATGATCCAAAATACAACTCTTAGGAAATACTAGTGTGTGCAGTTGTTACTAGAATCGATCTAGACATTAACTCATAAATATAAAAACAAAATAATAAAAATAAGAAAATTGTGGAAGAAAATATTTTTGTTCTTTTAACGTATGTGACTGCTCGACCTGTGCAAATCAATCAATGTTAAATTAAAAAAAAAAAAAAAAAAAGTAGTACTAAAAGAAAACATCTAATGGAAAATAGACTACTCGTAAAATGAACTTATCCAACAATTAAATTAATTTACAAGTCTCCATGGGGCCATCATGTTGAGTGTAAGCATGAAAAAAATTCAATTAACAAGCTATTCACCCACACATTTAATCACCAAAGGAACCAAGTAATTGTATTAAAAGTAGAAGTATTTAATATAAAAACAATTACAAAGCTTAAATATGTCCATTGCCTCCCTCCAAGGCTTTTTATAATCCTCTGTTAAGTAACCGTATTAGTTCTAAGAGTTGTAAACTGAGAATCTAGTTTATACTTGAAAACTAAGAGGTTAAATCAAAATAGGAATCATTCTTCTCATGATTTTCTACGAGAAGAGAAAATCATGAGAAGATTTTGATTTGACATATCGTAGCCTTTTATTCCAAACTCTTCTCATTCAATCCCATGCTCACTTGATGATGCCAAGATCTTCCTTCAAATTTAGTGCAAGGTTGGAGTATTATAACCAGAGTTGACTTTTGGTTTAACCATCAGATTTCTCAAACCTTGTGAGTAACAATATCAGTGTAATAGGTGGATTTACATATGTATAACATTTTCCATCTATCTATATCCTTTACTCCTCTTCAAATGCATTAAAACCTATCTAACCATGGATGTAACTGCAAAATATTTAGTTAGTTGCAAAATGAGTGCATTTTAGTAGTAATAGAAATGTTTTAATTAAATTTCATAAAGAAACAATAGAATATAAAGTATGAATGAATGATACCATTTATTATGTTTGAGCATCTTTTCGGTGACCTTTTAACTTGAAAATGTAGTAAAACTATCATGAAAATGATCGAAATGAAGGTAAGAGGATATAGAAAACAAGACAATTTGGGACTTCAGCAATCTCCAAAGAGTCCTTGACAATCATTCCAAGGTATTTTAGACTCCCAAGGGTCTCCACCTATTCGTGATAATGATCATGCTATTCATTTTATTCCAAGAATTATTCCTCCAAACATCAGACCTTACATATATCCATATGCCTAGGAGAGTGAAATTCAACATACGGTTGCATAAATGCTAGAGGTCGGTACAATTCAACCTAAACAAAGTTCTTTCTCTACTCTAGTAGTATTAGTACACAAGAAGGATGAATCATGGTGTGTGTATATAGATTGTAGGGATCTCAACAAGCTCATTATTCAATATAAATTTCCCATTCCTGTCATTGATGAATTGCTGGATGAATTACATGGAGCAATTTACTTCACCAAGTTGGGTATTCGTTCAGGATATCATCAAATTACAATGAACAATGAAGACAACATTTAAGACTCATGAAGGTCATTATGAAATTTTGGTCATGCCTTTTGGCCTTATTAATGCACCTTCCACATTTCAAGGTTTGATGAATTCCATTTTCAAACCCTTCCTTGGAAAATTTTTGTTTGTATTCTTTGATGACATAATAATCTACATTAAGACAGGGATGTAGGGACCAAAAATTAAATCACTTATATCAAACATCAATGAATTTAAATTCATAACACATACATTTATTTTACATGTTAATTATAGGCACAATGAAGACATATAAAAAAAAAACATTATAAATAACATAGGTACCGCTCACCCGGAGACAAGATTCAAATTTGACTTGTTGTTACTTCAACTCCTTTGTTTTCGTCTACCTCCAAGGGTGAATGTTGTTGTGCTTAATATGAATATAATGAACCACTAGTTGACCTCCTAGCCTACTCCTTGGGTACTCTCCTTCCTCGTAGACCCTCGATATGCGATGAGGTTGTACAATGAAGGAATGCACTAGCTGATAGAGGTGAGGACTCCTTGGCTCAAGAGTCCCCTCTCTAAAGTCCTCTACCTCACCAAACTCAACTATAGCTCATAACCAATCACAATGACATAATGTCCTCCATCCAACAATAGGGTAAGGCAAAAGTCATTTTCCCTTGGCTTTCCCCTTCTTTTATAGAAGACTTCATAAGTGACACTTGGAATTTCATGCATAAATAATTATTTTTATTAGTCCAAAATTTGATTATTCACCCACCCATGTGTCACCCTCTCACCAGGACTCTCCAAAATTCATTTAATTAAATATTAATCTAAAATAGTATTTTCCTCACCCCAAAAAGGCTTCCTATTTCTTCTCCTAGTTCCCTCTTGATCCCCCCTTTCCCACTCCTTAATTTGTGTTTATTACTGAAGTTAACTGATAAGTCTCAGATTTGGTCCCATAACTACCTCCTAATTTAACTCAATTTTCCTCTTAGATGGATATTCTTATGTTGGCTCTTACCACATGGAGGTTCTTTAAATTTCTCCAATTTTGATTTATTAAAATTATTTTAATTCACCACCCTCTTCTCTTAATGAAGTTTTTAACTATTTTATGATTAATATTTATACTTAACTCTATGTCCCTCTTTCCCCCTTTTGCATAATTAAGTTACTTATGTACATTATCCACTTAATATTTTTTTTTAACATGAAAAGGGTAGAGTTATCAGGGTAAAATATTTATTTCTTCCTATTATTCCCTTACCCTAAGTTTTATTCTTGATTTAATTTCCTTGCTTCTAACATCATATATCACTTGATATGAATTAGTAGGATTTTCATATATTGATTATATTTATTGGCATCTTTAATTATGTCGAGGGTGTCAAGTTGGTCATGCCCTTCAAGAACTTCCATTCGAAGCTCCAAGGGTTCCATGCCTAACACTTTAATTTTGATGCCAAGGGTGCCAAGTCGGTCGTGCCCTTCAAGAATTTCCCTTGAAGTTCCAAGGGTGCCACGCCACTTGCCCTTCAAGCATCAAGTGGCTACGAGGGGAAATTATAGGTGGAACGATAGAGACTCCTATCATCTCGTATGTCACCTACTATAGTGAGACTAATGGTGTTGGGGATCAAGGAGTCTGCCTTGATGCGCGCCCCCCAAAAAATCATCGTGATCAACCCAAATTTGGGACCTACCCTCTTGACATTGTGATCTTCATGGCAAAGGTTTTTTGACCTTTCCAAACTAAGTCGCGGCATGAGTGTTAATGGGTGAGATCAGGGACACTGTACCACCCATCCCATGTTGTTCCATCCAATTGTACAACCCCATCACCCATATGTGAGTCATTTGGCCAAGCAACTAACATGTTCCTGCAACCGCTGACATATCATCAGAGTATATATATATATAGCAAGTTTCAAACTGGACTTAGAATTTCAAAGACAAAATATTAATTTCTATCAAACCAGATGTTGTCAACTCATCATAAGTGAGTGTCTCTGGTGGTTTCCCGTCATACTCAATAATCATTAGTAAAAAAATTTCTCAGTGTTAGTCATTATCATAATAGCAACATCAACATGACCTAGCCATTCACATCATTGTTCATTTTGAATCAGAACTAATGTAAGTAGCTAACATAGGGGACACATCCATCATGGTTATCATAATCATAACATCAATGGGAAAACAACATATCCATCAAAGCCATCATCATCATAACATCAAATAGAAAACATACCTATCCATCAAATCTATCATCGTCATGATATCAATAGAGAACATGCATATTAATTAATGCTACAATCATATCAGTAGAGAATGTACATAACCATTAATGATGTCATCATCATAGTATCAATAAAGAACATACATAACCATACAATCCACTAATAATAGAATCATGTGTCTGGATCCTCAACCTGAGGTCCTCAAAGAATAAAGTGTGGGCCTTAGGGCTAAATAATTTTAAAATTCATATCATTGTCAGTCAAATAGGGTAGGGAACTACATACACCCCCTCTTAATAATAGAGTTCGTCTCTAAGTCCTTGGAAAAGATAAGGAAAACAATGAAGCTTATCCTCGGCGTCCTCCCAAGTGACTGAACTGGGACAATAATTGTCCCATTGGACCTTAACCTATTCCAATAACCATCTTCTAAGCTACAACTTTTGTTGGTCCAATATGCTAACTAGTTCGGCCATCACCGTGCCCTTATCTGAAACCTGCAAATGACCTAATTCAATAACATGTGAAAGATTTGAAATATAATGACGCAAAAAATAAACATGAAAAAAATCATGAATATGTTCTAGGGGTGGAGGTAAGGCAAGCCGATATGCTACCAACCCTTTTCTTTCTAAGATTTCAAAAGGTCCCAAAAATCCTGGAGAAAATTTGCTCCCTTTCCAAAACTTATAGAGCTCTTTTGGGGCCTTACTCTCAGGAACACCCTATCTACCACTTCATAACTTTGGTCTATTCGATGAGTGTCAACATAACTATTTTTTCAATCTTGTGCTTCTTTTAGCTTCCCTTTAATCATAGTCATTTTTTCTTCCATCTCTTGCACCACTTTTGGCCCTATTAATACTCGGTCCTCTAGTCGATCCCAACTGAGAGGTGTTTTGCACGGCCTTCCATATAAGAACTCAAATGGTGCCATCTTGATGGAACTTTGATAACTGTTATTGTAAGCAAATTCCACCAAGGGTGAAAACTCCTCCCATCTCTTTTGTTGGCCCATCACATACATCTGTATCATGTATTTGAGTATTTGATTAGTCCTCTCTGTCTAACCATCTGTCTTAGGGTGGTATGCAGTGCTGAAGTTCAATTGGGTTCCCAAGGCTTCTTGGAAATTGGTCCAAAACCTTCCTGTAAACATTGCTCCCCTATTTGATATGACCTTCCTAGGAACTCCATGTAATCTCACAATCTCATTAATAAAAACTCTCGCTATCTCTGGTGCCTTATATGTAGTCTTAACTGGTATAAAATGGGTGCTCTTGGTCAATGTGTCCACCACTAAAAATATGGAATCATGTCGTCTTGAGGTCATTGGTAGTCCCACAATGAATTCCATTGATATGAATTCCCATTTAGATTCTGGTATCTCATGGGGTTGCAATAACCCACTGGATATCTGTGTTCAAATTTTACTTGCTGACACTCTAAGCATCTTGCTAAAAAATTTACAATGTCCTTCTTCATTCCTTTCCAAAAGAAGAGTGGTTTCAGATCTGCACTCATATTCTTAACACCATGGGGTTCCATGTATATTTCATGTTGTGCTTCATTGAATATCAACTGGCGTATATCTTCATTCAGTGGCACATATATCCTTCTCCGAAATTGTATAAGTCCATCACTATCAAGGGAGTCTTATTCATATTTTGGGATCCTCATTTCGTCCTACCTCAAACTCTTGCTAACCTCCTTGTACCAGGTGTCCTTATATTGCAAGTCAAGAAACTTCTCCCTTAAATTTTTCTTTAAGGGAATCACTGAAAATATCTGAGGCCTCCTACTTAAAGCATCAGTCACCCTATTTACAGTTCCTTTTATGTAAGTAATATCAAAATCATATTCGTTGATTAGCTCAGACCGCCACCTTTACCTTGCATTTAATTGGTCCTGAGTGAATATGTGTTGTAGCCCACAATGGTCAGTTCTAAGTTCAAAATTCCTTGCTAGAAGGTAGTGTCTCCAAATTTCTAGTGCATAAAAAATAGCTGCCATTTCTATATCATGGGTTGCATAGTTCTCTTTGTGGGTTCTAATTTTTCGTGTTGCATATGTTATTACTCTTCCTTCCTGTATCAATACACAACCCAACCCTTTCTTGGAGGCATCAATGCAAACCAAAAATTCTTGTTCCATATCTGGCACTTTCAAAATTGGTGTCGGCGTTAATAACACATTTAACCTTTCAAATGCTTCTTCACATTTTTCAATCCATATGAATTTCTTGTTCTTTCTTTGGAACTCGGTAATGGGTTTTTCTACCTTTGAAAACCCTTCGAAAAATCTACAATAATACCCTGACATGCCCATGAAACTTCATATTTCATGAACATTGGTTGGTGTTGGCCACTCCATGATGGCCTCAATATTTGTCGGGTCTACCACGATACCATCCACAGAGATAATGTGTCCAAGATAATGAATCTTTGATTGGTAAAAGGAACACTTTGACAACTTTCCATACAATTTGTTTTCTCTAAGACAATGAAGAAATATCTCAAGTGTTCATCATGCTCTTTTGGAGTCTTTGAGTAGATCAAAATGTCATCAATAAATACTTGTACAAACTTGTCTAAGTAATCCCGAAATATTCCATTCATCAAACTCATGAAAACACCTGGGGCATTTTTCAGTCTGAAGGGTAAAACTACAAATTCATAATGCCCAAATCTTATCTTAAAGGTTTTTCTTTGGATACTTTCTTCCTTGATTCTCAACTGATGATATCACGACCTTAGATCTATTTTTGAAAACACATTTTCCCCCTTCATTTGATCAAAAAATTCATCTATCCTTGGTAAAGGGTATTTATTTTTTTATCGTCACTTTGTTCAATTGGCGGTAGTCAATGCACAGTCGCCAAGACCCATCCTTATTCTTAACAAAAATAACAGGAGCTCCCCATGGAGATATGTTGGGTCATATGAACCCCAATTCCAAAAATTACTTTAATTTGATTTACAATTCCTTTAGCTCTGGAGCTGACATATGATAGGATGCCTTTGCAATAGGCTTAGTGCCTAGTTTAAGGTCAATGGTGAAATAAATTTCCCTTTTTGGGGGTAACCCAAGTAGTTCTTCAGGAAATACATCCCTGATTTCAACAAGAAATGGATGTTTATCAAGGTTTTTAGAATCACCCTTATCATTTAGAGCTACCATCGTGAACATTTGAAACCCCTTTCATCTACATTTCATTAGTTGCATGGAGGAGATGAACCTTAGGGACACCCCTCGGTTCTTTCCTCTCAATGATTTTCTTTGTCCATCATCATCTGTGAAATATAGTATCTTGTCTTTGCAGTCTATGAGTGCCTCATGTCATTCCAACCAATCCATTCCTATAACTATGTCATAGACTCCTAATATCATAGAGTGCAAGTATACCTTGGTTTTACATACACCCAGGTCCATCTCACAATCCTTTACCATCTTTCCTACATTTATTTGCATACCACATACCATTTCTACATGTCTAAATCATGTTGCGCAATTGGTTTATGTTTAATCATTGATAATTCATTTAAAGAAATAAAAGAATAATTAGCTCCTGGATCTATTAAAATGACAAAACTCATCCCATCAATATTACCAAGGTTTCCAACACACTGGACTGGTGTTCAACTTGAGGATTGTTCATGGCTACATGGATGCGATGAGCCTTCCCTAGATCCCCCATCGTAGCTTCTTTCTGAGTTGAGTTGGTATTACCTGTATTTTGAGGTAAATCCCTCTTATAGTGAGGACCTGCACAAGTCCAACACCCCCTCTTAGGAGATTGGCTCCTACTACTGATTGAACTGGGAGTTGGCCTGGAACTCTATTGGAAATAGCCAGATTGTTGGGATCGAGGCTGAGGTGGTGTGACTTGGGGTTGTCGCATAAGACGATGATGTTTTTTTTGATGAGTTTATTGAGGTACCCTATGTAGTTGCTGAGCTGGATGCCTATATGGTATTCTTTGATTTCCTATTGACCACTTTTTATGATTGAGCACAAGACCCCTTTGAAAATTTCTACGTTCCATATTATTTCCACTGGTTACTCCTGATCTTGCGGGCCTATTTGTCTTACCAGGTCCACTATTCATGATCTCCTCCTCTACAATAATTGCCCACTAAACTGCTGCGTGAAAGGTGTGAGGCATTAAGATCCTAACCTTAACCCAAATGTTACCAGTTATTCCATACACAAATTTGTTCACCTTGAGCCTTTTTGTGTTTAAGTGAGGGGCATAATTGAGTAATTCCATGAAACAAGCCTCATACTCCAGTTATAAGCGACTACCCTGATTTAATGCATTGAATTCATTTAATTTCCTCCCGAGGAATTCCTCTGACAAGTAGCATTCTCTAAAATTTTATTCAAACAATTCCCAAGTTACTTCTGTGATATCGATCAAAAATTGGGGTAATCATGTCTTCCACCAAAGTAGTGTGTTTCTCTTTAGCTGGAATATACCCATAGTGGCCTTCATGTATACCCATAGTGAACTTCATGTTTGAGGTGTACTCTCTCAGGGTAAATCACATAGACATGTTTTCTAGCCATGCCTCTGCAGATTGACCATCTGTGAACCCCTAAAACTCTAGAAATTTTAACTTTTCCAAATCTCGATGTACATCATTTCTTGTAGCGTTTCAGGGTGCTTCATTTTGTATAACTCGTCCTCCATGCTCCCATTCCAAACGATTTATTAATGCCTCAAACATGTGCTGGAATGATATCATTAGGTTTAACACTTCACCGAATGGTATTTGTCCTTGTGTTGTGATGTTTTCCTCATCATTGGGTGGGGTGGTAGGGGTTGGTTGTTGTGGTTCCGTCACATTGTGCCCTCTAGTTACCCCACTTCTTCTTGCACTTCTTTTAACCATGTTTCACCAATGAATCATGTCACAATTTAACACGGATTTTCTTATAAGATAAATCCAATCAATAAATTTTATTACCAAAATGAGCGGTTCTATAATTTATTTATATTATTATATATTTCAAAAAGGACAATTTATGCATTTATAAGTTCTTGATGATTTAATTCACCTATTAATTTCAAACCCTCCTATAAGAATTAATAATAAGGATACAATTAATATAACGTATCATATTAGGCTTAGAGATCATTATGTCATGTAAATGATAAAGGTGGTTGGTAGCATTATCATAGCATAAATTGAGATTGTCATTAGTAAGGAAAGAGAAAATAAGTTTGTAATTTTTTTATGATTTCAATAATGGAAGTACAACTCTAATATTAATAATATGCACACATATATATCAAGTGTAAGTACAAGTGTTAATAATGAAATAATATATAAGAATTTTGGTTTTTAAGCTCCTTTAGTTGTGAGTTATTGAAGAGATTCCCGGATTATCCACAGTATTTAGGAACATTTGTCGTCATTTCGAATCCCAACTCGGATCCATCTTTAAGAAGATGGATATTGTGGATAATCCGGGAAGCCCTTCAATAATATATAAGAATAATTTCCATTATTTATATGGGACTATAATTAAATAATTAAATGAATGTAATGATTATGAAAATGTTAAACTAATATAACCATGTAATTTAAATGACTGGAATGTCATAGGCATTAGTGAAAGAGTTACTTGGGACATTATTCACCTCCTGGTAAATAAGAAAATCCACCAAGAGTTATTGCCCACCATTTTTTTTTGTGAATTTTTGCATAAATTAACGCTATGAGTAAAATGTTAAATTAGTAAGCTTCAAGTAATTTCCAGTTATTACAAAATTTATATGTCAGGCATTGCCCCTTTAGGATCCAAAATTATTTAATAATAAGTGTGTCTAAAATGAATATGTTTAATTGAATTCCATGTAAATGGGAATAGGTGAAATTCTAAAAATAGATATCATCCATTTCGTTATATTGGCCATTCAAAAAAAATGATCAATCTCATGGAGCCTCTCTCTGATTGGGAAAGCCTGTGTAAGTGTCCAAGAGAATTGTGGATTGAAAAAGCAATGTTTTGGTTCAATTTTGATGGAAACATTGTTACTAAATTGGTATTTCTAGATCTAACAAATTTTGTAAAGGAATTAATACTAATGTATTCCTTGATTTTATGTTTAGAAGTTTAATTATGACCAAATTTGAAATTTCAATTATGACTAGAAGACTTTAGTTAACTAGATCTGGAGAAATTTATGTTTTCAAAATTTTAATTTGACCAGATTCGAAAAGATTTTTCCCATGTAATTCAAGATTAAAAGTATCGGTTAAATATTTTTTCAATAATTATTGTAGGTAAAAACTGGGGTTAAAAGTATCCACTAAATCTTCTTGCAATAATTACTGTAGGTAAAAACCAGGGTTAAAAGTATCCGCTAAATCTTGTTTCAATAATTACTGCAGGTAAAAACTGATTATAAGAGAAAAAAAAACATGTATAATCCAATTCGTCATAAATCCCTTGGAAACCCTTGGAAATTTGGTGGAATTTACTAAGGATATGAAATATGTTGAGGAGCAGGTGAAGGAAAATTTGTACGCAGAACAAGAAAATTTTTGGTGTATGCCATTGATAAGTGAGCTCCTCAGTAAGAGTACAATGCAATTATAAAGTCAACTTGCAGAACTCTTGGAGCAAGAAAGAGATCATTTCCCATCTCGATGATTTTGATAACAAGGAGCCAGGAAAGTGAAGAGTGCTTTGTTCATTAAAGCTCTCTCATGATGGCTTAAGGGATTTCATGCAAAATTAAAGGTTTCTTCAGGTCCTAAGCTTTCTCTTGATGTCCTCAGTTAAAAGGGTCTCATTCTTTCATAATTCTACCTAATGGATAAATAATTGGACAGGTTACCAACTCCCATACTTTGACATTATCAAACTAATGAACCATAAAAACAAAAGGTTTTTCCATCAAATAATACATTCCCTACCCTTACACTCCTCACCAATCACTAAGGCCGATGGTTGTTGATGTATGTACAGAGAAGTTTCGATAAGCATTAGGTATGAAATAAACAATAGTGTCTCTATCAATATGGCGAACAATGTTATGTTATAATATATATAGGACTATGTGAGTGAAAGAGGATATTTCTGTTACCTTGCTTGCATTATTTTCACGTTATATATATATATATATATATATATATATATATATATATATATATATATATATATATCTTCCATACATTAACTTAAACCCTATCTGCAAATGCAATTAGAATATTTATGAACATTATTGAATTGTTCAATTAGGAATTTGGGTTACCATGGAAAAGAGGCACTCGGAATGCCATTAATAACACATATTATCAACAATAGAATTGATTTTCCTTCAAAAGATGATTGAAGTAGTGAATTTTTCCTTGTCAAAATTTATATTATCATGCACAAATCTTTAGATAGGATTACTTTTTACCGCAAGGACCTATTCTTTTATGAATTTTTTTTTTTTAATGAGAATTCATAGTGGCACTTACAGAAAGTAAGTTTCAAAGGGTCCATAGGTCCTAAAGTTTGAACCTAAGCTCTGATACCAATGTAGGGACCAACCCTATACTTTACTAGATGAACATTATGCTTCAATTTTTTTTATTTTTTTTAAGGAGATAATATAGTAAACTAGGAATTAGACCATAAGCATACAAAGTTTGAAATTTTGAAATTCATAACACATACATATATTTTACATGTTAATTATATGCACAATGAAGACATATAAAAAAAACATTGTAAATAATGTAGGCACCGTTCACCCGGAAAAGATATTCAAATTTGACTTGCTAGTACTTGAACTCCTTTGTTGTCATCTACCTCCAAGCGTGAATGTTGCCATGCTTAATCCGAATATAATGACCCACCAGTTGACCTTCCAGCCTACTCCTTGTTTACTCTCCTTCCCCACGGACCCCCTAGATGCAATGAGGTTGTATAATGAAGGAATGCACTAGCTGATAGAGGTGGGAACTCCATGGCTCAAGAGTCCCATCTCTAAAGTCCTCTACCTCACCAAACTCAACTATAGCTCGTAACCACTCATAACGACATAATCTCCTCCATCCAACAATAAGGTAAGCCAAAATTCCTTTTCCCTTGGCTTTCCCCTTATTTTATATAAGGCTTCATAGGTGAGACTTGGCATTTCATGCTTAAATAATTATTTTTATTAATCCAAAATTTGATTATTCACCCACCCATGTGTTGAGATTCAACAAGAAGATCCTAGTGAAAATTATGCACCTACACTAGGATGGATCCTTAGGCTATTTTTAGGTGGATGTTTATTTATAGATTCATGAGAAAATTCTATTTATAGATGAGGTATATTTATAGATGTATGTAAAATTTCTATTTATATATTTCATGTTTATTTATAGATGCATGTCGACTATTATTATCCCTTAATATTAGTTGGACAATAAACAATAATCTATTCTCAATGAGCACTTGGAAATAGTTAACTGAAGTGGAAAATCAGTTAGCTATAGGAATTTCGAGTTGAGTGGTTGGTTGGTGGGACATGTAAGTGGACTTAGTTGTAACTGAGTGATTTGAAGTTGTAACATAGCTGGAAGTGTAGTTATGAATGTTATAAAGTAGTTTAACTTAGTTAAGTTAATTAAATTCAGTTGTGCTAGTTGTAGTTGAAGATATACTAGTGAGAGATCAATTGAATTACTTATTAATTAATTCACAATCAGTGGTCTCACATGCAACTGAAGATTTACTACTATTAACTACATGCATGTCAGATCCAGTGGAGAGCCAGTTGAGATGTAGGTGAAAGGGACAGATTGACTATTAGTTGTGACATTATCGGTTGCACACATGCAACCACACACACATTTGATGTGCCCATGAGGATTGCGCAATCAAGGCAAGCAAGATTCCATTTGTTCAGGAATTGCTATCAGCTAGGATTTCACAGTGGAGGCAAGTTGTCTGGAGACAGTAAATTGGCTAAGGAACTTGCCAATTTTTGTATGACAGTGTGAGACAGTTAGCTATTGTACTGAGAGCTCTTGGATTAGAGATTTGTATGTAAGTGTTTCATGATCCATGATATAATACATAATATAAGATAGTGGGGTTTTTAGCTTTATTCTTTCCTGGTAAATTATCTGTGTTATGTGTGATTGATCTTTCTTCATGATACTGCTATTGGTGATTGTGTTTTAAATTTACGCAAAGATAAGTAGAAGCGATTCTCTATTTAACAGTGGCATATAATTGTTAAATCAGGATAATCCAGGCAATACTTATTTTGTATTAAATTTCTACATGGTATTAGAGCATAAGATATTGCAATTTGGAAGCAGGAGTTGAGTTTGTTGGTGGAAAGAATTTGAATTTCAGAAAGACTTTCTTGGTGCCACAGCTGCGTTAACATCGAAATGGCTTTCAATGGCTTGAGGTTAGAGTATGAACTCGAGGGCAGCTCGAACTACATTTATTGGAAGGACAGGATGGAGGCGGTGCTCGAAGATAATGGCTTGAAGGAATTCATTGACAATGATGTTCCTAAGCCTACATCGACAAATGTTGCATTACTTGATGCATGGAAAAATAAAGTGGAAAATGCGAGGAGGATTCTGTTGGAAAGAGTACGAGACCACATTGTCTCAAGACTTTGTTAGGAATCTGTAATTTTAGCAGATTGGTGAGACTAAAACTGTAGAAGCAACATCGTTTCAACCAACTTTGGGATCCTAGGATCTAGCCCTCCTGAATTCGGAAAGGGATCTCTCTAATATGTACAAAGATGGATTTGTCTTTGAATTTTGGGGTTATGATATTAGGCTAGTTATGAAGGCCAAGGGTTTGTTTATTTTTTGGGTGGTTGAGCATGATTACTGTTTGAGGTGGAAAGTTCTGAGTGCAAAAAGTTTCAAAGGTGAGAAGTTGCAAGCAATCAGAGTAAGCTTCGACCAAAAAGATAGACAATTGCAGGTTTTAGTCCATTGGGCTATGGAGTCATAATAGGATTTAATTAAAACAGCAAGAGGCAAGAGTGGTCTATGGGGCAAGTCATCTATGTCTAAGGATCTCTTTTAAGTTTGATTTATGGAATGAAATGATACAATAAGAAGGAGAGATAAACGGATGCAGAACAAGAGCAGCCCAGGATCTGATAAGTACTTTTAAACTATTCATCCTTTGACATGGACTCAAGAAAAACATAAAAGTAAACTAGGATCTGGTAAGTACTTTTAAACTAGCCAGCCTTTGATACACTTTCAATAGAAAACATTTTAAAACAAAGGGAAACTTGGAAGCAACCTTTGGAGTAGAAACTAGCGGGCCGGGCTCACCACAAATCCTCTCCTAGCTCTTCTTTACTTAGTTACTTTCAAGAAAAACACAAAGATAACACAGAATGGCCTAAGATCTGGTAAGTACTTTTAAACTAGCCAAATTTTAGCACATTCCAAAGGGAAACATCCAAATAGTTGTGGGGACAAAACTAGGACCAGGGCTCACCATATATTCCTTAGTTCATCTTCACAAAACATATACTGAAAATAACAATTAAGAATAATATTCAGCTAAGACAATAAGACGAGGGAATGCTAGCATTCCTATGCTTGAATTGAATTAAATTATTCCTAAATAACACAGTTTAGAAGAAAATGTTCAGATAAATATTTTCAGTCAGAGAAGGTTACTGATGTACAGTAGGTCCTAACTCTATGCATGCTGTTCTTTATAAGAGAATATAAAACACAGTGAAAACAGAAAAAAAATAACAAGTAACAATTAGAGAAACATCACCGTCAACATAGACCAGGATCCCATAAATCAGCTTGTATTGATGCTCCAAACTAGTTACAGCTTTAAGTCCAGTGCTTTAGGTTAGCAACCATCTACGCATCTCAGCCTAACCTATCTATCACCAGAAGAGCTCCAAGAGCCAGTGAATACTATGTACAATCAGAAGTTTAAGCTCAAGTGTATATCAAAGTTCTACAACCAACCCCTCACTCATCTTCTGAAGAAGTATATATAGAAGGATGAGGAGGTGAGATCTGATAAAAGATCTCAATTACAATTAATACAGACTTAAATGGTTTTTGGGCCTTTGAGGGGCTCAATGAAGAAACGTACATACATATCCTCTGTATTAAATGTTTTTACATAAATATTAAGCTCTGTGGGAGCTTTTGTTAGCCTTTGAGGCTCTGTGTGATGTTGGGGTTACTTTGCAGATATTATTTGCATTAATATTCCCTGCAGAAGTAACTCTCTGGCTGCGTTGAGGTGAATATTTTTATTTGATCAATAACTTCGGCCTCTGATTGAATTATTTGAGGCACAGGTGGCATCGTGGTAGCTAGAGGGATCAATTTGCCTCAATTTGTGGCGGTGGAGGGTTTCCTATCGATAAAACACTTCAGATCTTCTTTAACCTGTGTTTTAAATCGGGGATTAGGATTTTAATAAACATTCTTAGCCGTGATCCCCGCAAAATCTGTCCTTTAATCCTCTGCCCTGATAAATTCGGTCTTCGTCACTGATACTCTCTGACTGTGCCTGATTCATGGTTTTTTCTGATGTACAGAGCTGCGTAGGGGCGATATGGCATCAATGTCTGAAGGAACACTAATGAAACGTGTTGTCAACACCCTGTGATGATTTTCTTTGGTGAATCGAAGGCGGGAGGATTGTCATCCTCCGCCTTCGAATTTTTCTCGAAAAAGGAAATAAAACCTCGAAACCCTGCAAAATACAAACAACTTATTATAAAATCCATGCATTTATAGGTTTATTGCTGCAGAGGTATGTGGAGGAAGCGTGGTCGTTAGATGGCATCATCCAACGGTCAGGATTGATCGGAGAAGGCGGAAGAAAGATTAAATCAGAACCGTCGATCGCGTAGAGATTGACGGTCGAGAGCGAGGGGGGAAAGTCAAAACGGAGAATCGTTGACTGGGCGACGGGATCAGGGCGATGGAATATGGACCGTCGATCTGCAGATCAGATCGACGGCGGAGATTAACTGGATGGCGCGTCGGGACCACGTTAAGCATCGAGACGGCGCACGGCAATATCGCTGGGCATCCACGTCCGAACAATAATGCGCGATGGATAGCAATTTTATGAATAGTGCCCAGGACATGCGTCAAACGGCATACGGAATCGTTGGCGATCGGGGGAAAACAGCTTTCGCCCAAAGGTGGTGCGATGGATACCGCCAGTTTTGGGAAATCGGCTTATGGACGGTGGGGACTACAGGGAGACAGAATTCGCACCGTCTATCTGTAGATCAGATCGACGGTGGAGGTTAATTTGAAATTCAGACCGGCGGATAAGTTATAAAATAATTAAAAACCCAAAAATCAAAATAACCAAAGGTTTTAATACTTCAGGCGGAGAAATATTTAAAGGCTTGGCGCCCGACTGCAGGGCTGAGGGTCATATGAAGGGTCATATGACCAGGGATTTATGCGAGAAGGGGCTAAGACCCATATATGTACAGAATGCGGGTTTTTATGGTTTTACAATGGTTTTCAAGGGAAATTGAGGGTTCTTATAAGGCTTAAAAGTGGGTTTTAATCCTTATAAAAGTGGATTTTCATGAATGGAAGAAGAGAACTCATGAAAAATAGAGGAATTTTATGGAGAAATAGGGAATCAAATGAAGGTTAGTTTTGGAAGAAGGGGCAAAGGGAACTGGTGCTTGCAGCAGTATTCTGGCTTGGAAATCAGCAGGATTTCTGAGTTTTGAAGGGAAACAACAGTGAAGTTTTGCACAGAGGAAAGGCATGAGGCCTTCAAGAGTCTTCAAGAGCCAACACTTTTTAGTAATAAAATTTGTTCCTTGAAGGCTCAAAAATTATTAGCCACTTTTCGCTATAACAAATATTATAGGTGGCTAATAGTGGCTCCACTTGGGGATGGTGCCTTCTTGAAGGCATAAAGAACTTCAGACTTGCATTCTCTGGGAGGTTGACCTGTGCCACATCCATCATGTTCTCTGGGAGGCTGACCTGTGCCTGATCCATGGGGCTGCTTTTCCTTTGCTGAGATGAATTTCTCTGAAAACATATTAGAAACCATAAAAATAGTGGATCTTCATCAATACAAAATTTCTACCTACCCAATCCTATTGATCTAACATTTTTTCTTCATTAGAGTGCACTTGGATTGGAAAACTCTTTTCACAACATTTTATTCTTTTGAAAGTAGGAAATCTAATCTATTTCTACTCCTTATTTCTCCATGCACTCAGATTAAACAGTTGAGCCCATATGATTCTCTACCTATTCTATCAATCTGTTGGGATTAAACTGTCCAACAGATTTTATTCTCTAAATTCTAAAACATAAATTTAAAAAAAATAAAGTAAAGATTAAGCTATTTGACTTGATGTGATCTATGGCATAAAAACAAGCTGCACATAGACATTTATTTTACAGAAAATTAAATCAAAATGGAAGGCTTAAGATCTGAAAATTGAAAACTCTTCCTTCATATTTTTAACAGCTCTGTTCTAACTTTTGTTTGAG
This sequence comes from Pinus albicaulis, assembly GCA_034641835.2. Taxonomy (NCBI): domain Eukaryota; kingdom Viridiplantae; phylum Streptophyta; class Pinopsida; order Pinales; family Pinaceae; genus Pinus; species Pinus albicaulis. The sequence goes on along the minus strand of CM076583.1, from coordinate 555,756,853 downwards.
TTGTTCCTACTTTGTTTTCTGGTTCATATTTTGAGCTGATTAGAACCAGATTTACACCTCTTGACTCAGAAAATAAAACAGATTTGAGTCATCTCTTTCTTGGAAACTTAGGTTCAAGTTTTGAACATGTTTGAACCCTTCATTTCTATCCTAATCTACCTACTGATAAACCAAGATTAAACAGTTTGGCAAATCAATTTCACTATCCTATCAGCAGTAAATTCAAAAGCTAATTAGTCAAGATTAGGATGTTTGACTAACTAGAAGTGTGTTTTATAGGAGTGGCATTTAAGCTTGCACAGTTTCAGATTTGTTTTTCTTTTTGGGTATGGGGCCATACCTTTCTTGTTTTCACAATCTGCCCTCTTTTCTTTCTTTTCATTGTTTTTGTATATTTTATTTTTATAACCTGAATGCAATGGTGGATGAAATATTTATAGTGGAAAAAAGATAAAAAGGCTTCAAAACATAACATTGATCAAGAGAAGTAATGCTTAAGCATCCTGCCATTGACAAGACCCCCAAACAGTTCTGCTCCATTCAACTCCTGAAAGAAAAATGCATTGTTACCAGCAGCTAAGTGAATAGAGTAAGGGCCAAGCCATAAGTTGTCAAATTTTCCATGCTTGCCCTTCTCTTCCCTTCTTGAATCCCACTTCAAAACTTTGTCCCCAATCTTGAAATTTCTGGCCTTTGTTCTTTTGTCAAAAAGCTTTTTAATGCTGTCCTGCTTCTGCAATGCTTTGCTATACACTTCCTCTCTGGTTTGCTGAAGATGAATGGTCTGGTTCATTCTTCTGATCATGTCATTTTCTTCAGTTTGTAACTCTTGAATCAATTTCATCACTGGTACACCAAGGATGTTTGGAAAAATTGCATCAGTACCATACACAAGCTCGAAAGGTGACATACCAATATATTTCTTCAAAGTCAATCTATCAGCCCAGAGTGCATGAACCAGCTTTGTGTGCCAAGACTTCTTATTGTCCTCCAACAGTTTCTTGATTATGTTAACTAAGATTTTGCTTGAGAATTCTACAATTCCATTACCTTGAGGGTAATAGACCGTGGAATTCCCCAATGTTATGTGATATCTATGACAGAACTCAACCATTTTCTTTGATCCAAATGCTGCTACATTATCAGTGATAATATTGGTAGGATAGCCGAATATGGAGAGAATGTTAGTCTCCATAAATTTTATAATGACTGAATCATTGGCCTGTCTACAAGGTATGGCTTCTATCCACTTAGTGAAATAGTCTATGGTAGTGAGAATCCATCTATGATGAGCAGAATATGGTGGGTGGATTTCTCCTATGAAGTCAAGTCCCCACTATTGAAAAGGGGCCTCAACAGTGATTGGATGCAGAGGTAGGGGTAATAGTTTTCTTTTTCCTTCAAAAATTTGACACTTATGACAGGCTATGATCATTTTGTGTACATCATGGAAAAGAGTAGGCAAATAGAAACCAACCCTCAAAAATTTGTTGGCTATTGTCTTCAAGTACAAATGACCTCCACACTCTCCTTCATGGAACTGGTGCTTAACCTTCTCTGCATCAAACTCAGGCAAACATTTAAGCAATACACCACTTTCATTTTTCCAATAAAGACATCTATCTATAATGCAAAATTTTACCGCTTTCAATTTGAGGAATCTTGCCTTTGTTTTTGTCAAACCAGGAGGTGTATTCAATTTAAGAAAAACATAAATAATATCAACATACCAAGAGGAATTCATAAAATGGTTTTCAACAATGGGAGTTGAGAGTTCCTCTTGATCATCCAAAGCATTAATCATATTAATATCAAGAACTTCAAAATTGGATTCAGCCATCAATCTAGCTAGACCTTGGCCTTTGATGAGTTTAGTGGGTTTCATCTCTAAATCATATTCAAGGATAACAACAATCCACTTACCTCTCTTACGATTTGGGTCCTGTGTTAGAATGTCTTTAACAACTGAGTTTGGGACAAAGGCAATGATGTGTGAGTGAAGAATGTATACTCTGAAGTCTTTCAAAGCTTTAACCAAAGCAAAAGCTTGCTTTTCCATAATTTTATACTTCAAAGGGGCATCCTTCAATGCCTTGCTAAAAAATGCAATAGGATTCTCTTGTCCTTACGGATTTTTCTGTAAAAGGACAGTAGCTATGGTATGTCCCGATGCAAATGAAAAGATATAAAAATCTTTTGAAAAATCAGGACTTATTAGAACCGGTGTTTTGGTTAAGGCTTGTTTCACCAGCTCAAAGGACTTCCTTGCTTCCACGGTCCACTTTACCCCTTGCTCCTTCTTTAACATGTTTGTGATATTCCTAAGGAGCTCAGCCAAGTTGGGGATGAACCTTCTCAAAAAGTTAATCTTTCCAATGAAAGATTGCAACTCTTTGATGTTTCGGTGAGATTTTGGAAATGGCCTCAATCCTCTGGATCTATCTTTAGCCACCTCCTCAATATAATGTGCCCCAAAGTTTTATGGGGGCTGAGCTCAGTGTTCTTGGGTTCAAAAGATATTCCAAACTGCATTCTCGCTTTCTTAAATGTCTCAATTACTCTTCATGTTTTATTAAATTGTGTCATCAAGGTATATGTAGTAAGCTTGGGACATAGAGAATGCTGTAATCAAAAACTTTGAAAATTTGCTCATTCATTGAATGTGAAAATTTTCACATACATGAAAGTGCCCCATGGTGTAGTAAAGGTTGTCTTTAATTGATCAGCAGGGTGAACTAAGATCTGATTGTACCCTGAATAGCCATCCAGCAAAGAGATTCTTCTAGACCCTACCACTCTTTGTAAAATGTGATCCATCTTTGGTAAAGGGTAATTGTCTTTTAATGAAGCTTTTTTTAAGTTTCTAAAGTCTATACAAAGCCTGATCTCTCCAGTTTTCTTCCTAATATACACTAGATTAGACACCCACTCAGAATATCTAATAGGGACAATAATACCAGCATCATACATTTTTATGATCTCCTTCTGAACCAATGGCAACTGAACAGGGTTTATTCTGCGCAGTTTCTGTTTGAATGGTTTTTGGTTTTCTTTGAGGGGAATTTTGTGCTATATTATTTTAGTGTCATAGGACTTAAGATCTTCGTAACTCCACGCAAAAACATCAGAAAATTCTTTAAACAGCTCTATGTATTTAATTTTAATGTGATCTGGTAAATTTTAGACAATTTAATCATCATAGGTTTAAGTTCATTGCCTATATTGCACTCTTCTACTTCAGCCTTTACAGGTTCCAGTTTTGGCTTTTTGGCCACATCGTTAAGATCAAACAATTCTTTTAAAGGCGCCAGACCACTTGGCAAACTTTCCTCTTTAGAGTGCAGAGTTTCTAACTCATCTGTTTTGAACTCTGCATCCAATTCTGTTTTGTTTTTTAGTTTTCTTGACAGCAAGTTGATATTAACAGGTTCAGGAGACAGTTCCTCTTCACCAAGGAAATTTTCTTCACTACGGTCTGTATCATACTCTGAGTCCGAACTATGTCGTTCAAATTCATTTCTGAATTGCATGAAGTCTTCTATTTGTTTATCATTGTCAAACACCTACCAATACTTTTCATTATCAGGCACAGCTGGTCTAAATTTTATCTCAGTTGTGCAGTCTTTGGTTTCATATGGCGTCAAGCATGTCCTAGCTGCAAAGGCTAAATTGTGGGCTGCAATGTTTTTCTTTCTTGGGACAAAAATCAATTTGGACTCGTCAAAGGTTTTCAAGAGGTCCATGACATCATTTCGGTAGGCTCTAAGTCTGGGATGATTTGCGTTATACTCCCCATTGACTTGCCTAATGACTAACTCTGAATCCCCATACACATTGATTCTTGTGGCTCCTAACTTTTTCAATAGATGTAAGCCTAAGAGAAGGGATTCATATTCTGCTATGTTATTGGAACACTGAAAGTTTAACTTGCAGGAAATGCTTTCTATGTGGTTATTTTCAGTGTTGGAAATATAGACACCTGCACCAGCGTTGGTTCTAGTGCAGGATCCATCAAAATACATACTCCACAAAGGAATTTTGTCGGTTTCATCATGGTTAACGTCCTCTTTAACTACTGCGCTTTCTAGATTTTCATGATTAGCGGCACTTAATTGAATTTTTTTTTACTTTTCAGGTTTTTCGTTAAGTGGAGGCACGTTTTCTTGAGTGTCAAGGTTTAAAAGCAACGGATGCATGACTTGTAGTTCAAGACCTTTGTTTAGTTTTCTAATGTTTAACGGTTCAGCAAACTTCTTTGACAGCTCTGTGGTATTTTCTTCCTCTTCCCTATTAGTCATTAACTCTGTTAAAGTTACTTGTTCATCTAATTTTTCTTCGTTAAAAAGGATAAATCAATCAAGGCCGGTATCTACAGAGTATAGAGGGGAGTTTTGCGGTCTTTCTTGACTTGTAACCGTGTATTGCATATGAGACTCCCTGTAAAGTCTTCTATTGTAATGAAAAACAGGGATATTCACATAAGTCATGTCAATTTGCATAGTCCCCTGTAACTTAGCCCCTCAAGACCTTGATAATAACATTCCATACTTGGGGGGGACATCGGCCACAACAATATCCATAACTAGGCATTTGGCTAGAATCTAGCCTAAGTTAACACAGAGGGCTTTGATCAATGCTAAACACCTTACTCTGCTGGAATCAAATGAATACAGGTCTTTATACGGTCTGGTAATTTCCAAACCAAGGCTCTCCATCACAGATTTAGGCATTAAATTATGAGAAGCCCCGGAATCATGCATAGCATTGTGCAAAATTTTGTCATGAACGTTTAAACTTACATAAAAGGGAGGAACAAGTCCCTCTTGATATTTACCTTCAATCTTAGGACCAAAAATCAGCTCAGGCTGGTCATCATTAAGATTGACTGTATCATTACTCTCTTCTATATTTAAAGCCTTCAAAATTTGGGTTCTAAATACATGTTGGGCAGCTAACTCAGTTAGGGGAACAGAGATCTTGATTTTTGAAATTTCCTACTCTAGGCTGAAAGGAATTTGACTCTTTAAAGCACTTGTCTCAGCTTTATTAGCTGTCCCTTTATCAGCAACATCAGCTTGCTGATTTGTTCTATTTACACATGACACAATTGTTTTCATAGGATTAATAGCTGAAGTGTTAGTACTACTAAGGTCTGCACTCTGTTTTTCATTATTTTGAGTGCCTTTCTCTTTACCTTTATCAGAATTTACAGCCACTGTTTTATCCTTTTGTTTGATAATTTTAGGCTTGGTTTTAGTGCTATTTTGTGAAGATTTGTCAGAGGTTTTGTTGTTGGGTGTCTGTTGACTGGTTTTGCTTCTAAGTTCATATTCTTTTGGAGACTCTATGATGACATTTTCCATGTCTTGATAACAATTTTTATCATCATCTCTTTTGTCATCATAAGGTGTGTATAGACCTTGTTTTCTATCATAATGAATCTCAAATTCATCATCTTCTACCCCAAACATATTGACATCATCTCCCTCTATTATCTCATCTGTTTCCTCAACCTCACTTACATAATTTTGATGAAAGGGAGGAGTGATCTGTTGATCCTCTTCCCTAGGTCTGTTCTGAGGTTGGTTCCTTCTAAAATTCTGATTCTGGTTCGGATTCCTATTTTGAGGAGCATTTTGGTTTAGGCTTGTTTGTGCTCTCTTAATTATGCTCATTTCTTCCATCATTTTCTCCATTTTTGAGTTGGAGGTAGAGGGTGCAGATTCCTCTCTAAAGGACACTCTCTTTTCATTTTTCATTCTTTCTCTCTTCTCCATTAAGTTGACTTCCACAGAAAGAGCACCTCTTTTCATATCTTCAAGAGTTTCAAATTCTCTCTCTCTCAGCTGATAGGTCATTTCAGAGTCAAATCCTTCAGGAAACTTGTTTAAAGCTAAGCCTTGTGGAGGTTTTAGTTCCGGGAAATTGCATTATACACACTATCGAATCTAGTGCAATAAGCTTTCACACTTTCCCCAGTGTTTCTGTGGAGGTTCTTGTAGTCAGAAAGGACTTGGAGAGGGTTCTTCTTTACTTCCCATTTGTTTAAGAATGTTTGATGGAAGGCTTGGAGATCATTAATACTATGGGGGGCTAAACCTTTGAACCACTTTCTCACTTCTCCCCCTAAGCTCTGAGCAAATAACCTAAGCTTGACAAAATCATCATCAATTTCATTTCTGTCAAAATAGCCATTCATCTTATCCACATGTTGTGATGCAGTTGTAGCATTTTTGGCATCATATAATGGAATTTTGGACTGATAGTCATGTGGAAGATTGACTAATGGTACAGGAAGTACTAGGGGAGCGTACCATGCTGCCATGATAGGTGGTGGGGGAGGATTTAAAAGGAGTGGATTAACAACAGGAATAGTGGGCTGAAATGGAGTGGTTTGAACAGTGGATGTAGGGTGAGTAGAAGTGGATGGACCAGGAATAGACTGCTGAGCTAATCTTGGATGAGAGACACCTAAGTTGTGAAGGAAATTTAAATCAGGAGGTGTTGTTTCTTTGCTACCAAGAGGTTCACTTGTTTGAGGAGATGATAGTGAAGACTCAGAATCTAACTCATCTAACTCACCAAGAGACCTAGTTCTAAATGGATTTACTAAGTCAACTTGACATTGTTGTAGAGCTGAAAGGTTTTCAGGAATTGAACTAGCTCTCAAAGGTGGCCTAAAAACAGTTGACAATTTAATCTTAGGATATTTCCTAAGGATACCTTCTGGGTTATCAACTACTTCAGGTGGGTCTGGGTTAGGATAGGCTCTAGTGTGAATCTTTCTAGGAGCCACTATGTTGTGTTATTAGACCCAAATAAACAAGAAAAGTTCAACCAGGTATGACAGTCTTTGAGAGGTTAACTAATCTGTTTACACAAATCTTAATCCTACAGTCCTCTAACTGAGTTTGAATGATGTTATAATGATGAGGGTTCTTCCTAGTGGAGTCTTAAGGTCTACTAAGGATTGTGGAGTCGCCAAGTGGAATTTTTTAGCTCCTAAGGAGGTAAAAGGTTTTATGGTCCACCACCATGTTTATTGGATACCAATCCGAAATATTTTTTAGGTTTTTCTAATTTATTTTTCAGTTGTATGGTTTTTAAGAATATCCTAACTTTGTTTCAAAACTTAGCTATGGTTATGAGACAAAGACAGTTTACTCTTATGGCTAAGCCAGCTAATATTTCAAGGTTAGATAAAGTCTTAAGATAATCCTAGGTTTTACCTAGCTTGTCACTGATTCAAACAAGTTTTACCATGATTACCACTCTTCGGTAGTGCTTGAAAAGGCTGCTTTTAACTCACAAGGTTTTATAAAAATAAAATATGATTCTGGGTTCGTTCCCCAGCGGAGTTGCCAGAAATGTTAGGAATCTGTAATTTTAGCAGATTGGTGAGACTAAAACTGTAGAAGCAACATCATTTCAACCAACTTTGGGATTCTAGGATCTATCCCTCCTGAATTCAGAGAGGGATCTCTCCAATATGTACAAATATGGATTTGTCTTTGAAGTTTGGGGTTATGATATTAGGCTAGTTATGAAGGCCAAGGGTTTGTTTATTTTTTGGGTGGTTGAGCATGATTACTGTTTGAGGTGGAAAGTTCTGAGTGCAAAAGTTTCAAAGGTGAGAAGTTGCAAGCAATCAGAGTAAGCTTCGACCAAAAAGATAGACAATTGCAGGTTTTAGTCCATTGGGCTATGGAGTCATAATAGGATTTAATTGGAACAGCAAGAGGCAAGAGCGATCCATGGGGCAAGTCATCTATGTCTAAGGATCTCTTTGAATTTTGATTTATGGAATGAAGTGATACAATAAGAAGGAGAGATAAACAGATGCAGAACAAGAGCAGCCCAGGATCTGATAAGTACTTTTAAACTAGTCAGCCTTTGACATGGAATCAAGAAAAACATAAAATTAAACTAGGATCTGGTAAGTACGTTTAAACTAGCCAGCCTTTGATACACTTTCAATAGAACACATTTTAAAATAAAGGGAAACTTGGAAGCAACCTTTGGAGTAGAAACTAGTGGGCCGGGCTCACCACAAATCCTCTCCTAGCTCTTCTTTACTTAGTTACTTTCAAGACAAACACAAAGATAACACAGAATGACCTAAGATCAGGTAAGTACTTTTAAACTAGCCAGCTTTTAACACATTCCAAAGGGAAACATCCAGATAGTTGTGGGGACAAAACTAGGACCAGGGCTCACCATATCTTCCTTAGTTCATCTTCACAAAACATATACTGAAAATAACATTTAAGAATAATATTCAGCTAAGACAATAAGACGAGGGAACGCTAGCATTCCTATGCTTGAACTGAATTAAATTATTCCTAAATAACACAGTTTAGAATAAAACATTCAGATAAATATTTTCAGTCAGAGAAGGTTACTAATGTATAGTAGGTCCTAACTCTATGCATGTTGTTCTTTATAAGAGAATATGAAACACAGTGAAAACAGAAAAAGAAATAACAAGTAACAATTAGAGAAACATCACCGTCAACATAGACCAGGATCCCATAAATCAGCTTGTATTGATGCTCCAAACCTGTTACAGCTTTAAGTCCAGTGCTTTAGGTTAGCAACCATCTACGCATCTCAACCTAACCTATCTATCACCAGCAGAGCTCCAAGAGCTAGTGAATACTATGTACAGTCAGAAGTTTAAGCTCAAGTGTATATCAAAGTTCTACAACCAACCCCTCACTCATATTCTGAAGAAGTATATATAGAAGGATGAGGAGGTGAGATCTGATAAAAGATCTCAATTACAATTAATACAGACTTAAATGGTTTCTGGGCCTTTGAGGGGCTCAATGAAGAAACTTACATACATATCCTCCGTATTAAATTTTTTTACATAAAGATTAAGCTTTGTGGGAGCTTTTGTTGACCTTTGAGGCTCTGTGTGATGTCGAGGTTACTTTGCAGATATTATTTGCATTAATATTCCCTGCAGAAGTAACTCTCTGGCTGCACTGAGGCGAATATTTTTATTTGATCAATAACTTCAGCCTCTGATTGAATGCTTTGAGGCACAGGTGGCATCGTGGTAGCTAGAGGGATCAATTTTCCTCAATTTGTGGTGGTGGAGGGTTTCCTGTCGATAAAACACTTCAGATCTTCTTTAACCTATGTTTTAAATTGGGGATTAGGCTTTTGATAAACATTCTTAGCTATGATCCCCGTAAAATCTGTCCTTTAATCCTCTGCCCTGATAAATTCGGTCTTCGTCACTGATACTCTCTGACTGTGCCCGATTCATGGTTTTTTCTGATGTACAGAGCTACGCAGGGGCGATATGGCATCAATGCCTGAAGGAACACTGATGAAACATGTTTTCAACACCCTGTGATGATTTTCTTTGGTGAATCGAAGGAGAGAGGATCGTCATCCTCTGCCTTCGATTTTTTCTCGAAGAAGGCGATAAAACCTCGAAACCCTACAAAATACAAACAACTTATTATAAAATCCATGCATTTATAGGTTTATTGCTACAGAGGTATGTGGAGGAAGCGTGGCCATTGGATGGCATCATCCAATGGTTAGGATTGATCGGAGAAGGCAGAAGAAAGATTAAATCAGAACCGTCGATCGCGTAGATATCGACGGTCGAGAGCGAGGGGGGAAAGTCAAAACGGAGAATCGTTGATTGGGCGACGGGATCAGGGTGATGGAATATGGATCGTCAATCTGCATATCAGATCGACCGCAGAGATTAACTGGATGGCGTCGGGACCACGTTAAGCATCGGGCATCTTCGGCAAGCGATAGTCGTTGGATGGTTCGCCCCAGATCGGACGGCGCACGGTAATATCGTTGGGCGTCCACGTCTGAACAATAACACGCGATGGACAGCGGTTTTATGAACAGTGCCCAGGACACGCGTCAAATGGCATATGGAATCGCTGGCGATCGAGGGAAAACAACTTTCGCCCAAAGGCGGTGCGAGGGATACTGCCGGTTTTGGGCAATCGGCTTATGGACGGCGGGGACCACAGGGAGACGAACTCCGCACCGTTGATCTGTAGATCAGATCGATGGTGGAGGTTAATTTGAAATTTGGACCGGCAGATAAGTTATAAAATAATTAAAAACCCAAAAATCAAAATAACTAAAGGTTTTAATACTTCGGGCGGAGAAATATTTAAAGGCTTGGCGCCCGACTGCGGGGCCGAGGGTCATATGAAGGGTCATACGACCAGGGATTTATGCAGGAAGGGGCTAAGACCCATATATGTACAGAATGTGGGTTTTTATGGTTTTCCAATGGTTTTCAAGGGAAATTGAGGGTTCCGATAAGGCTTAAAAGTGGGTTTTAATCCTTATAAAAGTGGATTTTCATGAATGGAAGAAGAGAACTCATGAAAAATAGAGGAATTTTATGGAGAAATAGGGAAGCAAATGAAGGTTAGTTTTGGAAGAAGGGGCAAATGGAAATGGTGCTTGCAGCAGTATTCTGGCTTGGAAATCAGCAGGATTTCTGAGTTCTGAAGGGAAACAGCAGTGAAGTTTTGGAAAGAGGAAAGGCATGAGGCCTTCAAGAGTCTTCAAGAGCCAACACTTTTTAGTAATAAAATTTGTTCCTTGAAGGCTCAAAAAGTCTTAGCCACCTTTCGCTATAACAAATATTATAGGTGGCTAACAGACTTCATGGGAAAGCCATACCATATGCTATGTGTAAGGCTTTGACGGATCTTTTCCAAAGCAACAATGACTATAGGAAATTGGCGCTCAAAGATAAACTCAAGAAGATCAAGATGGAAAAGGGTGACAACATTCCAAAGTATCTCATGAATTTTGTCCAATGTCGGGATGAAATAGGGAGTGTGGAAATAGTTGTTGCTGATGATGATTTGGTGAGCTTGACTCTTCTGAGACTTCCTAAGAGTTGGCATAGTTATGAATACTCTGTCAACGGACGGAAAAAATTTCTGGATTGGGAATGACTGTGGTCAGATCTGGTGTAGGAGGAGTTAAGGAAAAACACCAGAGATGGTTCTTCATCAAAGCATGATGATGAAGAGGATTGTGCTTTGGATGCCAAGGCGAAGAAGGGAAAAAGGAAGAAATTACATTCTAAATTTGAGTCTAAGGCAAGAAGCTGGATATGTCCAAGGTGAAGTGTTTTCACTGTCACGAACATGGGCATCTTACTACTAACTATCTGCGGAAGAACAAGAACAAGAAGGCTACTGGAGCTGCAGCTGGTGAGGCTCTTGCCTCACAATTTGAACTTGACTTCTCCTTGATCGCATGCGTGGTGTCAAGTGCATTAGGATCGGTGTGGTATTTGGATAGTGGCACTTCCTTCCACATGACGGGAGATAAGGAGCTCTTCAGTGACTTGGAGGAGAAAGATATCCAGATGCATATATAGATGGGCGACGATGGATGATATAGTGCGACCAGAATCGGTACCATTACCTTTTAGAGGGATTCAGGTAAACCATTGCAATTGAAATATGTTATGCATGTTCCCGGTCTGAAAAAAAATTGGTCTTACTCGCAATGTTGGAGGACAAAGGCTACGACATTTTTTTCAATGATGGAAAAGCTTTCCTGTGACATAAAACAATGGTTCAAGCCAAGAGGATAGGGATTTGAGTTAAGAATCTCTACAAGCTAGAGGTATATGGATGCACTGCCATGATTGGCAAGGCGGAAAAAGTGGTGAGTCGGGATGAGGGCGAATTATGGCACAAGCAATCGGGCCATCTTCATCATAGAGCCTTGAAATTCATGCAACAAATATCTACCAGACTTCTAATGGGAACACTTGCTTAGTTAGATTAGTGCAAGGGTTGCACCATTGGGAAGTATGTAAAGTCCACTTTTCATGAAAAAGAGAACAGTTCTTCGGGGATCATTGAGAGAGTTCACACAGACATGTGTGGACCATTCTCGGTTGCTTCAATAGTAAAACACAAGTACTATGTTATTTTTTTTTATGACTTTTCTCGTAAATGCTGGATCTTCTTCATGCAGAAGAAGGATCAAACTTTCGTAAAGTTCTGTGAGTTTAAGGCATTGGTGTAGAAGGATTTAGGGAAGCAATTGAAGGCTCTAAGGAGCGATAATGGTGGAGAATACATCTCTAATGAATTCAAGAACTTCTGCAGCAAAGAAGGAATTCAAAGAGAACTCATGGCACCTCATAACCCACAGCAAAATGGGGTCACAAAGAGGAAGAACAGAACAATAGTGGGTGCAACACGAGTGATGTTGCATGATCAGGGCCTACCAATGCATTTGTGGATGGAAGCATGCAACACTATGATTTATGTGCAAAATATTTGTCCTCATAGAGTACTTTGCATGAGTACACCTGAAGAAGCTTTCACTGGTAAGAAACCGGATGTTTCACACTTTAAGATTTTTGGCTCATCTATTTATGTGCATGTGACCAAGGATGCTAGGAAGAAGCTGGAGCCGACTGCTGAAGTTGGGATATTTTTGGATACACAAAAACACTCCATAATTATCACGTGTATTTTCCAAACAGTCGAATGACTGTGGTGTGACAGGACATAAAATTCGATGAGGGGAAAGCCATGCGGTTGTCACTTGAGAGGGAGTTGGACTTGCATGCGGAGGAGGAACTGTTGGTTCCAAAATATGAGTCTCTAGATGTGGATCAGACATAGGAGGAGGTTCATGGAATGGAGGAGTCCACTCACACAGAGCCAACCATCAGAACTGGTAGAAGGCGTACCACAGAAGCTGATAGGTTGAGACTTGATGCTGCACAAAATGTAGGAGCCCATACTTCACAGCACAAACAAAGACATTCTCCTGACCAATTTACTGGATACATGGCTCTCATAAGCAAATGGATTGTGACTAAGCCATCTTCCTTTCAGGAATTAGTGCAAGAGCCCTCATGGGTAGATGCAATGGTGGAGGAGTATGACTCCATTGTCAAAAACAGTGCTTGGGAAATTGTTCCAAGGCCAATTGATAAATCAGTGGTAGGCTTGAGATGGATCTACAAGGTAAAGCAAGCTGCTGATGGGAGTTTTGAGAAATACAAGGCCAGATTTGTGGCCCGGTGCTTCTCACAGATCGAGGGGATATATTATAAAGAAACCTTTGCACCTGTCGCAAGGTATTCTTCCATAAGGACCATCCTTGCTCTCTCAGTGTAGATGGGTTGGTGCATTCATCAAATGGATGTGAAGACTTTGTTTCTCAATGGGATCATTGAGGAAGAGGTGTACATAGAGAAACCTAAAGGATTTTATATCTTTGGCAGCGGGTCGCATGTGTGCCGACTCAAAAAAGCGATGTATGGGCTGAATCAAGCACCTCGTTCTTGGTACACTCAGATAGATAGCTATTTCACTGGATTGGGCTTCACCAAAAGTGAAGCGTAAGCAAACCCATAACAAATTGTGGTGGAGGGTAAGATTTTAATCATATTTTTATGATTTAATATTGACTAGTGTTGAGCAACTGATACACTCATGCAAGGAGGACCTTACAAAGGAGTTCAAGATGAATGATATGGACCTCCTTCATTATTTCCTTGGATTGGAAATATGGTAGTGAGATGGTGAACATTTTATGTCTTAAGGAAAGTATGCAAGGGAGATAATGGGTAAGTTTCACATGGAGGGCTGCAAACCCATGGATACTCCTCTTCCAGGAAACTGGAGGAAAGAGGATGCTACTTCTAGAGAGGTAGTGGATGCTATTATCTATCGATAGTTAGTGGGTTCGCTAATGTATCTGGTGAACACAAGATCGGACATTTTCTATGTGGTTAACCAGTCGATTCAAGCGATGGTTAATCCTACCAAGCTCTTTTATAAGGCGGCCAAGCATGTCCTAAGATACCCAAGGGGCACATATGAGTATGGTTTATGGTGCAGACAGGCGGATGAGGTGAAGTTGCATGCTTCACGAATGTAGATTGGGTAGGCAACTGACAGAAAGAGCACATTAGGGGGGATATTTAGCATTAGATCTACAATTTTTTCTTAGTACAACAGGAAGCAGAGATCTGTGGCACTCAGTTCAGCGGAAGAAGAATACATGGCAGCGAGTCAAGCTGCATGTGAGGCTATATGGATGAGAAAGATCCTAGTTGGTTTGTTTGGTTCTCATCTATATCCGACAATGGTTCATTGTGATAATCAGAGTTTCATTAAACTCTCGATAAACCTTGTGTTTCATGATAGATCTAAGCATATAGATATCCAGTATCATCATATCAGATATCGCGTGCAAAGGAAGATCATGTTGCTTCAGTACATTCCTACAAAAGATCAAGATGCATATATTCTGACGAAGGGGCTCACCAGGATAAAAATTTAATACCATAGAGACAAGATAGGGGTGAAGGATAATCCCTTTCTTGTTGAGAGGGAGTGTTGAGATTCAACAAGAATATCCTAGTGAAAATTATGCACCTACACTAGGATGGAGCCTCGAGCTATTTTTAGGTGGATGTCTATTTATAGATGCATGAGAAAATTCTATTTATAGATTAGTCTATTTATAGATGTATGTGAAATTTCTATTTATAGATTGCATGTCTATTCATAGATGCATGTTGACTATTATTATCCCTTAATACTAGTTGGACAATAAACAATAATCTATTCTCAATGAGCACTTGGAAATAGTTAACTGAAGTGGAAAATCAGTTAGCTATAGGAATTTCAAGTTGAGTGGTTTGTTGGTGGGACATGCAAGTGGAATTAGTTGTAACTGAGTGATTCGAAGTTGTAACAGAGTTGGAAGTGTGGTTATGAAAGTTGTAAAGTATTTTAACTAAGTTAAGTGAGTTAAACTCAGTTGTGCTAGTTGTAACTGAAGATACACTAGTGAGAGATCAAGTGAATTAATTATTAATTAATTCACAATCAGTAGTCTCACATGAAACTGAAGATTTACTACTATTAACTACATGCATGTTAGATCCAGTGGAGACCCAGTTGAGATGTAGATGAAAGGGACATATTGATTATCAGTTGTGACATTATCGGTTGCACACATGCAACCACACACACATTGGATGTGCCCATGAGGATTGCGTAGTCAAGGAAAGAAAGATTCCATTCATTCAAGATTTCTATCAGCTGGGATTGTGCAGTGGAGGAAACCTATCTGGAGACAGTAAATTGGCTAAGAACTTGCCAATTTTTGTATGACAGTGTGAGACAGTTAGCTATTGTACTGAGAGCTCTTGGATTAGATCTTTGCATGTAATTGTTTCATGATCCATGATATAATACATAATAGAAGACAATGGGGTTTTAGCTTTACGCTTTCTCGGTAAATTATCTCTGTTATGTGTGATTGGTCTTTCTTCATGATATTGTTATTGGCGATTGTGTTTTAAATTTCCACAAAGATAAGTAGAAGCGATTATGTATTTAACAATGGCATATAATTGTTATATTAGGAGAATCCAGGCAATACATATTTTGTATCAAATTTCTACACCATGTGTCACCCTCTCACCAAGACTCTCCAAAATTCATTTAATTAAATATTAATTTAAAATAGTATTTTCCTCGCCCCAACAAGGCTTCCTATTTCTTCTCCTAGTTGCCTCTTCATCCCCCCTTTCCTACTCCTTAAGTTTTTGTTTATTATTGAAGTTAACTGATAAGTCTTAGATTTGGTCCACTAACTACCTCCTAATTTAACTCAATTTACCTCTTAGATGGATATTCTTATGTTGGCTCTTGCCACATGGAGGTTCTCTAAATTTCTCCAATTTTAATTTATTATTCTTATTTTAATTCACCACCCTCTTCTCATAATGAAGTTTTTAACTATTTTATGATTAATATTTATAATTAACTCTATGTCCCTCTTTCCCCCTTTTGACTAATTAAGTTACTTATGTACATTATCCACTTAATATATTTTTTTAACATGGAAAGGGTAGAGTTATCAGGGTAAAATATTTGATTTCTTCCTATTCTTCCCTTACCCTAAGTTTTATTCTTGATTTAATTTCCTTGGATCTAACATCATATATCACCTGATATGAATTAGTAGGATTTTCATATATTGATTATATTTATTAGTTTCTTTAATGATGTCGAGGGTGTCAAGTTGTTCATGCCCTTCAAGAACTTCCATTCGAAGCTCCACGGGTGTCATTCCTAACAGTTTATTTGTGATGCCAAGGGTCCCAAGTCGGTCGTGCCCTTCAAGAATTTCTCTATAAGTTCCAAGGGTGCCATGCCACTTGCCCTTCAAGAATCTAGTGGCTATGAGGGGAAATTATAGGTGCAATGACAAAGACATTAATCATCTCGTGTTTCGCCTGCTATAGTGAGACTGATGGTGTTTGGGATAAGGGAATCCACCTTGATACGTGCCCCCCATAAAATCCTTGTGAGAAACCCAAATTTGGGAACTGCCCCCATGACATCATGATATTCAAGGCGAAGGTGTTTCGACCTTTCTAACCCAAGTCACGGCGGGAGTGCTAGCAGGTGAGATCATGGACACTATCCCACCCCTCCCATGTTGTTCCATCCAATTGTACAACCCCATCACCCATATGTTAGTCATTCGGCTAAGCAACTAACATGTTCCTCCAACCACTTACATATCATCAGAGTGTATGTATATATATATATATATATATATATATATATATATATATATATATAGAAGTAAAATTATTTAGAATTTCAAAGACAAAATATTTAATTCTCATCAAAATAGATGGCATAACTCACTGTATTCAGTGCCTCTGTTTCTTGTCATACTTAAAAACTAATAAGTAGTCACTCTGTAACATTATCATAATAGCAACATCAATATGACCTGCTCATTTACATCGTTGTTCATTTTGAATCAGAACTAATGTAAGTAGAAAGCATAGGGGACACATCCATCATGGTTATCATAATCATTACATCAATGGGAAACTAACATATCCATCAAAGCCATCATCATCGTAACATCAAATAGAAAACATACCTATCCATCAAATCTATCATCATCATGATATCAATAGAAAACATGCATATTCATTAATGCTACAATCATATCAATAGAGAGCGTACATAACCATTAATGTTGTCATCATCATAGTATCAATAAAGAACATACATAACCATAAAATTCACTAATAATAGAGTCATGTGTCTAGATCCTCAACTTGAGGTCCCCAAAGAATAAAGTGCAGGTGTTATCACTGGAAAATCGAACAAGCAAAGATGACATTATTAAATGTAAGGTAGAAGGATTTACAAGGTTGAGGCACATTAGGGAATCTGAAGTATTTAAAAATATCTAAGGTCTAACAGGAAAATAAAAAATTTTCACTGAAGGAACAAGCAAAGTGCGCCTTCTCATGCACTTTTCTTTGATAACCGTGCCTTTGCACGAATTTTCCTCAAAAATTTGCGCGGACCTGAGAGTGGTGGAAGTAACTTATTGGGACCACAAGCACACTCCAGGACATTGTTCCCACACTAGAGGCCACCTAAGGATAGCCACCCAAGCCTCCTTATGACCTCAAGGGAGAACAAAATGGAATCACCCTCCTCTCTTGGGTCACCATCCATCAATGTACCAAGAGAAGGAAGAAGAGTTTATATTATCCTATAAAAGGCCACCAAGAGATGAAAAATAGGAGAACAAATTTTTATGCTGGCAAGAATTACCCCAAGCAATCCGGGAGTGTGTGATCTGAAGCAGAGATATAGGGGACTCAGTTGTTGGCCACCTAACAACTCCAGTCCACCGGTGTACAGTGTAATATTCCCAAATGGGGAAAGTAGGAATAGAGTGCATAAAACTGGAAAAATGCATAAATATAAATAGATCAAAGAATGAGACAATAGTAGATCCATTCCATTATGAATATAACAACAAAATAGGTACAATATCTTGAGGAAAATATCACTCAAGTTGGGCAAACAAGCCTCCCATGAAAGCATACACCTAGATCTGAAATGTTGTTAACACATGAAATATAGGAATGCATAAAATTGCATTGTCTATGAGAGAATAGCATCTGGAAGATAGGAAAATTTATTGTTGCTGATATAATGCTCCAAAAATTCTAAGACTAGAGATCCATGCTCCAAAACAGATTTCCAGGACAACCCATAAAAGGTTTCCGGAAATACACACTATACAAAATATAGCAGATTTGGCCCTAGGGCTAAATAATCTCTGCAATTGAATCACTAATGGGAGATGGCAGATATGATATACAAGATGGTTGATCCTCCTCCAACAGATCTCCTAACTGAAGGCTTGTTCCCCACACAGGAAACCCAAACACTCCAAATAGGGCAAGAAACCCACTGTTGCAACTGCTCTCCAAAATAATGCAGTCCTTGAGGGAAACTCTGTTGTAGCTGATGACTGCTACTTGGCCTGGTGGAAAAATATGTAATGAAGCCCTGAGCACTTCCTCACAAGATTTTGGATGAAAGGATGTTCCCTCCAATGGAAAAATAGCTCAGAAATTGGAGATCTCTCTCCTCCACACTTACACCCCTGCAACACAACCTAACTCTAAACATAACTGTGTTGTACATGAGACTAAAGCTTGGCAAAATGCCTAAATGTGGAAGTATAGTGCAAAACTTCCAAGAGGGCTCTCAAGGAAAGAGGTGGGATTCCCGATCAGGAACACCTTATGCTAAACAGCACTGCAATCTTAGCTAAACATCTGAAGAAAGCTATATGTCTAAAAAGGCCATATATCAAAACATAAACATATATCAACATGAATAATATGGTTTTCATCCTCTTCCTTATATAAGAAATGAGCTTTCTAACCTTAAGCCCCAGTCATTTATGACACTACTTCAATGCAAGGTGTCTCCCTCTAAAACTACGTTGTCCCTCCATAAATGTCCACTCGTCCATGACAACGTTGTTGATTTGGTCAAAGTTGACCCAGTCAAGGTGCTCTAGCCCTTGTTCACACCTTAGGGTGCTTTATTAAGCTGAAAAGATGATCAAATTTCACATGAGAAGTGGTTTTATTCTTCATAAAGAGATTTATGGTTCTCCCTACCCACCTATTCACCTATCTATGTGATAAAATAAAATTTTAATATTCCAATTAGTTGCAAGCTACTTTAGGAATATTACATAGAGAGAGGGAGACTTTGCACCAAGGTAGCTTGGAAGTAAAGACATCCTTGCATCGCGTCTTAGAACTCCCTAGTTCTAAGATCCCCTTGGAAAGTGGGTAAACATTTCATCCTTTAATCCTACTAGCACTCAATAAGAGGGAACGTAAGTGCCACCGTTTGGATTATTGAAGTTGTTTGACTCTATTTAGAGATTTTGTATTATTTGTTTTAGTTTAGTTTTGTGTTTGAATATGCATGTTATTTCACTATTTAGTATGTTTATGTCTTAGCATGTTCCCTAACTTGCTTGAATCCCTTTACTTTCTGCCTGTCACCAAGAACTTAAGAGGAAAAAACCACTCCTCTTAAGCAGGTGTGATTTTGTACATTCGTGCACCAAACACACACACAGAATTAGCGACTCCACTGCTTTTATTTCTAAGTTTATGTGGTTGTGAATTTTTGCAAAGACCTCTTTCTTTGTTGTGGAGTTAGGCTGGAACTACCCCCTTTCTCTCCTTCACTGCCTGATTCACCCTCAGTGGGAGGCTGAAGTTGAAGAGCTCCCAAATTTTTTTTTGCAGGAAAATTGCATGGCTTTTTCACAAATAGACGGACCCAAGTGCGGGTGTTCAACGGTGACCTGCGCACAGCCTTCGCGCCCGTCTTAGCCTTTTGCACGCAGAAACCAAAAGTAGCAATTTGCTACTATTTCCATTTATTTCTGGCTTGTAAAGTGACTAGCAGCCCATAATAAATATGCCAACACTGGTTGATGTGTCCCACAACTTGTTAAAGCTCACTTTTAGCTATGTTTTAGTAGTTTAGGTGTTAGTTTTATTTCAAGTTGATTTTCGCAAAGTTGAAACATAGTTTAAGTAGGGGGAAACAAACTTGCATTCTGAAATAATTTATGTTTTGCGAATTTAGGCACCAACAAACACTTATTTAATTAACCAAAGTAAGTGGCCCCAATCCACACATGCTTATCTGGATCTTTTTCATTTTTATAGTGTAAAAGTCATTAGTTTTAGTTCAATTTTTTTCCCTAGGATTCAGGACCAGTATCGAATTGTCCTTAGAGAGAAAGTAATCTTTGTTGCCTTTGCATCTTTGGGTGATCCTAGGAAAGCATATGAACACTTTATATTGATAACTCACCATCTCCCTATAGTTGATAATTTATATTAACTAGGAAACATTGGAAGCGGCCCATATCCGTGCATGTTTTTCTTTTGAGAAAGGAACAACCAAACATAATTTAAATAGGGGATTTTGAAAAGGATCATCGCATATACACACGTTCAAACTATGCACTTTTTCACATTTTTTTCACACACATTCACACCCTAAGTAAATTAAAGACACCTAAAAATAACTTAACCAAACTCTCTAAACTCTCCCCACAGGGTCCATAAAATAATTTATAGTTTAAGTTAGGACCAAGGGGGTAGGCATCCAATAATCTTCCTTGGACAATCTACATCTTGAAACATAGAAGTTGATTGTTTAGGGAACTTTCAAATCCATCTATCTGCCCACGACAAAGAAAACCCAAGTGCAATAGAGACTCGATTCAGAGGGGGTTAAGCTTAGGCCCAGTGCATGTGGTATTATTTGGGGCTACCTGGCTTGTCTAATACTTGGTACTGGTAGCTGAATTACCAAGAAGCGCAAGACTCGAACCCTCACTTGGGATGACGGTGCGTAGTGGCACAAATTATGGAATCCTTCCCTATAGGTGATGGTGCAGGCAGCACTAGATCCTCTACCATTACCTTTGTGGATTTTCTTCAGTTGACTAGGGGTGTCGTGGCCAGTTCTTTCAGGATTTTGTACCAGCATTCACAACATATATTCTCAATGCTTATTTACATTTGAGCGTGTGAGGACGAGTAGGTCTTCTAAGATTTGAGTATCATACGCAAAAAAACAAAAAAAAACTATATTTTTTAATTGATTGGTCACATGGGATTAATCTAAAGGGAAAAATTATCTTTTATTTTCGCTTTTTTTTATGTATGTGATCAGATTTTTTGTTTTATTATAATCTCTATCCTCTCAAATATTTCCAAAACCATACCTAGTCGACGCCAGAATGGACCCAACGGGACCTCGTTGATCTAGACGTCTTTTGGACCTCCTCCCATTAACAGGGGGGTTCTAGGTCTTTCGCCATTTAGGCGTCAAATACGGAACACTGCCACCCTTATTGGTTCATCCTTTATTGGGGCATGATTAGTTGGGAACCCTCGGCAGTCACCTAATGCCACACCGGTGAACACCCCCACAGGGACACCACATACCACTCCTCCCACAACCCCTAGGGACAGAGGAGTGCCACCCATTCGAGAAGCCAGGTGAACGCAAAGTAGGGTACATCGTAGACAAACCCTATTCCTAACTAGAACATTGTGTTTTCACAAATTGCAATGACTACAAACTTGCAGTCACCTTTCTTAGCTTCGTTAAATCTACCGGATTTAACCAAGTTGACAAGCGACCCCATTTCACACAACCCCACATGGCCTCCAATGCCCACGAAGCTCCCTTTGGACATTCTAAAGTTCGAAGGGCAGCAAGCGGAAGACCCTATAAATCATGTTATGAATTTTCACCTGTGGTGTTCGTCGAACAACATCGTTGACAATACTATTTGACTAAGACTATTTCAACGCACCCTAACCGAAATAGCAGCAAAATGGTATGTGGAGAAGCCCTCTGCTACACATGGAACCTTTAGCACCCTCGCTACTATGTTCCTGACCTATTTTCAGTTACCTATCCACCATGATTCCGGAATGGAATTACTGACCCACTTTAGGCAATCACCCGCCATCCATATCTTGAACCATCTCCACGAATGGCGGCGGCGTCATAATTTGTGCAAAGCCAAACTCGACGATCGAGTTTTGTTAGAATTGTTCCTAAAAACTCTCACTGCAGATATTTCAAAGGATGTGGCACAATAAAATCCCATATCCGAAGAGGATGCCATCAATAAGGCCTAACAGCTTGAGCTAATCTATATGCAGTCAAGGTATATTTACAATATCTTGCCTAATGCCCTGCACCTGCAAACTTACAAAGAATTTCCAGGCGCGTCGAACTCTATAGACGATTTAATTGGGTCATTAACCCAAAATCACCTAAGCAACAGCGTTCCATACCTCGATTATGCATATGATTCTACCTAGAACAAACTGCAACCTGGCTACCAAAGTCATCCTGCACCTCCACAAAATTTGACTAGTAGGGCGTCATTGTACCACCATCCTATCCTCCGGCTCAGGGGACCTTGTACGCAGCTAGACATGCTGACGGAAGAGCTTCCCCCCAACAGTGATTTATAAACCACAAGGACCGCAATATGCCCAGTCCCCAGCACAAAACCCACCCATGCAGAATAATGCACAGGTGAACTTTGTGCAACCTTCCCAAGCCCAACCGCGCCAACCATACAATCAGGAGAACCAAAATTTTCCTCCCAATGCGGCTAAGAAAAAAGGAAAAAACGAGCCTAAAGGAAATCATGGACAGGGGGCAACAATAAAAAATTCCCTCTGCGATCTCAGGCCAAAGGCAACTCCAACCGAAATCAAAACTAGGAACCAAGTAACCCCCAAAGGAAGAACAAGAGGGAAAATATTCGGAGAAACCACTCTTGTTCAATCTGTGTTGAGTACAGCCATTACACTCGCCACTGTCCCGACCTCCCTGAGCTAAAGAAGCTTCAAGGTAACCGTGGACAAGGGGGATCCTCCCAACAGACAGTAGTAATGCAAGAGCCTTTCCCCCATCAAGGGACAGTTATCACGCAACAACAAACTCCCAACGATTCCGGAAAAAATAGCCACGAAATCTAAATGAATAGCGAAGAAATGTTTTTTCATAAATGGAACTGAAATTACGATACCCCACCAGACACCAATGCGCCAGGGGCCAATACAAGTGCAACAAAATCACCTTTGACCATATCAAAGATGCCTATTGAATCTTTGCCAAAAATGGCTAAGGGACCAACTAGGCGGGTAGGAAACCATTCCAAAGTGGCCCATAACTATAGCATCGTGGATCCGCCGCTATGTCATCTTGGAGGTATTACAATCATGCTCGAAGAAAAGGAAAGCCTTACTTTCCACATTAGGTGCCATCGACCCTCCTGATTCGTGCCTGATGGATTTTGATTTAGATAAAGCCACCCCTAGGCTTCCCTCGATGGTCACCTTTCAGATACTAGTGTCAGTGCAAAACATCACCATCCACCGATGTAAAAATGAGGGTGCATCCACATGCATCATGTCAAATAATTTCTGGCAGAAGTTAAGTTCTCCATAACTAAAGCCATTAGACATCACACTTAGAGCATACGATGGACGCCCTTCAGCTCCCGTCGACCTATACCAAAACGTTCCGGTCTACTTAGTTGGCAAGACAGTCCTTATAGACATAGAAGTCTTGGATGCTCAACTGGATTAAAATATGCTCCTTGGCTAGAGTTATATGTACGCCATGTCCGCCATAGCCTCCTCTGTCTTCCGAACTATGATGTTCCCCCATGAAGACCGCATGATTACTGTCGACTAGTTGACACAAAGTGAAAAGCAATCCCTAACAAATACTAATGTCATTCTACCCTATGTAGAAACATTTGCTGAGATTCTTACATAGTACCAGGAATATGGCCCTGGTTAGTTCAAACCATCATCCAACCTAGGGTCATTCCTAGGAGATCCCTCTGTCATACTTGAGTCATCACCTGATGTCACAGGGGCATCAGCGTGCATGATGTCCTCATCAAGCACCGAAGCTAGTCAAGACATGGAGAAGAGAAGTAATGACACCGAGTCCTCGACCATGGGAAGCTCTCTAGCCTACGCCGCCTCCCAAACTCCTTTCCTCTTCACCCTAGATGGTTTTGTGTCACATCAGGTCATGGCCAAGGTGGTCTTACCAAAATTATCATTTGAAATACCACTTTGGTACCG
Organism: Pinus albicaulis; assembly: GCA_034641835.2. Classification (NCBI taxonomy): domain Eukaryota; kingdom Viridiplantae; phylum Streptophyta; class Pinopsida; order Pinales; family Pinaceae; genus Pinus; species Pinus albicaulis. The sequence continues at coordinate 555,732,780 of CM076583.1, read as the reverse complement.
AGTCCACCTACCACAATGGGAGTCACACACATCACCTCTATAGGGTTAATCCCTCTCAATCTTGAGTAGGCCCCAGCCATTCAAGAGATTGTTGCAAACATCCCTTCAAAGGAAATTCCCATCGCAAAGTTGATGGTTACGACTATGAAAACCATTAGAAGAGGAAATAAGGTGGAGAATCCCACCATGCCACGAGATTCACCACGCTGCACCATATTTGACGTAGTAGTCCACCCTACCCACATCTGCCCAAAGAAAAATTAATTAAAACCACTCCTTAGCTCTGCGATAGACATCGCGACAACAAGTTCCCATAAAAAGGAACCTGCCACCAAAATTCAAGGAAAATCATTGTGTACAAATCACGCATGCGCTATCTGCAGCAATTATGGACACTATACCCATAATTTCCGAGAGATCTCGTGATATAGGGATGCATTATGCACCATTGAGAAATCCTATCAAGAGGATCCCTCCACCCAGTCATCTAGAGATGAACCTCTCATCATTCTATACTTGCAGGAGGAACGACATTTACCTAAAAGACTCTCATTCATCTTACCCCCTCCTATTATACGCGGCGCGTTGTGCGATGAACATGGCCACTTCATCGAGGAATGTGCAACCCTAGAACTCATCCATAGGTGGTATCCTATAGAGTGCATTTACTATGTCAGTTTGTGGGCAGCACAATTCACATGTCCTTTATGTGCTGACAACCACATTTTAGAACAATGCCATTATATCCCCCGATTTCGCTTAGCACTAGCTAGTTTGTGCTCAGCCATAGTCCGCCTCTCCCAAGAAGATGTCTCCGACTCTGAATTGATGAACATCTCGACAACTCAAGAAGATGTGATGAGTAGATCCATCCTCTTTCTGTCAGGTGAAAAAAAACCAATCGGGGAACCCTTAGTTACCCCCAAATACCCTCTACTAAGAAGACCAATATGTACATTGTGTAAAACTCCCAATCATGTGGTCACCACTGGCCCTAACTTAGAAGCGCTACGCCGCTAGTACCTAGTAACGCCACCAAGTGAGCAGGACGAGAACCCTGTATCTAGGATTATTTGCCTAGTATGTCGGGGCAATCACCATGAATAACATTGTACCTATATCCCACGATTGCGTCCTCTAAATGACATGATACATACATTAGAGAAGAAACGTGAGGATCTTATCAACCAAGATGGAAGGTAGAATGCCCCTAGGCAATATACCCCATACCTAGCTCTCCATGAGAGGAAAATTGGGAAGGCGCGAAAACCAAACATGACCTAGGTTCAACCTAGGATAACATGCAGACTATGCGACCTGATCAGCCACCGGGTCAATCAGTGCAAAGAACAGAAGCACCTCGCAAACAATTTTCGTACAATCTCTTCTCTCCCAAAAAGGCATCTCTCTAACCAAGACAAAATCATACACACTTATTTCCGTATTTGTTCACACTTTCATCATACAATAAAGTGTGAGCATCTCCCGAATCTTAGAGAGGCAAGATCAGCATTAAGTCTACAGTCCCCAAAAGAGTTAGACATACCCAAGCCAAAAACTCAGAAATGGAAGCAAAATACCTCATATTCTACATCAAATCCTTTCCGAGCGTCCACGTCTAGGACGAAGAGTAGTGTCGACTCCCACACAATTTACTTAGTTAGCACAGTGGTACCATGCACCATTTTCACTGGCCATAACCATGAACTAGAGGCATGCCCTCTAATGGAAATGTTCACGCACCTTTGCAACAGACACAATTTCCACCTATCAGAAATTGCCCATCCTAATGAAGGATCTAGCCTTCCACTCGCGTAAGCTCCCATCAAGTAAATTCTTCCCCCACCAAATGTCGACGACACGATACACCATATACGATTCATATCATCATATATCAGAACTAGAACTCAGGCCACCCACACATATTGGGTTTCAATCCTAGTCCCATCATGAAAATTCAGGGCACCCTATGCTTTTGCATCGATTTCCATGAGATCCTGAATTACATGTTGCCATCGAACTCCTCGATGATACCCAGCCTCTAGAATAGTGTTTAATACAACTAGAGTTCATCGAAAAAAGCCGACGGCAATCGCTGCAACACAATGAGGCCCACAAGGAATGGGTAAAAGCATCATTCGACCGCCAGATCAACCCTCACTCATTCACTGAGGGAGAGCTAGTCCTCTACTACGATGTCACAAAAGAAGCCCTAGGGCCAAGAAAGTTTGAAACTTTGTGGAAAGGACCCTACATCATAAAACATTGCCTCCTCAAGGGGGCATACATCTTGACTGAGCTGGACAGAACATTCCTCAGTAACCCCGTCAACGGCCTTTATCTCAAGAAATTCTACCCATAAGGGTCGAGAAGGCCCACCCCTAGAGTCAACGTACACAGACCCAAACACTTTAAATCTTTGACCTAAATAATTGTCACAAATCACGCTCTAGTGTCACAATGGGCTACCAACCCCACCATTACTTCAAATTTTCCGATGGAGCATCGTGATGGTCTCAAAGTTTAGCAGCAACTACCTGGGTTATCTATTACCCTGACCGATCACCACTCTGCACCAATGGTGTTTGTGTCAACTCAGCAACAAACAATGAAGCAGAGTATGATGCCTTCATTGAACTTATGAGTGACACCCTCAATCGAGGCATAGGCCATATGCATATCTACCTCGATTCCTAGTTAGTAGTCTCACAGTTAAACCAAGCATTTGAGATACGGGATTCACATATATTTAGAAGATCCTTGCATGTAAAAATATTAAGCTGAAAATTTGACTACATTACATTCACGCATGTACCAAGGAGTCAGAACCAAACAGCTAATCGCATAGCTAACAATATTCTAAACTGGAATTCATCTCAGAAAAACCATCATTCATAAAAAAACATAGAAAACATGGATATCCATCAACATAGCATAATCCATAAACAAAAAAGGGGGCACATCATGTAGAGCCGCAAAAAATATCTCTCTCATATATACCAAAAAAATATATGTGTCTAAGTACAAAAAATAGTGTCTCTAACCTGTAAGTCAGCCCAAAATGATACAGATATACAAGTCAAAAAAAATAGGGGAAGCATTCTCATAATGGGCGTTTTCCCCATGTACAAGAAAACTCGAGGGCGGTGCCCCCCCAGGTGGGGCAACTGGACCCACAACTGCTCCCATCATCAAAACGAAGATCGCCACCTGACGTAAAACCGGCTGATAGCCCCTCTCCTGGGCCATCAATGTCTCCATCCACGCATCCTCGAGGTCATCCATGAAACCTCGGGTATACATCCCCTGGGTCAAGTAGTCCACTCGACCCCATGCATCATCTAGCACCTGAGCTCTAACCTCTAGAGAAACTACCTACTCTGTCAACTCACCTATGTGAGCCTTTTCTGCCTCGGCACAAGCCCGCTTCAATAATAGTCTTGGCAGCAACTAAGCTACTACCCTCCCCCGAGGGACCATCCCCCCCGCCAGGTGCTCCACCCAGTGGCTACACTGGAACTCTTCCCTGTCCCCCACGAGGACCACCTCGAGGTCACCAGATCGGATGGTGTCCCACCAACGGAGCCACGGGCTGTCTGACCTCGCTAACATCTGCAAGAGTAATAAAAGTATGTTAGTGTCATCATAATACACATAAAAAACATAAATACTCAAGTAAATGCAGTAAAAAAAAAACCGTACCTGTTGGCCCCCAAGCATATCCAGCAGGAAGACCCATGTTTGGGTCTCTCCAGAAGTCCATCCCTGCATAAGGGAATGGCAGGAACATCTGAGGATTGGCCTCAAAAAAATCCTCTATGGTGGCGTTCCAATAATGCCCCACCCTACCTCCCCCTCTGTGAGGCATCACCGAGGCCCACCTCCTCATGCGAGGCTCCCGTGGCCCCCCAACAGGCATAGCCACCATAGGTCTCAACAGCACTGCCCACTCATACATGATGCTGCATAGGATGCTAGCATAAGTGAACAACTTTGATCCATCCTAGACCTTGTAAAGATGCGCTAGCATCCTGTCATAATAGAAATGAGAAAAGTCGAAAAAGTGCCCTACCCTCAGCCGGAGCAAGACACCGATCTATGGTCCTGATTCCCAATGAGGAGAAGACGACCCCGCCAACTGCACAATGTCTGCCAAAGCACATTGGTCAACCAAATCAACCACAGTAGCAATCACTATGCACCCCTCCATAAGGAGCGCCCCGCCATAATGGCCTGCTGAAAATCGCTCAAGATCCACTCTCCCAGGAGGAAGTGGATAAGGAAGAGCTTCACCCTGAGGCATCAACCCGGTCACAAAATAGATATCTATCTCAGGACAGATAATAAGTTCACACCCCCGCAACATCATCACCTTGCACTGCCTGTTCCAGCATCGGATTAGGTAGCGCAGAATACAATACGGTGATCGTAGCAGGTTATTCTCCATGAATTTGTGAAGACCCGAGCACTCCAACTGTTGGCATGTGACCATCAGCAACCAAAGCGGCCCAGAAAATCCCTCTGCCTCCACAACATCCTGTCATCAAATAGGCACACATCAGTCATACTAAAAAACAAACAAAATTTCCCAAAATTTTTAAAAAATAGCTTCGGCCCTCCGCATGCATGTTCCTTAGACAGGCGCAAGGAGAGCACGTTTGTGTCTCTCACATACGCGCCAAGGGCGCGCCTAAATCTAGGATAGACGTGATAAGTGCGTTCAAAACCTTATTTTTGTGCGCAAGTTGCACGCTTGTGCCTTGATTGCCCACACGGTCAAGGAAAAAACCGGCCTAAGATCTGTACAAACCCATCATGTATGGACCCTGGCATCGACACGCTGAAAACATTAAAATGCAGGACATCATGAGGCCTACCTAACTAAAAATCACTATTCCTAGGTACTTAGGCTAACCACAACAGCAATAAATTCTCCACAAGACCCTCTGACCTCTCAAAACCTCGAATGCTCAACTAACACAAATGAACTGAATTGAGCCATATACACTTATATGTCACACTTTTCAGAAACTTTGGAACGAGAGCTTAGAAGGCCCAATTACCGGACCAAAAGCAACACCGTGATTAGCACTCCATAATGCCCGAGGGAAGTGCCACACATGTGCACCTCCAGAAAAATAATTTTTCAGTGACGACAGGTATGCCCTCTCTCATCTTCTTTTTAAAGCATATGTCTTTGAATAATATTTGAGTAAAGAAGATTCTTTCACTTGGGTTATTTTTTTGCAGGTATTGTGAAAACCATACACTGCTCCATCCACTGAAAGTTCCAGAGCAGGTATCATTCTACCCTCAACATGATAGAGTCCCAGAAAAACTCTACATATCCTGACATCATTTCTCCATAATAAATCAACCATAGGTTCCAAACACCCGACCATGTTTATCATCACCTCACCTTGCACATGGTAAACATCCTCATTGGTGGGTAGAGCCTCCCCTCCATGATGCCCATCACCCATAGTAGACCATATATCATAAAAATAACGATGCCATGGCCATACCACTTTTATCCGAGAAGCACCTCATGTTTTTTTCACTCACCATGCATCAGGTCAAGTTTTACCATATCGAAATAAAACCCATTTCCTAGACTACCAGGTTTTTGAAAGCAGTTCGAAAGCACACTTTCACGCCTCGTATTTTGCCTACCATGCCTCCATCAACATAGCCCATCTGTGACATTTTGCATCCGCTTCATCAACCTCACACGCGATACCAACCAATGGGGCCCCCACCCTCAGCAAAACACCTTTGTCACATCATCAGTGAGCGAACACTTTCATGTTTTGGGGCACCCATCTCTATGTTTTGTACAAACCAAACCCCATTATTTCATTCTTTTGGTAAGTGTACAAAGACCTCAAATGGTGCACTATGTCCCCCACCCACCCATCCATTTTTTCTCCCATGGGAGGAGTCTCTGGTCACCCTTGGTCGAAGTATCACACCCTTCATGCATAAGCCACCATGACATTCATAACCATTATATACCCACCCAGGACGTCCTACCGACTCCCGGGATTTCCCCATCAGAAATAGTTATGACTGCTACCAAGCTTCTTTTTATACTCTGGCCTTAGGCCATTGAATCCCCATCATCAGTTTTCAGTCACCCCTCACCATAATGCCTATGTTAAACCTATCACATCCAGGATCTTGATCCCTTGCATCAGCGACTCTCTCGTTCGGTTGAGGTTTCGTTTTTGTTGACATCCACACCTATTTTCCAAAAAGTAAGTGGTACCTTGGATCACCCCTCACCACAAAATGGAAATCCTTGGGTGGTATTGTGGGAGACATCATTGCCCACGGATGTCATCAATCCTCCTAACATTCGAATACAGCACAAGCTTTCATGTCAATATGGTATCATACCTTACAACCATTGCACTTTGATCAAATTCGTCGAAGACCTGTGCCTTTATAAGCATCACTTTCATTCATGCTTACACGGGAAGGTCCCATTCATACACCCATGCGTACAATGTTCATATATATGCCATGCCAATCTTACGCATGTGGGTACCACATTCCACCTATTGTCAAAGAAAAAAACACCCCTATGGGTGTCACCAATCATCGTCATCAACCAGCAGATCACTACCATTTTAGTGACACGAAAGAATCTGTATCTGTCAAATAGATTTTTTTAGCTAGCCAAAGCATCACGAGCATAAGACATGCCTGCCTCATAGAAAATTTGTATCTATTGCATTATACCATTGCTTGCAGGGTTCCCACAAGACATGGTCGCTCTTCGACCCGATGCAGGGTGTCTCAAACTTCGTACTACACGCAGGTCTCTTTCTCTCTCTGCGCAGTACACAGAAAAGAAACTATAATGTATTGTGGCTATGCAATTCTTCCTAGACCTCACACATTAGGGGGCAATTGTTATTACAAGAAAATCGAACAAGCAAAGATGACATTATTAAATGTCAGGCATAAGGATTTACAGGGCTGAGGCACATTAGAGAATCTGAAGAATTTCAAAAATCTCTAAGGTCCAAGGGAAAAATAAAATTGCGCACTCAAGACCATAGTAGACTGCACCTCCGCACACATTTTTTTTCGATAAGCGCACCTTTGCGTGTATTTTCCTCAAAAAGTGGCGCAGACCTAAGAGTGGCAGAAGTCACTTTCTGGGACCACAAAGTACACTCCAGGACATTGATCCCACACTTGAGGCTTCATAAGGACAGCCATCCAAGCCTCCCTAGGACCTCAAGGGAGCACACAATGGAATAAATGTGGCACACAATGGAATAACCCTCCTCTCTTAGGTCACCATCCATCAATGTACCAAGTTAGGGAAGGAGAATTTGAATTATCCTATAAAAGGCCACAAAGATATGAACAATAGGAGAACACATTATTATGATGGCCAGAATTTCCCCAAGCAATCTAGCAGTTTGTGATCCAGAGCAGAGATAGAGGGGACTTAGTTGTTGGCCACCCAACAACTCCAGTCCACCGGAGTAGAGAGAGGGAGAATTTGTGCCAAGATAGCTTGGAAGTAAAGACATCCTTGTATCGAGTCTTAGAACTCCCTAATTCTAAGGGCCCCTTGGCAAGTGGGTAAATTTTTCATCCTTTATTCCTGCCAGCACTCAATAATAGGGGATGTAAGCGCCACTATTTGGATTAGTGAAGTTGTTTGAATCTATTTAGAGATTTTGTATTATTTGTTTTAGTTTAGTTTTTATGTTTGAATATACATGCTATTTCACTATTTATTATGTTTATGTCTTAGCATGTTCCCTAAATTTCTTGTCATCCCTTTATTTTATGCTTGTGACCATGAACTTAAGAGGAAAAAAAACACTCCTCTTAAGCAGGTATGATTTAGTACATTCGTGCACCAACACACACACACAATAGGCCTTAGGACTAAATAATGTTAAAATTCATATCATTGTCAGTCAACTAGAGTGGGTACTACACTGGAAGTATTATGTTCAACATGTTAACATTTTCTCAAAACTATTGCAGGAGAAAAAATTATATGAAAAAACCTCCAAATTTTTCTTTTGGGTTCAAGAGGTGGAATATTTGGGTCATATTATATCTCATGAGGGTGTTAAGATAGACCCTAACAATATTAAATGGACCAAGGAGTGGAAAATCCATAAAACATTAAGGAATCTTCGAGGATTTCTTAGGTTGATAGGGTATTATCACAAGTTTGTTAAGAATTATGGGAAAATAGTGGCAACTCTAACGAGATAACAAAATAAAGATGTGTTTTCTTGGACTCCAAAATAAATGAAGGCCTTTGAACATCTTAAAGAAGCAATGTACCAAGTGTTATCACTCTCCCCAAATTCCTAAGGCTAACAATAGGATTGGATAAAGGTAACCTCAAACCAACTTTAGGTTAGGTAGCTAGCCCTACCTGGACCATAGAGGGCTCTCTCTTTGTCACTTTAAACAGTCAAATGAATGACTGAGTACCATAAGATTTTAGGCTAGATCTGTAAGCTTAAATGAGTAAAATTTGTTTGACATTTTGGATGTTGGATAGGAAAGTCAGTGAATGGGCTGTAAATGAGGTTTTTAGGTCTGAAATTCAAGGTGAACCTACAGAGAGTGTGTGAGGCAAGGTAGGTAGTTTGGAAACATACTAATCAGTCATTGAGTAAGGATGAAGATGGAGTGGAGATTGAATGAGCACTGAGGTGAATATCTTGTATAAAACAGAGCATGCATAACATGAATTTTGCTATCGAAATCACAATATAGACACATATGAAGAATTATACATAGCATTAAGAATAAGATAATAAAAAAACATGAGAAACACAAATGTTCTAAAGCATACCACAAGTATATCACAATATCTCCTGTAAATTTGTCTCTGATTTCATTCCACAAATTGGTTACAAGGGTTCCACTACAAAATATGAGACTATCCAACCCCAAAAAACAAAAAAGAGAGTCTACTTATAGAAAATATAGACCATGACACTTCACCAGGTTGAAATCCTATCCAAAATGGATCATAAATGCAAATGATGAGTCATTTTCTAGTTTCTAGGGAGGTTAGAAACCATTCCCTGAATTTTAGCTAAAAACTACGAGTGATTTTCCCTTACATTAATTACAAATTCAATCATAATAGGAAGCAAAAACAAACCTAATAACTCTAATGAAAACTCATAGCCTTGAATTTGTGACCATTTCTGAGCTTGACCAGTATCCTCAGGGAATCAAATGTTGATCTGTGACAATTTTGTCTGAAGATTTTAAAAATAAGTTGCAAAAGCGTAACATAACATTGGAGACACGTTTGAGGAACTTTGAAAACTCAAAATCCACTTCTGAAAGAACGGTCAACTAGCCCTATGTGTTTAGTTTGTATAACATCTTGAATTTTTCAAAATGGCCCAGGGGAAGGCCTTCAAAAATCCATTCTCCCAGGGTCACTTAAATGCGTAACAAAGAGTCCAAAAAGGAGGTAGAAACATGAAAAATAGGTGGTTTTTGAGCTTCTACTTCCAAATTGCAGCTTGCCATGCTAGGAGGGTTATTGATCTATGATGTACTAATCAAAATACATCCATACATGTAAATAAATCACCATTTGGATGCTTCCAAAACAAAAATTCATAAGTTTCTATTACCTTTCTGCAATGAGAAATTTCCAGAATTCTGCCAAAAATCATGTAAAATACCAAAATTGCTCCAAAGCCTTCAATATTGGTTCTTTGACACCTAAAAGAGATAGGCTACACAACTAATGAAGCTTCAGTCAAAAGTTTTCTTTATCCTTGAGCTTCATTTGCGCCTATTTAAGCTTCTTTTTCACGTGTTTAAGCCTTATTTGATAAATGGTATCCCTGGTACAATAATGACTTGTCATGTGCCTTTGCAGCTTGTAATCCCTTTTAGCCTTCTTCAATAGCTTCTCTAGATGCTCATTAACTCCTGATATCCGAAGCTCTCTATCCTCATTGATCTTCATGGCAAAGAGCTCATCAAATGTCAACTCTTCATATTGATGAATTTGCTATAATTTAGGGTTTTATGAAAATGACATGTTAGGGAAGATATGGATATGGATGATATGTATTAAATATCTATCCATATATCTCTAACCATAAAAAAAAATTACAAACCTGAGAAAGGTTTTTTTTTCTTTGGCATGTTATGAAAAATAAACTCCTCCTGTTTTCCAAAATACTTTTCCATTTGCTCCAAATCAAAGTTTGAAGTTTATCACTCAAAATTTGCAAAAGCGTAACACACTTTGAAAAGAAGTGTAACACCTATTTTGAGAGGGAGTTTGGAGGCCTTCCCAGATTATTTTTTGGATTCGTGTTATGGTTGGAATTATTAGGATGTATGCTACAAAATGGATTCATCAAGCACTGCAAACCCCTGCTCCAAACCCCCGAAACATTGATTTGAAGACAACCTGTCCAAAATTGCAGAAAATGCCCTGGAACAACTGTATTTTGAGAATTTCTCTCAAACCATAACACCTGTGCATAAAATGAAGGAGGTTTTTGTTCTTTTTCCTTTGATTGAAAAAAAAAATCTTTCATTTTTGTAAAATTCATCTCCATTCCTTCATAAACTAATTTTGAAGCCAAATTGTCCCTGTGTACAATGTAAACCTGGCTTGATCATGAAGCTCTAAAAATGATGTAATGGGTATGAGTTGGCTCAAACATGCAATGGTGACTTCCCCTGTAGCTCTTCATCTCACTTTCCATCTTGCTTATCATTTAAAGGATGAGAAACCTAGGGTGTCAATGAAATGAGTGAATGAATGAAAATATGTAAAAACGTGGTGTAGGAAGGTGTGAGTTTGGTGGATGAAATGGAGGGCCTTGAAGTTGAGAAAAATTCTAGAAAAAATTGAGTAAGTATTATTTTGTGTCAGCTTCAAGTTGAAAGTGGAATGAGAGAAAATGGATGAGTGGAAGGTGTCAAAATGTCTAAAACACAGGAAATTCCCAATTTTGACTGTGAAAAAAGCCTGTGCAACAGTAGGGTAAGTTTGTGAGGTGAAATAGGGGTGATGGCGTTGAGTAAAAATTATGAAAAAAATTCGTTGAATAGGATGGTCTCTTGTCTCATAATAAAGGTTTAATGAAGGAAAATGGAGGAGTTTAGGTCGTTCAAATCCTCAAAACATAGTCATTTCCCAATTTGTTGTGGGAAAAAACTAGTGAAGTGTTTTTTAATTTTTTTTAGGGTCAAGGAGCTAGAAATTTTTTTTGATAAAATTTGTTAGGATATGCTGACACCTTAGCTCCACAATGAAAGTGGAATGAGTGAAAATCGACAAGTCTAAGTCCTTCAAAACCCTAAAACACAGTCATCTATGTTTTCACTCCTCTCACTGTGTAAAATAGCCTTAGAGTAGGATTTTATTGTCCTTGACATGTTATGGAGGGTAATGTGATAGGAATGTAGATGGGAATGGGGGTGTATGAATGTAGTTTGTGTAATAGGTTAGGGTTTAGGTTTGAATAGGTTAGGGTTTGGGTTGAATAGGCCATTTATGAGATCGGGTAGGCAGCCAACCAATTGTTGATCTGACATAAAATTCCCTTATTGAGATATATACCAAAGATTTTGATCTCGGTGCTAAAAATATATCTGCACGTTCACCAAAAGAATATGGAAATAGGCACTGGAATTTTCTTCGGAATTCAGGAAATAAATATAGATATTAGGAGGATACAACTGACCCATGCAACAAAACAATCATGATTGAAACATATTGCAACACACTCAAGCGGATTTGACAAGGACTTCTGCCAAACCAGACCATGGGTAGGGATATTATGGGGATATGTTAAAAGGAATGTAGATAGGTCATTTAATCATAAGGGTTCTGAAAAATTTTAAGCGGGTTTGGAATGTCATAGCCTAGCGTGTCTTCCACTTGTTGAATCATCTTTGGTTTGAGCTTCTCAAATCTATCAATCCCATATCCACTTAAAACTTCTTTGTAATGTTGAATATCGAGAAAATCGCCCATTAGCAAGTGGTAGTCCATTTGCACCTTCGCAAACTCTTCCTCTAGATTATAAATGAGACGTTGTTGTGCCTTAGCTTTGTCCATCATAGTAGGCATATCTTTCTTCAAATGACTGATAATATATGCATGAATCTTAGCTGCTCGAGCTCGCTTGAAAAATTAATTTATACGACGATTACATGCTTTCCTAGGAATGTCTTTCAAATCAACTAAAATATCCTCCTGCTCTTTCTCGAAAAGCTCCTTCCCCATTGAACCTAAAGCAGCCTCATTTGTAGGTTTTACATTGAATGAACCAATATACACCCTTGTAATTTCAGGAGTACTCAATACTTTCCACATCAAAGCTCCATATACCCTCATTAGACCGGATTTGTTGAGGACCACTCTTATCTTGTCATCATGGCCATGAAGAGATCCAATAACACGCTTAACTCATCACTGATGTCCATTTTGTAAGGATAAAAAAATAGAAGAATAAGATCACACTTTGCTGCAAACCACAAATTCATACCGGTGAAGTCATAGCTGCGTTGAGTTCTCTGCTTTTTTCTAGAAAGAACTCCTGGTGTATCTACAAAGGTAAAATGATCCAAAAGAGGATGTGGCATTTGTGAACACTCGAATTTTGAGAGAAATGCAGAGCCAAATCTGGTCAGTGCACTAAAGGGATTATCTGCTTGCACTACAATTGTATTACCAGGTTACTTCTTCCATTGGGACCTGACATGAAAACAATAAAGTGATATGTAGTAGGTTCTGGTCCAACATGAGAACCTGGATAACTAGTTCCTAGTAATTTCTTGATGAATGTAATCTTCCCTGTAGAATATTAACCCAATAGCATGACCATCGGTTTTTCATCCAAGTCACTAGCTGTCAACGTAGGTGAGCCAAAATCATCATATCTATAAGTGACTTCCAATGGATTCAATTTATCTGGATAACATCAATTAGTAATGTCACTGGAGTCATAGGTATTTAGGGGCTAATATTCTTAGGTAGGCTAATTTTCTATGTTTTTTCCAAAAAAACGATTCGCCAATTTCCATTTTTTTTTTTAAATTGATTCGTCCAAATTTTATAGTAAAAAAATATTTTACCCCAAAAATCGCCATAATTTTATATATACTAATAGAAAATGATTAGAAAACTAAATATTTTTACAAAAATAAATAAAAAAAATTTACAATTTACATATTGGGAACCACTAAGATTTGCCAAATTTTTAAACTTTAAGATATATATCCGTCCTTAAAATTTTCCCGATGTAAACAAATAAATTGCTTGTCCCTGCCACCTAGGAGACGAGTCATTTGAGTGAGCCTTACTTTTAGGGGGTGAATGCCTTTCATTTTTTTCTCTTAGCAGTTCATCCAATCCTTGCATGACTGGGGTGCTAATATTCTCTAGTTCTGCATTCTTCAAAATATTAGGTGTAATCTCATTTCCTGTTTGACAAAAAGAGATTATAAGCATTGCCAAGACAAACTCTTTGAAGCTAAGAAAGACCTCACGTTTTGAATCTTCTATGGCCCAAACCTGTTTGAGTTCAAGCCTTGACAACTGAGATAAGGAAAAGAATTTAACTGCATCGTTTCCAGTAATTCAGCCATCTCCATCTTGTGAAGTAACTAGAGCAAAGAATGGAGTTCGGGCTTCAACAACACCGGAGCTAGCCACCTACAGGAGCATAACACTGTCCCTCTTCAACACTGACAGAACCATAACAACAGTTTTTTCAACTGACAGGAGCATAACACAAAGGATTTTCTTACCACGCAGGAGCGTAACACAGCTGCTTCCCTCATCCACAAGAGCGTAACAAATGTTCTTACACTACCTAGAAGCGTAACATTATTGCTTCTTCTCACCCAGAAACGTAACAATGCACTTCTTCACACTAACAGGAGCGTAACAAGAGAGGTTTTCTACCTCAAATAAGCGTAAAAACGCACTTCTTCAGACTGACAGGAGCGTAACAAGAGGTTTTCACTCCCACAGAAGTGTAACAATAACTTTTTTCCAATGAATTTCGATGCCAGAAACGTAACAAAGAGTCCTATTAGTGAGAAAACAAGCCCAGAAAGGTAAAAAAGGAATTTTTAATGCATGGATTTGGAGTTTAAAAGAGTGAAGGGCTACTCTCTTATATGTGGAAAGGGTAACAATGAATAAACATGAATTTCACTCACCCTTTATAAACATTAATGACTCTTACCTTTTCCTTTGACATTTACATTGAATTTTAACCCTTTTGCAACTTGGAGGGATGACATGTTGCCATTTTTCAAATGAGGTAAGAAGACAAAATAACACTTTTTGAACCCTTTTACATGAAAGGTGACTTTTAACCCTTTTGCACTTGAACAATGACTATTACCCCTTCAAATAAGAATTGAAGGAATATTGACCTCCTTTAAAGCTCTGACACTTAAGGTGTTTTTATGACATTTGTAGTGGCTTGATGGGTTTTTCGAATGAAAAATGAGGACATAATTTTCCCTTTTTATGAGACAAAACTTCTCCTTTCATGAAATAGTGAGACTGTCTTTGAACACTTTTGAACTTTCACATTGGATAGTGACTCCTCAAAATCGATAAGATGTCTTTGAAGCTTGAAATAACATTCTTTTGCATATGACTAGGATAGTAGGTCAAAATGACCTCCCTTGGATCTCTGACAGTGGATGATGACTTTTTGATCCTTTAAAAGAGACAATGAGACAAGGTTCTTCAATTTTCATGAAACAATGAGACATAGATGAGATGTTTTAAACTTTTTAAAACTTGAGCCATATGAAACAAGAGAGATGGCTTTATTTGAACTTCATAAACATTTCTGCTCCTTCACTAGGGTTTTATGGATGAAGTGGAGGGCCACTGCCTTATGTTCAGTGAAAATTTGAAATTTTTTCGAAAGGCGGGGTTGAACCTAGACTTGACTTAAATGAAATGAAATGACATAACTCTAGACCTTCTCAGTGATGATGATGGAGATGGTTTCCTTGAAACTAATGATGACGATGACCTTGACAATTGTAATGATAAATGAAATGAAGGAGCAACATACATGATATAGACCTCTTCAGTGACCATAATTATTTTCTGAGAACTGGTTCGAAAAAGTAAAAAAAAATTGACCTATGACTGTATGGAAAACAACTAAAAGAGTCATTTTATCATTGACATACCTCGACTAACATTGGCTCAAGTTGGGGATGGCAGCTCCTTCAGAAGGTGTCAAGAATACCATAGATCAGGTAGCCTTACCATTAGGCGATGGAGTCAAATTGGACTTTGAAAAACTTTGACAAACTGGAAATGATGAACTAATTCTAGAAATGACTTTAACTAGAAAAAACTGACTTGACTCTGACTTAACAACTGACTGAAACATTTTTTATGGAAGAAAACCATTGAAATCTTAGGGCCTTCACCTCGGGCTTCAAATCCTGATGACAACCACCCACCTACTGAAGATGTATATACAATCATGTGATATGATCCCTCCAATGTAATTAATCCAACAAATGGCTACTTATTTGAATCCTTCTCACACTTTCCTCGAGTAGGCAGGAGAAAAATGAAAGTGGCAACTCAACTTTTTCACTGAATCCAATACTTGTATTGACAAACTTGGAAAATTATTCCTCTACTGATGACTGCAACAAACTCACCATAGGATCATGCAAAGCATATAACATATGATCTTCTGGATGATTAAAAGTAGTAAAACAAACCTTATTCCACAATTTTGGTTTGTAATATATATGTTGAAACTGATTCCCAATAAATGGAATAAGAGAAAATTGTTTTTTATTCTCATGATCCACAATAGATAAGGGATCTGAATTTTCTTGAATTGCATCAAGTGCAACAGCAAGATCATATGCAACCATGATATCTTCATCATTAACTAGATCACATAGAATTTGGTGAGCTCGTTGCAACTCATCATTAGAATTATGAAATAAAACTTGGATTTCATCATTCAAATCTGCTTGATATTTAATTACGGAAGAAAATATTGTCTGTTGGAGATGTTCTTGTGGATCATAAGACTGCAGCAAATCAACAAATGGTTCTTCAATGATATGCTCCATTACTTTTACCGGATGATTGACAAGAGTACTTTGTTCGACAACTATAGTTCTAATGTGTACACCCACGGGATCTAAAATAACCTGTTCTTTTTCATTATGTTCCTCTTCTTGATTAGTTTCAGGCTACTGAGTTTCTTCCTTAACCTCTAGCTGATCAGTGTGTTGTGTTGCTGCCAAAATTGTTTCCTGTGGGGAATCTTTATGAGCATCTAGACAATATACATCCTATGTTTCTTCATGTTGACGGGAAAATTTGTCCGGCCAACAGCAGGGGATCTCCCCGGTAAAAGGTCCCAATTAGACCTTGAACCGTTTGGAATAGGGATCCCGTCCGGGGTGTGGGTTCGGCTACCACTGATTTCTCCTTTACTTTGGGTCTCGCTTAAACTCTATAAAACAGTGGGTACACACCTAATCAACTGATACAAGACATATGATTGATGCATTAAATGTACATGCAGCACTATGAGTAGCAAGAGGAAATAATAAAGCATGAAGACCGAAGGAAGTGTCGTTAGCAACACTTCATTAGGGTCATGCTTGCAAACTATTCTAACCGCAAAGGAAACAGTTCCTCACGGCAAGAACACCCTTCACTTCCTAAAAGTTTAAATGATAACACGAACGCAGATAAATAGTCATCAACATCCGCTAAGAAAGTGAAATAAAATCAACCACCATTAACATACCCAGCAAACTATTATGCAACTGTGATGTGAATTGAAAATATAGTTCCCTTAATCTTAGGATGTTCAGAAACTAAAAATATAATACTCGACAGTGCTGATACATAAGACAACACCAGATCCACAAGGGGATTTTTCAAAATGCTTGTATTAATGCTTAAGTGTATAATCCTCTGGTAATACAATATACTCAGCTCGAGTCCCCAACCAAAGATTCTTTTTACAAGCTCCCGAAGGAGTATTTATAATACAAAACCTGCCCTTTGGGCTTCCTTGACTTTTCATCTTCCCAACCATTGGGCTGCCTTGCGACCTAGTCTTTTCTGCAACCTGCGACCTGAGCTGTTGTTGCGACCTGCGACCTGACTGGGTCGCGGGGTCGCAGAGTGTAAGAAAATGGCCAAGATGCGACCTTGCGACCTTGCGACTAGGTCGCTAGGTCGCGGGGTCGCAAAAGGGAGGAAAACCGAAGAAATGCGACCTTGCGACCTTGCGACTAGGTCGCTGGGTTGCGGGGTCGCAAAAGGGAGGAAAACCGAAGAAATGTGACCTTGCGACCTCGCGACTAGGTCGCTGGGTCGCGGGGTTGCAAAAAGGAGGAAAATCGAAGAAATGCGACCTTCCGACCTTGCGACTAGGTCGCTGGGTCGCGGGGTCGCAAAAGGAGGAAAAACCGAAGAGGTGCGACCTTGCGACCTTGCGACTAGGTTGTTGGGTCGCAGGGTCGCAAAGGCAAAAAAAAATCGAAGATATGCAACCTTGCGACCTGCTGGGATTTGCGACCTCGCGACCTCGGCCATCAGCGACCTGCGACTTCAAGCAGATCTGCGGATTTTGTAGCAGTATTCCTCATCTCACGCGCTTTGAAAACCGGTCCTCTTGCTTGCTGGGAAAAACTCCAATTCATCGTGTAAATCGACAGCTTCCACCTGCAATCACATATCTTAGGTTACATGTCTTCATGGCTTGAATAACAATGTTAAGAGGCGCATTTAATTAATTACACAAGTAAAATGAAAAATTTGGACCCCTGTGTGGTCAAATGTTATGTCGCAGCGTGGTCCTTATGAAGTTCTCTTGGGATCCGAATGTTTGTAGTGAAAACCCATTGATGAGGCAAAGGGCTTTTGCTTGTGCCATCTCCCACTGCATGTGATGCGTTTCTGGTTCCCAGCTTTTGATTTAGTAGGGGACTAGGAATAACCAACACATATGCCATCAGTGTACCAACTCTCTCACTTACTGGGAAATGCTCTGTTTCCTCATGCCAACCAACAACGTCCACCATTATGTCATCGGAGATAGTGGCTCGAGTAAGCTTTCCTTGTACCTTCTCCAATTACCGTAATGCAGATTAGCGTAACTATGGGCCGAGTTTGGAATGCAGACCCAATGGAACGGAAGTGTTGATTTGGGCAACATGCTGTTTGTGTTCTCCACAACGAAAACTATGCTGGGCTCCAATGATACTTTCATCATGTTCGAAAGTTTGCACCAAGATCTTACTGAGGGAACGCCCTTTCGAAATGGGGTTGATGAGTCTGCATGTTGTCATGACAAATAAGGTGAGGGCGCTGCTCCTAGTGAAGTTGCAGGAAGGAAAGCACTCCGACAAATCTCTTTCCCTTCGAACAACTTCTGTCTTCGTGGTGGCAAGGCAGGTTATAAGCAGACCAGCACCGTTGCTATGCTATATTCACACGATGTTAACAAAACCAGTCTTCCAAAGGAGATCTAATATCGTTGATCTGCTGGACCTGCATTGAGATTTGAGTTAGTTATTTCACGCCCTCTTTGGGGGCAGGGATGGTCATGTCAACAAAATCGTTTTAACTTGCGGTTGTTCTTGATATATTGATTTAACATCGAACCCTAAGCCTCCTTGAATCAGCATCTTCGACATAATTTTCAGGGCGGAACTTTTATCCTGTAGTAGAACATTTCTCATCTACTGTAATGGAGAGATTTGTCACTCTGGAAAAAATGCTCCACAGCCATTGCTGCGTTGGTTCGATGGAGCGTTTTTCTCTTCCCTGGCGGATCAGTATCCTACTGCAATGACAAAACCAATACAGCTGAATCCGTGTGCATGCATTTAGGATGGAATTGCATGCCACTTTCCACGCTGTCACAGCTAAATGTACGCTGGGTAATGGCAAACACTGCCGCCTCCACCGAAACACTGACTTACTGATAATGGACTGTTACTAAATATCATCAATGAATGCTGGGGAGGCGCCGAATGTAACGCTGGGCCTTGGAAACTTTCCTCCGAGGTGGAAAACGCTGGCGTTGTTTTAACTAGATCAAAACACATCCTTTCACACGCGGTGGAGAGCCCAGAAAATATGCCGTGGACTGCCTCATGCACGCTGTGGCTACGCTACAACAGGATGAAACCACCCTTCATGCAAGGCTTTAATTGAGAATAGCAAGTGCAGAACAGGGAACAGCTGGTAATGCCCATAATTTGTGCAGACAAGAACGTTGAACCCACTGCACGTTTTAAATGTAACTTTGACCGCATTGTTTTATCCGCTCCAACGTCTCACCGCAGTTCGAAACTCCACGTTGACATGCTAGCGTTCCTTTGTACGCACCATAGTAATTTTAACATGCTGTTACGATGTTTGGCTCGCGTTTTAACGCGAAGGCTTCTCCAAGCGTTTACATAAGTCCAAAACCCGCCAAGAAATGTTTAAACCAACTTGTAATGTGTTTTCACATAGTTATGGTCCGCGTTGTAGATTTGATGACCTCATATATTTGTCTCACTAATTAAAAACTTCGGCATAGGAGTCTTTGGTGCTAGCTGTAATGCTTTTCGCCCATTTGTTATGTGTCTACGCAGTTTTGCACCGTGATTCAACGTAAAGTTGACCGCCATATTACCTGCCCCACGTGGATTAAAACTGCACTATCACCATGTTGGGCTCCATGCAACGTGTGCATGCAACTCCGTTCCACCTTTTATCGTGAGGTTTGACCGCTACATAATATACGTCTGCTCAAAACATTTACCGTCGAACCTTTGCGCCCGCTCCATGTTTTAAAAATAAACCTTGACCATTCTGTATTCGCTCAACACATTTTAACGTAAGTCAAAACTGCACCACAGAAATGTTTGAGCTCTATTTGGACCGCAGCATACGTATATTTGCTCTCAAATCATTAACCACGATTTGAAAACTGCCAACGAGCCTTTGACTCCATGCAACGTGCCATGGTCATTATGACACGCTACTGGAGGTCTATCATACACTCTGCCCCATGTTTTACACATAAGTTGGATCACTATATCCACCATAGAAGAAATTAAGCTTACGTGTAATCCTTTTCATAACATCTTGATCCACCATCTCATATGGTTTTGGAACCATAAGGTCCTTTATCTTTTGAGCCTTGGTGTAATCACATAACCTTTATCATTTTCTTTTCCTTCGATTGTCAGCGCGAATGGATAAAAGTTTTCATGCCGAGGTTGCCATCTCATGATATTGAACGCTTCTTGCTTTGAAAAATTTGAGACTTGACCTCTGCTACTCAGCAACTAAGCTGGGATGTCTTGCGAAAGCGCTTGGAATGCGAGGTCGATGAGAAAAACTCCAATCATATTCTTCCTATTTCAGAGTGAAAGCATTTCCTTCCCGAGAAATTAATCTTTTAAAACAATGCGGCTTCATATGGTAGACTAGTCATTTGTTCAAGCCATATTGATGGCTCTTTTAATATTAACCTTCTCTATCTTGTGGTTCCAAAGACTTCATTTGCATATGCATCCATGTGCCTGGCTACCAAGAGGTGCACTCATTTAAACATAACCTTTAGGTTCGATTTGAAGTTCTCCATCTCTTATGGTCCCACATATACAAACTTTATGGATATGTAAGAGCAAAGGAGACTAGGGTTTTAAGGCCATTTCATTGCTCCACGTTGTACTCCTTGCAGCATAAATAATTCCACACCATGTAGCTTAGGATTCATAAATTTTTCTTCTAAAGGGTGCGTTCACATATTTAAAACCCTGTTGTTGGCTTGCCACAAAAACACGTATGCTTTCGCACTGCTACCTGGCACGAGAACGCCTTGAATGAGATTGTCATTCCCCAGGGAGATCTCCTGAGTTCGCTTTGTTCACAGGGCTATACTTCAGGCTAGACTTGTCGAAATGGCGACATATGTTCCTTTGTGTACAGACATCGACACGGAGCTGACATTGTGCAGGATCTCCAAAAATTCTGGTGTGCACTAATGAAGAAAGCCTCTTGCGTTGGTGACATAAAAGATTCTTTCTCTGATCGACACGTATCACACTATCCTCCTTTTAACAATACTGGTCACTTGCTCCTCCTCCTCCCCTGTTCCGAAACTTTGGCCTCATCGTTGAGCTCAATTTCATTTCCCTTGATGTCGTGACACGACTGAGGAGTTTGTTACCCGTGGGGTCGACCTGTGTGGAACATTACGACAATCACAATTACTCTTTGATAATGGTGTCCCTAGATAAAACATATGAAATTAACGAGCTTAAAATACGTATCCAGTCAACATGCTTAATGACTCATGACGAGAGGGCCTTTAATTTCAAATACACAAAAAAAAATTCATTTGAATGTGCTCATGGCGCAATTGCGGTAAGAGCGTTCGAGCGTGTGCTGAATGATCCCTCCCACATATGGCGTGATTGCAGCGACAGCATCAAGTCATGGTGATGAGACAACTCGTGAGGGGTTGGGGATAGGTCGGCGGGATGTCGTTGACTGCAGGTCAGGTGAAAGACTTTAACGCCTAGGGGAGCAGAGGGGGAACCCGAAATTTTAAATATAACCAAAATTTTGGGTGGTGTTGTAGCGGCTACAACACTTCATCAATCAAAGAGGAGGCTACTGTGTGCTGAGTATGATCTCATGTATCGAAGTGATTAGATTCTTCAGATTGTTTTTGGAAGGAAAAATCATAGAAGGCTCCAATGATCTCTTCATCATCCATACATTCGATATCATCAATTCTTTTAAGATATGTAATAAAACCTTCACAATAATAACAACAACTCTATAAATATACAAATGAAGATGAGACTTCCCATAATTCTTGAAGAACACTCTATGGAAATATTTAGGAGAACATAATCTTCCTTTTGGTAACCCTTCATACCATACTCTAGCTTTGTCTTCTAGGGTAGCCATAAACATTTTCATTAAAAAATCCTCAAGAAACTCAATCTTCAGTTTACATACATGCATGTGAAAACTAACCAGATGTAGAACAACCTCATCCTAGTTTCCATCTATGAATTTGGGAAGATAAATTTTCCAATCTATGCAAGGAATTCAATTTGGAAAACCAAGAATGTGAGCAAGATTCATAGGAGCATACCTTCTAGCAGTTGAATCCATCTTGAAAATAGTGAAATCACCAAGAAATTCTTCAAGCTACCGGTTTTTGAACAGTGATGTCACCATGAAAACTCTGAAATTTTGGATTCTTTGCCACAGGAGTCGCTAGGTGAAAGATGCACAGCCTTTCTTGTGACTGACCATTGTTCACCATTAGCAATTAGAGCTTATATTTGTCGTTCTTTCCTGGGAAATATTTAACATTCGCTCCCTGGCAATGGCACCAAGAAAGTTATCACTCTCCCCAAAATCCTAAGGCTGACAATAGGATTGGAGAAAGGTAACCACATACCAACTTTAGGTCGGGTAGCTAGCCCTACCCGAACCAGAGAGGACTCTCTCTTTGTCACTTTAAATATTCAAATGAATGGCTGAGTATCATAAGATTTTAGGCTAGATATGTAAGCTTAAATGAGTAAAATTTGTTTTATATTTTGAATGTTGGATAGGAAAGTTAGTGAATGGATTGTAAGTGAGGTTTTTAGGTCTGAACTTCGAGGTGAACCTGCAGGGAGTATATGAGGAAAGGTAGGTATTTTGGTAACATATTAATCATTCATTGAATATAGGATGAATATGGAATAGAGATTGAATGAGCACTGCAGTGTATTCATTCAATTTAAGAAGAAAATAAACATAATATGGTGAATCTTGTATAAAACATAGCATGCATTACATGAGTTCTTCTCTCAAAATCACAAGATAGACATATATGAAGAAGTAGATATATAATTAAGCATAAGATAATAAGAAAACATGATAAACACAGATGTTCCAAAGCATACCACAAGTATCTCACAATATTTCCTGCAAATCTGTCTCTGATTTCATTCCACACACTGGTTACAAGAGCTCCACTGCAAAATATGAGACTATCCAACCCCAACAAAGACAAAAGAGAGTCTACTTATAGAAAATATAGACCATGACACCTCACCAGGTCGAAATCCCATCCAAAATTAATCATAAATGCAAAATATGAGTCATTTCCTAGTTTCTAGGGAGGTTAGAAACCATTCCCTGAATTTTAGCTACAAACTAGGCGTGTTTGTCCCTTACATTAATTAAAAATTCCATCATAATAGGAAGAAAAAACCAACTTAATAACTCTAATGAAAACTCATAGCATCGAATTTGTGACCATTTCTGTGCTTGACAAGTGTCCTGAGGGAATTGAATGTTGATATGTGACAATTCTAACTTAAGATTTTAAAAATAAATTGCAAAAGCGTAACAGAAATTTGGAGGCACTTTTGAGGAAATTTGAGAACTTTAAATCCGCTTCTGAAAGAACGGTCAACTAACCCTATGTGTCTAGTTTCCATAACATCTTGAATTTTTCAAAATGGACATCGGGAAGGCCTTCAAAAAACCATTCTCCCATGGTCGCTCAAAAGCCTAACAGAGAGTCCAAAAAGGAGGCAGAAACATGAAAAATAGGTGGTTTTTGAGATTTTTCTCCCAAATTGCAGCTTGTAATGCCAGGAGGGTTACTGATCTATGATGTAAAAATAAAAATACATCCATCCATGTAAAGAAATCACCATTTTCTTGCCTCCAAAACAAAAATTCATAAGTGTCTGTTACCCTTCTGCAATGAGAAATTTCCAGAATTCTGCCAAAAATCATGTAAAATACAAAAATTTCTCCAAAGCCTTCAAGATTGGTTCTTTGACACCTGAAAGAGATAGGCTACACATATAATGAAGCTTCAACCAATAAATCCAATATGTCTTTCTCCTTGAGCTTCATTTGCGCCTCTTTAAGCTTCTTTTTCACTTGTTTAAGCCTTATTTGAGAGATGGTATCCCTGGTACGATAATGACTTATCATGTGCCTTTGCAGCTTGTTATCCTTTTTAGCCTTCTTCAATAGCTTCTCTAGATGTTCATTAACTCTTCATATCCAAATCTCTCTATCCTCATTGATCTCCATGGCAATGAGTTCATCAAATGTCAACTCTTCAAATTGATGAATTTTCTAGAATTTAGGGTTTTATGAAAATGACATGTTGAGGATGATATGGATGATAGGAAATGAAAGCGTGAGGTATATGAGAGGTGTAGAGTAGTGTTTAGGTACTAGGGTTAGGGTTTATTTAGCTGGAGTAGGTTAGGGTTTATCTTTCATTGACATGGAGAAGTGATGATATGATGTAATGTGGAGTGAGCATGAAAATGAATTAAAAACTTAATAAATTGATCAAAAGAGGATATGAGAGGGATAACTTACTATTTGTGAGGGGTCCAAGGAGTAGTGGTCATAAGCATAGAGCTTTTTTGAATGAATTGGGAGCTAAAAACCTAATTTCTGGACCCTTTCTGGATGTGAAACACCTAATTACATAAGTGTAACAACACTTCCCATAAGCGTAACAACTCGTTCTAGAAACGTAACAACTAAATTGCCAAAAATATAGAATTTTCCAAAACAATTTTTACAAAAATAGGTCTTAAATATTGATCAATATATATCTAACCATAATGTTGTTTGTAAAATTGAGAGAGGTTTTTTTTCTTTAGCATGTTATGAAAAATAACCTCCTCGCGTTTTCCAAAATAATTTTCCATTTGCTCAGAATCCAAGTTTTAAGTTGATAACTCAACATTTGCAGAAGCATAGCACAATCTGAGAAGAAGTGTAACACCTCCTATAAGAGGGATGTTGGAGGCCTTCCGAGTGGATTTTTTGGATGCAAGTGGTATGATTGGAAATATTAGGATGTCAGCTAAAAAATGGAGTCACCAAGCACTACAAACCCCTACTCCAAACCCCTAAAACATTGATTTGAAGACAACTTGTCCAAAAGTGCAGAAAATGACCTGAAGCAACTGTATTTTGAGAATTTCTCTCAAACCATAACACCTGTGCATAAACTAAAGGATTTTTTTGTTCTTTGGCCTATGATTGGCAAAAACCTCTTTCATGTTTGTAAAATTCATCTCCATTACTTCTAAAACTGAATTTGAAGCCAAATTGTACCTGTGTGCAATGTAAACCCTGACTTGATCTTGAAGCTCTAAAAATGATGTCATGGGTCTGAGTTGGCTCAAACATGGAATGGTGACCTCCCTTGTATCTCTTCTTCTCACTCTTCATCTTGTTTATCATTGAAAGGATGAAAACCCTAGGGTGTCAATGAAATGAGTGAATGAATGAAAATATGGAAAAACAGGGTGTATGAAGGTGTGAGTTTGGTGGATGAATAAGAGGGTATTGAAGTTGAGAACAGTTATATAAAATTTGTAGTAGGTAATAGTGTGTTTTGTATTCAATTTGAAAGTGGAATGAGAGAAAATGGATGAGTGGAAGGTGTCAAAATGTCTAAAACACAGGAAATTCCCAATTTTGAATGTGAAAATAGTCTGTGAAACTATAGGGTAAGTTTGTGAGGTGAAATAGGGGTGATGGGGTTGAGTAAAAATTATGAAAGAAATTCAGTGAATAGGATGGTGTCATGTCTCCATAATGAAGGTGGAATGAAGGAAAATGGAGGATTTTAGGTCATTCATATCCTCAATACACAGTCATTTCCAAATTTTGGCTTTGGGAAAAAACTAGTGAAGAAGTGTTTTTGACTTCTTTTTTTAGGGTCATGGAGCTGGAAAAAAAATTTGATAAAATTTGAGAGGATATTTTGACACCTTACCTCCATAATTCAAGTGGAATGAGTGAAAATGGATAATTCTAAGTCCTTCAAAACCCTAAAACATAGTCATCTATATTTTCACTGTTTTCACTCCTCTCACTGTGTAAAATAGCCTTAGATTAGAATTTTATTGTTCTTGACATGTTATGGGGGGTAATTTGATAGGAATGTATATGGGCATGGGGGTGTATGAACGTAGTTTGTGTGATAGGTTAGAATTTATGTTTGAATTGGTTAGGGTTTGGGTTGAATAGGCCATTTATGAGCATGTATCAAGTAGGAAACCAACCAATTGTTGATCTGACATAAAATTCCCTTATTGATATATATACCAAAGTTTTGGACCTTGGTGCTAAAAATATCTCTACACTGAAAAAGATGGTCACTAGAAGAATATAGAAATAGGTGATGGAACTTCTTTGGCATTCAGGAAAGAAATACAGATATTAGGAGGATACAACTGACCCATGCAACAAAACAGTCATGACTAAAACATATTGCAACACACTCAAGCATATTTGACAAGGACATCTGCCAAACCAGACCACGGGTAGGGATATTATGGGGATATGTCTAAAGGAATGTAGATAGGTCATTTAATCATAAGGGTTCTGAAATATTTAAGCAGGTCTGGAATGTCATAGCCCAGCATGTTGTCCACTGTTTGAATTATATTTGGTTTGAGCTTCTCAAATCTATCAATCTGGTATCCACTTAAAACTTCTTTGTATGCTGAATATCTGGAAAATAACCCACTGCCAAGTGGTAGTCCTTTTTCACCTTCGCAAACTCTTCCTCTAGATTATCAATGAGACGTTGTTGTGCCTTTTCTTTTCCCATCATAGCAGGAATCTCTTTCTTCAAATGACTGATAATATATGCATGAATATTAGTTGCTGGAGTGTGCTTGAAAAATTCATTTATACGACGATCACATGCTTTCCTAGGAATGTCTTTCAAATAAACTAAAATATCGTCCTGCTCTTTCTCAAAAATCTCCTTCCCCATTGAACCTAAAGAAGCCTCATTTATAGCTTTGTCATTGAATGAACCAATGTACACCCTTGTAACTTCAGGAGTACTCAATACTTTCCACATCAAAGCTCCATATACCCTCATTAGATGTTGTGTATCAACTTGATTGGCTTTGTTGAGGACCACTCTTATCTTTTCATCATGGCCACAAAGAGATCCAATAACACGGTTAAACCCATCACGGATAAAAAAACAAAAGAATAAGATCACACTTTGCTGCAAACCACGAAGTCACACCGGTGAAGTCATAGCTCTGTTGAGTTCTCTGCTTTTCTCCAGCAAGAAATCCTAGTGTTTCTACAAATGTAAAATGATCCAAAAGAGGATGTGGCATTTTTGAACACTCGAATTTTGAGAGAAATGCAGAAAAAAATCTGGTCAGTGCACCAAAGGGCTTATCTACTTGCACTGCAATTGTATTACCAGGAATACTTCTTCCATCGGGACCTGACATGAAAACAATAAAGTGATATGTAGTAGGTTCTGGTCCAACATGAGAACCTGGATAACTAGTTCCTAGTAAATTCTTGATGAATGTAGTCTTCCCTGTATAATATTGACCCAACAACATGACAATCGGTTTTGCATCGAAGTCACTAGCCGTCAACTTAGGTGAGACAAAATCATCATATCTATAAGTGACTTCAAATGGCTTCAATTTATCTTCAAACCATCAATTATTGATGTCACCGGAGTCATAGGTATCAATTATTTCTTGTGCCTACCACCTAAGAGACGAGTCATTTGAGTGAGCCTCACTTTCGGGGGGTGTATGCCTGTCGTTTTTTGCTATTAGAAGTTCATCCAATCCTTCCATGACTGGGGTGCTAATATTCTCTAGTTCTGCATTCTTCAAAATATCAAGTGTAATCTTATTACCATTTTGAGAAAGAGAGATTATCTGCATTGCCAAGACAAAATATTTGAAGCTAAAAAATCCCTGACATTTTGAATCTGTTATGGCCCAAACCTGTTTGAGTTCAGGCCTTGACAACTGAGATAAGGAGAAGAATTTAACTGCATCATTTCCAGTAATGCGGCCATCTCCATCTTGTGAAGAAATGGAGGTCGGAATTTCGGGTTAGGGCTTCAACAACACTAGAGCTGGCCACCTACAGGAGTGTAACATTGTCCCAAAAGCGTAAAAACCAAGTTTTTCAACACTGACAAGAGCATAACACAAAGGATTTTCTTACCACGGAGAAGTGTAACAAAGCAATTTTACACTACCCAGAAGCTTAACATTGTTGCTTATTCTCACCCAAAAACGTAACAATACACTTCTTCACACTGATAAGAGCGTAACAATGCCTTCTTCACACTGACAGGAGCATAACAAGAGGTTTTCACTCCCACAAAAGCATAACAATAAGGTTTTTCCAATTAATTTTGATGCCAAAAACGTAACAAAGGAGTCCGATTAGTGAGAAAACAAGCCCAGAAAGGTAACAAAGGAATTTTTAATGCTTGGATTTGGAGTTTAAAAGACTGAAGGGTTACCCTGTTATATGTGGAAAGGGTAACAATGAATAAACATGAAGTTCACTCACCCTTTATAAAAATTAATGATTCTTACCTTTTCCTTTGAGTCACATTGACATTGACATTGACTTTTAAACGTTTTGAAACTTGGAGGTGACATGCTGGCTTTTCTCAAATGAGGTAAGAAGACAAAATAACACTTTTTGAACCCTTTGACATGAAAAGTGACTTTTAACCCTTTTGCAGTTGAACAATTACTATTACCCCTTCAAATGAGATGAGAAGGCAGATTGACCTCCTTTAAAGATTTGACACTTAAGGTGTTTTTATGACATTTGAAGTGACTTGATGGGCTTTTCGAATGAAAAATGAGGACACAATTTTCCCTTTTTATGAGACAGAACTTCTCCTTTCATGAAACAATGAGACTTCCTTTGAACGCTTTTGAACTTTCACATTGGATAGCGACTCCTCAAAACAACTAAGATGTATTTGAAGCTTGAAATGATGTTCTTTTGCATTTGACTAGGACAGTAGGTCAAAATGACCTCCCTTGGAGCTCTGACAGTGGATGATGACTTTTTGATCCTTTAAAAGAGAGAGTGAGATAGGGTTCTTCAATTTCATGAAACAGTGAGATAGAGATGAGATGTTTTAAACCTTTTTGAAACTTGAGGCATATGAAATAAGAGAGATGGCTTTATTTGAACTTCATAAAAATGAATTATCTTTCACTAGGGTTTTATGGATGAAGTGGAGGGCCACTGCCTTATGTTCAGTGAAAATTTGAATTTTTTTTTAAAGGCAGGGTTGAACCTAGACTTAACTTAAATGAAATGAAATGACATAACTCTAGACCTTTTCAATGATGATGATGGAGATTTTGACCTTGATACTAATGATGGCGATGATCTTGAAAATGGTGATGATAATGAAATGAAGGAGCAACATACATGGTTTAGACCTATTTAGTGAAAAAATTATTTTCTGAGAACTGGTTTGAAAAAGTAAAAAAATTTGACCTATGACTGTATGGAAAACAACTGAAAGAGTCATTTGATCACTGACATACGTGAACTAACACCATGCTCTAGTCTTAACGAAACTAGAATTCATAGAAACGTTTATTGTGGAATGTGATGCCTCAGTAAATGAAATCGGTATTTTTTTAATGAAAGAAGGTAGACCCAATGCCTTTGAAATTCGTCTAATCAAGGGAAAATATTTACACAAACGCATTTATGAGAAGGAAATGTTCGAAATTCTACATGCCCTGAAGCAATGGTTCCCTTACTAAATGGAAGATGCTTCCATGTAAAAATATATCATGATAGTCTCAAAATATTCCTGGAACAAATATTATATTTAGTAGAGAAACAAAAATGGGTGACAAAGGTGTTGGGTTATGACTTTGAAATCATTTACAAGAAAGGGAATAAAAATTTTGGTGTCGATGTACTCTCAAGAAAGGATGAGGATGTTTAGGAATTTCTTTGTGCCATTACTATTATCCAAGTTTATTGGATAAAGGAAGTAAGTGATGAATGGAAGAATGCCGAAGAGGTGTGGAAACTCATTCAAAATTATTAGCAAGATCCTAGAATTGCATCTAATAGTTTTATATGGAAAAATGATTCACTATGGTACAAAGATCACTTATAATCTTGTAAGAACTCCAAAATCAAACAAAAAGTTCTTTTGAAATTGCACACATCACTTATAGGAGGGCACTCAGTATTTTTAAAAACTTACCATAGGATCAAGAAGGATTTGTTTTGGGATGGCCTTAAATATGATGTTTAGAAGTTTATGGTTGAATTTTTGGTTTGCCAAAAAAATAAAGTTGAGACAATTATAATCCTAGGTATTTTACAACCATTAGACATTACAAGTCAACATTGAGAGGAGATCTCAATGGATTTTATTATAGGTCTATGCAAGTATGAAGGAATGAGTGTCATCATGTTGGTAGTTGATATACTTACCAAGTATGCACAATTTTATGCATTATATCATCCTTTCAAATCCAGTACATTCGTTACTTCATTTGTGGAAATAGCTCAAAAATTATATGGAAACCCAAAGATTATTGTAAGTGACAGAGATCCCATTTTCACTAGAAACTATTGGACATAATGATTTTCTTATATCGGTACTCAATTGGCTCATAACCCATGTTATCATCCTCAATATAATGGGAAAAATGAGATAGTGAACAAATGTTTGGAAGGATATCTTTGTTACCTCAAGTGGTCAAGTGATTACCTATGATAGAATGGTGGTATAACACTTCCTTCCATGTCACAACAAAAATTACCCCATTTATGGTGATTTATGGATATCATCCACCATCCATCACATCATCTCTAAGGGGAAATTCTAAGGTTCAAGTAGTGGAATGTCACATTGAAAATAAACAACAATTTCTCGATCTTTTAAAGGATAATATGACTCTAGAGAATAATTAAATTAAGTAACAAGCAGATCGGCATCACAACGAAAAAATATTTGACATAGGTGATTGGGTATCTATACTGCTACAACCATAAAAACAAATGTCGCTCAAGAAAGCTAAGAAAGATAATAAATCATCACCCAATTACTATGTCCCTTATAAGGTATTGCAAAATATTGGCACTATGGCATACAAATTGGAGCTACCTGCATCTTCATGAATACACCCAATTTTCCATGTTTCATGTTTGAAGAAGGTTATGGGTGAAAAGCTTCTAGTTCAAACTATATTTCCAAAACTTGATGAGGAAGGAAAAATCATATTGGAGCCTGAAGAAATCATGGAAAAATGAATCTGGAAACTATATAATCGATCAATTTCAGTGTATCACGTTAAGTGGAAGAACTTACCCATCAAATATTCCACATGGGAGCATGAGTATTTTATACAGAAGCATCAAGAACTACTTAAGCATTGATAACAACAGTTTTTTGAAGTAGAGGTCCATGTCAGGTCCCTACAAAACTAGTGTATCCCCCATATTTTATTTCAATTGTGATGTTAGGTCCCTGTAATTTGTCAGATCGGCAAGACCAAATGTACAAGGGTAACATAAAACCATTCTTTGGAGTCCTAGGACCTAGCCTTCCTGGACTTAGAGAGGGCTCTCTCTATGTTTGTGTAAAGGATGTAACTTGGTTGATTTTTGGGTTTTGATTTTAGGCTAGTGATAGTGATAGGGTTTGCTTGCTTGTTTGTTTGTTTGGATAGGTTTTCAAGAAGAATAGTTAGAGTAAGAGAAGTTCAATCCATTGGGCTATGGATTCTGCAAAGGTATTGATAAGTACAACAATAGGTCAGGGGTGTTTCATAGGGCAAGTTAACAAGGCCAAATGGATCTAAGTAGGTTTAGTGAGTGTGAAATGAAAATGAAGCTATGAATTCAATAGGTTCAAAGGGGAATTAATGATCCTTCAACATACTAGAAATAAGAAAAGCTTTCAGGATGATAACATAGCAAAATTGAAGAGCAATAAAGAATTCTTCAACTAGACTTTTGCTAAACAGACCTCAAAACAACAGACAAGTAATCCTAGAGAGCAGTTAAGAATTCTCTTAACATTACTTTCAAACAAAGATAACTTTTAACATAACATTTTAGTGAAGCCAAAGAGCATTCAAGGATTCTTTAATTAAACTTAAAGGAAGAAAACATAGAGATACAAGTATGCAAACAGAAGTAGGGTGCCACGAAAACATATCCCACTCTAAAATTTATGTCCTATGATCAAAGAAACCATGAACATAATGAAAATTGAAGTAAAAATATACAAGAGTGGAATAACATCACTATCTAACAGAGCTCATGAATCTTGGGAATGTGCTTGATCCATTGATGCTCAATCCAAATCAATCACAACACACCAAAGCCAATTTCTTCAACAAACTCAAAGTCTATATCATATTGAGCTCAGTAACCAACAAACAAAAATAATGAGGCCTCCATGCAGTATTTAGCTTTCAAGGAGGACCAAAACCCTAGCTAGGTCCTAAAAATATCATTAACTACTCATAAATGCCAAATTTTTCCTATGAGACCATGCAAGGCCCAAGGCACAAATATCCTAATTTATTAAATGCAAAAATAACTCCTCAACCAACTTTGGAAAAAAAACTGACTTTGAGACTCCTCAATAATATTCCAAAATATCTCCAAGTGTGTTTTGTTGAATTTTTTGCAAGGACGTAGCAATGAGGTTCAAAGGCGCAGCGCCAGCACTAGGAAAAAATGCATGTTTTGTAACCAAGATTTGGAGGCCTTCCGTGTGTCCAAATGAGCTCCATGATAGCTCATTGGAAAGCATATCCTATCTAGTTTCTAAATATACCTTTATTTTTCCATTTGGTGTCCATTTTCCTTCCCAAAAACTCATTCTCCCAACACTTCTTAGGGCACAACACCAACTTTGAAAATAAGGTAGAAAGGTGATTTTTGGGTGTTTTTGGCACTTTTGGAGGACCAGTGTTGCTCCAAATGAGCTGAAATGTTTTGTGAGTGATGTCCTTGGCAAGAATAACATGAAAATTTAAGTCATTCCTCCATTGGATGCCCCAAAAAAGAGTGCAGTGCCAGTGGCATTGTGCCTTTGGCCCTTCAAAACAATCAAAGTTTCAAATTTGCAAAAATGTGCCCAAAATTGGATTTTGTTCTACTGATGATGTTTGGGAAACTTGGAGGGGTGCATCAGTAAGGTTACCAAGATTTTCTTTGTCTTTAGCCTCCTTCTGAGCCTTGATAGCTCTAATCTCATAGATGACCTTTTATGCCTTTAGCTGCTTGTTTTCAACCTCGTCACTATTTGCCTCACTTCTCTTATGACTGTCATCATCACTGGAAACATCATCACTGATATGTGCTTCACTGCCCTCACTGCCATCATGGCTCTTTGATTTTCCATCATCCTCACTGCTCTTTGCTTCAATTCTCTTTTCCTCACTAACATCATCTTCACTGATATCATTGCCCTTTTCTTTGCTGCTTTCTTATTTACTAACATCTACCTCCTCATTTCCTTCTTCTTCATTGCTTGTTTCATCATCGCTTGATTTCTCATTTCCCTCTCCCTCATTGACATTTGATTGCTCATTGTCACCTTCCTCATTGTTTTATTTTTCATCGTTATCTTTTTCACTTATATCCTCTTCTTTTCTTTCTTCTTCATTGCTCTTTCCCTCACTGCCACTGTCCTCTATTTCTGACATTTTGAATACTCTACCTTTGAAACCCTAGAAATTGATGTGAAACTTATATGAAGGAGGGTAATGGAATGGTAGTCTGCTTGTGAATGAGATGAATGAGTGAGGGTATATTAGGCTAAATGAGAGGCTAAATAACTTGATGACAACCCCATATATGAAAAAACCCTTTGTTTTAACTGATATTCTTCACAGGCAGATGGAGTGAGGTTCAGATAGTGTTTTCAAGGTTTGGAAATCAGGGTTTGACCTTAGGGTTTGATTTTCTTGCAATTAAATCATCAAAAATTCTTTCAAATGGGTGTTTTTGATGGTACTTACCCTTAGCAATGCTTGTAATACCCTGGGCAGATATTTGCAAGTGTTTTGACATGATTTGGATGATCAACTTTCTTGGAGGACCCTCTTGGCCAAGGGTGCAACGACTATGCCAGGCCCGCAGTGCTCAATCCAAGCATGCAATGCTCAAACCCAGGCACACAACGCCCTTAGAAAACTTGTGGGTGTATTCTAGGTAAGGGCGCAGCGCCTTCCCCAACACGCAACACCTTTTTCCAAGTGCTCAACACCTTAAGAAAATATATGGGGAAAAATTTCCAGGGGCGCAGCGCCAGGAAAAATTGTCCAATTTTGCCTTGAAAACTCCCAAATTTTTATCTCTTGAATGCTCTGGTGGTTTTTACAAGGAAATTGCTTAGAAAATTTGAGGTGGCTCTCCCCTTCACTCCTTTGAGACTTGACATGTTTATTTTGATGATTTTGTGATAACTACACATACCATCTTCCTCCAATCTTCTCTGATTCCCATTGTGAATTTTATCTCAACCTTTCACCTTTTCTCACTAACCCTCTTACACTGTTTGCATGCAGGTGACTGAGATAATTAATTTGAACCTCCTTTTATTAAGGCATGACAAGCTTATTAAACACTTTTGGGGGGATTTCACATAGCAACACCTTCAAAACCCTCTTTTGCCTTCACCATCGAATTTAGACCATGTTCTTACCTTCTTTGACACTTATGATTTCAGGTGACTGAAAACACTGCTCTGGCTTTCTCTTACTCCTTGAAACATGATAATTTCACTTTTGAAAACCTTAGGATGCATACACAGTACATGTATCCTCAAAACTTCTTTTTTCCCCACCTTGGAGCTTAAATCATATTTTACTTGGCAGGTGACTGAAAACCTTGGATTTACCTTTCCCACTGATACTATTTACACCTTTTCTCTCTGAGACAATGACACATTCACCTTGGAAAAATTTGGGATGATTGCACACAGCAGCACCTTCACAATCCTTCCTTTGTGATAATTATGGAGTTCAACTCATCATTTCATCTTCTTTTTCCATTTTCCCAAAACCTTAGGTGTCTAGACTTCTTTAAGACAATCATCAGTGTTGTCTTCTAAGTTCTCTACAACCCTTTCAAGTTCATTCATTTATGTCTAGTTCACCTCGCCTTTTCCATTTTTCAACAATATTTTCTGACAGAATTTCATCATGCTTGGCCTTGTGCACCTTCTCCATGCCACTTCTGCCATTTGATCACTGTTTGGAACTCCGTTGGACCATTAAGCTCAAAAACCCTAGTTTTCCTCAAGACCATTTGGTTCCATTTCCTCTGCTGTAAGTTGTATTCATTTAGGAGGAGACCATTTACCTTATCAATTCCCTCTACTGATGGACCTCTTAAGATTTACCTCTTGCAGACTTTGATCTAATAGGGTATTCTTCTTTGGAAAATTTCAAGTTTTCCTTGAATAACCATGTGTTGACCATCTATTACATCTGATCCAACTTCTAGCATAAGAAAAACAACGTTTGAAACATCAATGATGACCTTACAACCTATGAAACCCTAATTACCTAGTGGGAGGGTCCTTTGACCATGATCTTTTACTGAAAATTGGCTTGGAGGCTTCAAGTGAAAAATAGAGTATTTGTCAAAGTGTTGTATTGAAGATCCAAAATCCAATGTACTTTATTTATCTAAAGAGCCTACAGAGATATTTTTGAGACCGTCAATGCTTGAGGAACCTGGTGAACATGGGAAGGGGTAGACTATAGGAAACCCTAGATGGAAAGTAGCATTATGGGAAATGGAAAACAAAGTAATGAGGTCATAGGTAGGAAAGAAGGATGGAGATGAGAAGCACAAGCCATTAAGGAGTCTTTTAGGACTTTCAGGGTGACCATAAAATGGCAATGTTGATAGAATAGTGAAAAATTTTCTATAGGGATAATGAAGGCAGTGAGATTTCTAAAACTCACAATGTTCAAAGAAAGTTGTTTTTAGAAATCTAGAACCAATCTATAGTCATCTACCAATAGTGAAAAATACTGATGACTAACAGTGGCTCCAGTTGGGGAGGGAAACTCCTTTTCAGGAGGTGTCAAGAACCTCAGAGTTCAGATCTCTAAGTTTTGAAGAGTAGTACCTTACTTTTACTTGGAAAATCCCTCTTCCTTCATCTCTTGCTGATGTTCTCTTGAAGCTATGATATCAAAAATAAAAAAAGAGATGATTGCTTAAATATCAGTTCTACCTACCCATCATACTTTGCCTAGAATTTTTTGTTCACTTGAGTGCATTTGGATTGGCAAACCCTTGACATCATTGTTTCTTTTGAAAGCATGAAAAATATCTACTTCTACCCTTATCACTTCCAAGATTCCAGATTAGGCTTATGAACTCATTTTTCTTTACCTAGTCTACTTATCTTTCAAGGTTAAGTAGTTTGACAAACTTTCATTCTCTAAGCTACCAACATGAAATTCAAAACATGATCAAAACAAGATTAAGAAATTTTATTTGTCATGGGTTGTGGCACTTTGGACAAGCTGCACACAAACTTTATTTTTTTACAAGTGAAACTAGAAACTTGAGGTCTAATAATTTGGAATTTGTTACCTATTCCTCTCTTTCTCCTTTGGTTCAGATTTGAGCATTGAACCCAACTATCTTTTCCTAATCTAATCTACTAACAAGCCAAGTTTACATGGTTTGGAAAGTCTTCCTTCACTAACCTATCAATATAAATTTAAAACATGTTCAATCATGATTAGGCTAGATGACTGAACAAGACTTTTCTTTCTCAAGTAGTAGCATTGACACTTTCAGACATTCTTTTTTTTGGGAATGGGGATGTGCCTCTTCTTTTTTCCTGCCCTCTTTTTCTCCTTTTCGTTGTTTTTGTGTATTTTTTAGATCAACATTCTAAAACTAAAAACTAGAAATATGCTCATAGTGTTGAGCTTATTTGCATACCTATCTATCCTAATATAACTTACATATGATATATATTCATTTGGTGTACTCCCTTTTCCAATATAACCAATCAAGTAGATGATTCCATGAGTGATCTTTGTTCAACTCTTTCAGTGTGCTGAAAAAATAAAAAGGCCACTCCCACCTCACTTGTTTTTGAACAACAATGTCTAATTTATTTTTTTAAACCTTGCATCAAACTGCTCCTGAGTTATTTTACTCCATCTTCAAATGTCTCTAAGAAAACAATAAAGGGATCTTGAAATAATACCTGGCTTAGAGGATTTGAGAAATAAGATTTATCCAAGACTACTTATTCCTCCACTTGGCTAAGCTTGGGATTCTTTTGGGAAAGAGTCTCTTCCTCTTCCTCATGATCATTTGTACTATCAACCTCATCATATATTTCAATGTTGTCTTCTAGCAAACCTGATATGCTCTAATTGATTGGGCTGAAATCTGTCTGACAGACATCATTAGGAGCATCATTTGGCATTAGGTCTTCTAGAAGAGGTAGTATAGCAACTCTCACGTGATTATTAATTTCCAAGCCTTCATCTACAATTTGAAATTCAATGGAACTTGGTGGCTGCAAATCTGGAGCTAAGGATAATTATATGTCGTAAATGATTTCCTCAACCATTTCAAGAAAAGGTTTCTCATTAATAACTTGCTCAAGAAGTTCATTATATTCCCCAACCTCAACATCAAAAACTGAAAGACTATTGATTTCTAATCATATGAAAGTTATCTCTGATGGACTGAAATGAAGTAGAACAAAGAGGCAGAGATGCTTCACTTCCAAATTTTCTATACTTTCCTCATCACTGTCATAGATGATATGTATTGGCTGATTACTGCTTTCAAGTTGATGAAACTGAACTTCCTCCCACAAACCAACTGCTAATTGCTCTGCAAGATTAGCTTCTGTTTGGAGAACATAACCATCGTCATAGCGATCAAACTTTGGAAAATCATCAATATAAGTAATTTCAGCAATCATACATATTGGATTATGAGATTTTTTTCTCCTCGAATTGATTTACAAATCCATTTTCTGATCTGTGGTAGCCGGGATTAGCAGGAAAATAGATAGAAATGTTTTGTTCACATGAAGGTTTAGAGGTTGGTTGCATGTTTAGAATCTGGTTTATTTCCTCTTCAGTTAAAAGAGGAGGAATTTTTCGCTTTCTTTGGATAGAGACCCAGTTTCCCTCTTTCTTTTGTCAATGATCATGAGGTTGAATGTCTTCTTGAGCCTCGCATAGAAGATATGGTGTATCATCACTTGTCCCTTCATATAAATCATGTGGATCCTCCCTTATTTCCTAAATGATTCCATCCTCAATCAACTCCTTTTGGTTGTCATGATGGTTAACTTGAGTATGAAATGCATAAATATCTTCTAATAGATCCTCAGGATGCCAATTTCCCATATCTTCATCAATGTTTATAAGGTATTGTATGAGATCTTCAAATTGATCACAATAATTTTCAGCTAATGATAAAGATGGACAATTTTCTTTATAATGTTCATAAAATACCTTGTGGAAATCCTTCAAAGAAAACAAGGTGCCAAGGCCAAGGCCTTCATACCATTCCCTTGCCTTACCCTCTAATGTTTCCATAAACATTTTCATGTGGCAGTCCTCATGCCATCCAACCTTAACCTCCATGTATGTATATGAAATTTAATGAGATGTAACAAGGGGTCATTAATTTTTTCATCTTGAAAAACAGGCAGGTTTCTATCCCAATTTTTCTGAGGCATTTTGTGTGGGAATCCAGGGATGTGATCTCTATTCATTGGATCATACCTGCATTGTATCCTTGGATCCATTTTTGATCAGTCAGAACAAGGGCTACTGCATCTTTAAAACAAACCTAGATACTTCTACTAGTGGAGTCTTTAGGTCTATTGATAGTTGTGGAGTCACCGGGTGGAAAATGTCAACTTTTTTTTCCACCATCAGTAATATTAGGATTGATTAATTAATTCCCTGGGGAGTCTGTGAGAACTAGTGGGGTCAAAAGGGCTACTGAAGACCAATGGAGTCACCAGGTGGATGATGCTTACTGTTTGAGCATGTACTTGTTGTCCACCATCAACAACTATATACCAATCTAAGGATGTTTTTGGGTTTTCTGAGGTCTTAAGGAATACTTAGGATGTCACTGACTCAGAAGTCCCACAGTGACCGCCATTATGTTAGGTGCCCGTAATTTTTCAGATTGGAAAGACCAAATGTACAAGGGTAACATCAAACTAGTCTTTGGAGTCCTAAGACCTAGCCTTCCTAGACTCAGAGAGGGCTCTCTCTATGTTTGTGTAAATGATGTAACTTGGTTGATTTTAGGCTAGTTATAGTGATTGGGTTTGTTTTTTTATTTTTTTGGTTGGATAGGTTGTCAAGAAGAATAGGTAGAGTAAGAGAATTTCAATCCATTGGGCTATGGAGTCTGCAAAGGTCTTTAGAAGTACAACAATAGGTCAGGGGTGTTTCATAGGGAAATTTAGCAAGGCCAAATGGATCTAAGTAGGTTTAGTGAGTGGGAAATGAACATGAAGTTATGAATGCAATAGGTTTAAAGGGAAATTAAGGATCCTTAAACATACTAGAAACAAGAAAATATTTCAGGATGATAGCATAGCAAAACTGAAGAGCAATAAAGGATTCTTCAACTAGACTTTTGCTAAACAGACCTCAAAACAACAGACAAGTAATCCTAGAGTGCAGTTAAGAATTCTCTGAAAATTAATTTCAAACAAAGATAACTTTTAACATAACATTTTAGTGAAAGTAAAGAATTGAAGGATTCTTTAATTAAACTTCAAGGAAGAAAACATAGAGATACAAGGATGCAGACATAAGTAGGGTGCCAAGAAAACATATCCTACTCTAAATTTTTTGTCCTATATTCAAAGAAACCATGAACATAAGGAAAACTAAAGTAAAAAAATACAAGAGTGGAATAACATCACCATCTAACAGAGCTCATGAATCCTAAGAATGTGCTTGATCCATTGATGCTCAATCCAAAGCCATCACAACACACCAAAGCCAATTTCTTCAACAAACTCAAAGTCTATATCATATTGAGCTCAGCAACCAACCAAAAAAAAATAATGAGGCCTCCATGCATTATTTAACTTGCAAGGAGGAAAAAAAACCCTATCCAGGTCTTAAAAATATCATTAACTACTCATAAATGCCAAATTTGTCCTATGAGACCATGCAAGGCCCAAGGCACAAATATCCTAATTCATTAAATGAAAAAATAACTCCTCAACCAAATTTGGAAAAAAAAATGACTTTTAGGCTCCTCAATAACTTCCAAAATATATCCAAGTGTGTTTTGTTGAATTTTTTGCAAGGGCTTACACTGAGGTTCAAGGGCATAGCGCCAGCACTCGAAAAATTGCCTGTTTTGTAACCAAGATTTGGAGGCCTTCCAGGTGTCCAAATGAGCTCCATGATAGCTCATTGGAAAGAATGTCCTATCTAGTTTCCAAATATACCTTTATTTTTCCATTTTGTGTCCATTTTCCAGTAAAAAAACTCATTCTCCCAATACTTCTCAGGGCGCAGCGCCCGCTCTGAAAATAGGGCAGAAAGGTGATTTTTTGGGTGTTTTTGGCACTTTTGGAGGAACAATTTTGCTCCAAATGAGATGAAATTTTATGTGAGTGATTTCCTTGGCAAGATGAACATGAAAATGTAAGCCATTAATCCATTGGGTTCCCCAAAAAATAGCGCAGTGCCAGTGGCGCTGCACATGTGGCCCTTCAAAATAGTCAATCAAATTTGTAAAAATGTGCCCAAAATTGGATTTTGTTCTGTTGATTATGTTTGGGAAACTTGGAAGGGTGCATCAGCAAGGTTACCAAGAGTTTCTTTATACCTAGCCTCCTTCTGAGTCCTGAAAGCTCTGATCTCATAGATGGCCTTTTGTGCCTCTAGCTGCTTCTTTTCAACCTCATCACTATTTTCCTCACTGTTCTTATGGCTGTCATCATCACTGATATGTGCTTCACTGCCCTCATTGCCATCATGGCTCTTTGATCTGCCATCATTCTCACTGCTCTTTGCTTCAATTCTCTCTACCTCACTGACATCATCCTCACTGATATCGTTTCCCTTTTCCTTGTTGCTTTCTTCTTTACTGACATCTGCCTCACTAACGTCTGCCTCCTCATTTCCTTCTTCTTCATTGCTTGTTTCACCATCGCTTGATTTCTCATTTCCCTCTCCCTCATTGACATTTTATTGCTCATTGTCACCTTCCTCATTGTTTGATTTTTTATTTTTATCTTTTTCACTAATATCCTCTTCTTTTCTTTCTTCTTCGTTACTCTTTCCCTCACTGCCATTGTCCTCTCTTTCTGACATTTTGAAAACTGTACCTTTGAAACCCTAGCACTTGATGTGAAACTAATATGAAGGAGGGTAATGGAATGGCAGTATTCTTGTGAATAAGATGAATGAGTGAGGGTGTATTAGGTTGAATGTGAGGCTAAATAACTTGATGACAACCCCAACTATGAAAATACCTTTTGTTTTAACTGATATTCTTCATGGGAAGATGGAGTGAGGTTCAGACAGTGTTTTCAAGGTTTGAAAATCAGGGTTTGACCTTAGGGTTTGATTTTATTGCAATTAAATTAACAAAAAAACTTGCAAGTGGGTGTGTTTGATGGTACTCACCCTTGGAAATGCTTGTAATACCCTGGGCAGAGATTTGGAGGAGTTTTGACTTGATTTGGATGATCAACTTGCTTGGAGGGCCCTCTTGGCCAAGGGCACAATGCCTATGCTAGGCGCGTAGTGCTCAGTCCAAGTGTGCAATGCTCAGACCCATGCACGTAGTGCCTTTAGAAAAAAATTTGTGGGTGTATTCCGAGTAAGGGCACAACACCTTCCCCAGTGTGCAACGCCTCTTTCCAGGCGTGCAACGCCTTAAGAAAATATATGGGGAAAATTTCCAAGGGCGCATCGCCACTTTCCAAGCCCACAACACCAAGCCAAGGGCACAGCGCTAGGCAAAATTGTCCAATTTTGCCTTGAAAACTCCCAAATTTCCATCTCTTGAATGCTCTGATCGTTTTTATAAGGAAATTGCTGAGAACATTTGAGGTGGCTCTTCTTTCACTCCTTTGAGACTTGACATGTTTATTTTGATGATTTTGTGATGATTACACATACCAGCGTCCTCCAATCTTCTGTGATTCCCATTGTGAATTTTAGCTCAACCTTTCACCTTTTCTCACTAACCCTCTTACACTATTTGCATGCAAGTGACTGAGATGATGACTTTGAACCTCCTTTTGCTCCTTAAGGCATGACAAGCTTATCAAACACTTTTGGGAGGATTTCACATAGCAACACCTTCAAAACCCTCTTTGGCCTTCACCATGGAGTTTAGACCATGTTATTACCTTCTTTGACACTTCTGATTTCAGGTGACTGAAAACACTACTCTGGATTTCTCTTACTCCTTGAAACATGATAATTTCACTTTTACCAACCTTAGGATGCTTACATAGTAGTTGTATCTTCAAAACTTCTTTTTTCCCCACCTTGGAGCTTAAATCATCTTTTACTTGGCAGGTGACTAAAAACCTTGGATTTACCTTTCCCACTGATACTCTTTACACCTTTGCTCTCCGAGACAATGACACATTCACCTTGGAAAACTTTGGGATATTTGCACACAGTGACACCTTCGCAATCCTTCCTTTGTTGTCATTATGGAGTTCAACTCATCATTTCATATTCTCTGGCCGTTCTCCCAAAACCTTAGGTGTTTGGAGTGCTTTAAGACAATCATCAGTATTGTCTTTTAAGTTCTCTATAGCCCTTTCAAGTTTATTCATTTTTGTCCAGTTCACCTCACCTTTTCCCTTTTTCAACAATATTTTCTGACATACTTTCATTATGCTTGGCCTTGTGCACCTTCTCCATGCCACTTCTGTCGTTTGATCACTTTTTGGCACTCTGCTGGACCATTAAGCTCAAAAACCCTAGTTTTCCTCAAGACCAAATGGTTCCCTTTCTTCTGCTATAAGTTGTCTTCATTTAGGAGCAGACCATTTAACTTATCAATTCCTTCTACTGATGGAACTCTTAAGATTTACCTCTTGCAAACTTTGATCTGATAGGGTAGTATTATTTGGAAACTTTCAAGTCTTCCTTGAATAACCATGTGCTAACCTTCCATTACATCTGATCCAGCTTCTAGCATAAGAAAAATAGTGTTTGAAACATCAATGATGACCTTACAACCTGTGAAACCCTAATGACCTAGTGGGAGGGTCCTTTGACAATGATATTTGACTAAAAATTGGCTTGGAGGCTTCAAGTGAAAAACATAGTATTTTTTAAAGTGTTGTATTGAAGATCCAAAATCCAATGTACTTGATTTATCTAA
Source organism: Pinus albicaulis (assembly GCA_034641835.2). Lineage (NCBI taxonomy): Eukaryota > Viridiplantae > Streptophyta > Pinopsida > Pinales > Pinaceae > Pinus > Pinus albicaulis. Next base: position 555,689,492 of record CM076583.1, on the reverse strand, counting down.
AGATCATACAGAGATAGTTTTGAGACCATCAATGCTTGAGGAACCTGGTGAACATGGGAAGGGGTAGACTATAGGAAACCCTAGATGGAAAGTAGAGTTATGGGCAAGGGAAAACAAAGTAATGAGGTCACAGGTAGGAAAGAATGATGGAGATGAGAGGCACAAGCCATTAAGGAGTCTTTTAGGAGTGGCAGGGTGACCATGAAATGGCATGGTTGATATAATAGTGAAAAAAATTTCTATAGGGATAATGAAGGTAGTGAGATTTCTAAAACTCACAATGTTCAAAGAATGTTGTTTTTATAAATCTAGAACCAATCTATAGTCATCTACCAATAGTGAAAAATACTGATGACTAACAGTGGCTCCACTTTGGGAGGGCAGCTCCTTTTCAGGAGGTGTCAAAAACCTCAGAGTTCAGATCTCTAAGTTTTGAATATTAGTACCTTACTTGTACTTGGCAGATCCCTCTTCCTTCATCTCTTGCTGATGTTCTCTTGAAGCTATGATCTCAAAAATCTAAAAAGACATGATTGCTTAAATATCAGTTCTACCTACCTATCATAATTTTCCTAGCATTTTTTGTTCACAGGTGCATTTGGATTTGCAAACCCTTGACATCATTGTTTCTTTTGAAAGCATAAAAACTATCTACTTCTACCCTTTTCACTTCGAAGGCTCCAGATTAGGCTGATAAACTCGTTATTCTCTACCTAGTCTACTTATCTGTTGAGGTTAAGCAGTTTAACCAATTTTCATTCTCTAAGCTACCAACATGAAATTCAAAACATGATCAAACCAAGGTTAAGAAATCTGATTTGTCATGGGTTGTGGCTCTTTGGACAATCTTCACACAAACTATATTTTTGTACAAGTGAAACTAGAAACTTGAGGGCTAACAATTTGGAATTTGTTACCTATCCCTCTCTTTCTCCTTTGGTTCAGATTTGAGCATTGAAACCAACTATATTTTCCTAATCTAATCTACTTACAAGCCAAGTTTACATGGTTTGGCAAGTCTTCCTTCACTAACCTATCAGCAGAAATTTAAAACATGTTCAATCATGATTAGGCGAGATGACTGAACAAGACTTTTATTTCTCAATTAGTGGCATTTAGACTTGCACACTTTTAACATATTCTTTTTTTTGGGTATGGGGTTGTACCCCTTCTTTTTTCTTGCCCTCTTTTTCTTCTTTTATTTGGTTTTGTGTCCTTTTTGGATCATCATTCTAAAACTAAAAACTAGAAATATGCTCATAGTGTTGAGCTTATTTGCATACCTATATATCCTAATCTAAATTACATATGATATATGTTCATTTGGTGAACTCCCTTTTCAAATATAACCAATCAAGTAGATGATTCCATGAGTGATATTTGTTCAAATCTTTGAGTGTGCTGAAAAAATAAAGAGGCCACTCCCACCTCACTTGTTTTTGAACAGTGGTGTCTAAACTTTTCTTTAAACCTTGCATCAAACTTCTCTTGACATATTTTAATCCCTCTTCAAATTTCTCTAAGAAAATAGCAAAGGGATCTTGAAATAATACCTGGCTTAGAGGATTTGAGAAATAAGCTTTATCCAAGACTACTTATTCCTCCACTCGGCTAAGCTTGGGATTCTTTTGGGAAAGAGTCTCTTCCTCTTCCTCATGATCATTTGTACTGGCAACCTCATCATATATTTCAATGATGTCTTCTAGCAAACCAGATATGCTCTTATTGATTGGGCTGAATTTTGTCTGACATACATCATTAGGAGCATCCTTTGGAAATAGGTCTTCTAGAAGAGGTAGTATATAAACTCACATGTGATTATCAATTTCCAATCCTTCATCTACAATTTTAAATTCAATGGAACTCGGTGGCTGCAAATCTGGAGCTAAGGATAATTCGATGTCGTAAATGATTTCCTCAACCATTTCAAGAAAAGGTTTCTCATTAACAACTTGTTGAAGAAGTTCATTATCTTCCCCAACCTCAACATCAAAACTGAAATACTGATGATTTCTAATCATATGAAAGTTATCTCTGATGGACTGAAATGAAGTAGAACAAAGAGGTAGAGATGCTTCACTTCCAAATTTTCTAGACTTTCCTCATCACTGTCATAGCTGATATGTATTGGATGATTACTATTTTCAAGTTGATGAAACTGAAATTCCTCCCACAAACCAACTACTAATTGCTCTGCAATATTAGCTTTTGTTTGGAGAACATAACCATCATCATACCGATCAAACTTTGGAAAATCATCAATATAAGTAATGTCACCAATAATACATATTGTATTATGAGATTTTTTCTCCTCGAATTGATCTACAAATCCATTTTATGATCTGTGATAGCTGGGATTAGCAGTAAAATAAATAGAAATGTTATTTTCACATGAAGGTTTAGAGGTTGGTTTCATGTTTAGAATCTGGTTTATTTCCTCTTCAGTTAAAAGAGGAGGCATTTTTTGCTTTCTTTGGACAGAGACCTAGTTTCCCTATTTCTTTTGTGAATGATCATGAGACTTAATGTCTTCTTGAGCCTCGCATAGAAGAGATGGTGTATCATCACTTGTCCCTTCAAATAGATCCTGTGGATCCTCCCTTATTTCCTAAATTATTCCATCCTCAATCAACTCCTTTTTTTTTACTGATGGTTAACTTGAGTATGAAATTCATGAATATCTTCTAATAGATCCTCGGGATGCTAATTTCCCAGATCTTCATCAATGTTTATAAGGTATTGTATGAGATCTTCAGATTGATCACAACAATTTTCTGCTAATGATAAAGATGGACTATTTTCTTTATAATGTTCATAAAATACCTTGTGGAAATCCTTCAAAGAAAACAAGGTGCCACGGTCCAGGCCTTTATACCATTCCCTTGCCTTACCCTCTAATGTTTTCATAAACATTTTCATGAGGTAGTCCTCATGCCATTCAACCTTTAACCTCCATGTATGTATATGAAATTTAGTGAGATGTAACAAGTGGTCATTAATTTTTTCATCTTGAAAAAAAAGCAGGTTTCTATCCCAATTTATCTGAGGCATTTTGTGTGGGAATCTAGGGATGTGATCTCTGTTCATTGGAGCATACATGTGTTGTATCCTTGGATCCATTTTTTATCAGTCAGAACAAGGGCTATTGCATCTTTAAAACCAACCTAGATTCTTCTACCAGTGGAGTCTTTAGGTCTATTGAGAGTTGTGGAGTCGCCAGGTGGAAGATTTCAACTTTGTTGTCCACCATCAGTAATATTAGGACTGATTAACTCATTACTAGGGGAGTCTGTGAGAACTAGTGGGGTCAACAGGGCTACTGAAGACTAGTGGAGTCGCTAGGTGGATGATGCTTACTACTTGAGGATGTACTTGTTTTCCACCATCAACAACTAAATACCAATATAAGGATATTTTTGGGTTTTCTGAGGTCTTAGGGAATACTTAGGATGCCACTGACTCAGAAGTACCACCATGATCGCCATTATGTTAAGTCCCCGTAATTTTTCAGATTGGAAAGACCAAATGTACAATGGTAACATCAAACCAGTCTTTGGAGTCCTAGGACCTAGCCTTCCTGGAATTAGAGAGGGCTCTCTCTATGTTTGTGTAAAGGATGTAACTTGGTTGATTTTAGGATTTTTATTTTAGGCTAGTTATAGTGATAAGGTTTTCTTTTTTGTTTTGTTGTTTGTATAGGTTGTCAAAAAGAATAGGTAGAGTAAGAGAAGTTCAATCCATTTGGCTATGGAGTCTACAAAGGTCTTGAGAAGTACAACAATAGGTCAAGGGTGTTTCATAGGGCAAGTTAACAAGGCCAAATGGATCTAAGTAGGTTTAGTGAGTGTGAAATGAACATGAAGTTATGAATACAGTAGGTTCAAAGGGAAATTAAGGATCCTTAAACATACTAGAAACAAGAAAATCTTTCAGGATTATAGCATAGAAAAACTGAAGAGCAATAAAGGATTCTTCAACTAGACTTTTGCTAAATAGACCTCAAAACAATAGACAAGTAATCCTAGAGAGCAGTTAAGAATTCTCTTAACATTACTTTCAAACAAAGAGAAATTTTAACATAAAATTTTAGTGAAACTAAAGAGCATTCAAGGATTCTTTAATTAAACTTTAAGGAAGAAAACATAGAGATACAAGGATGCAGACAGAAGTAGGGTGCCAAGAAAACATATCCTACTCTAAAAATTTTGTCCTATATTCAAAGAAACCATGAACATAATGAAAAATAAAGTAAACAAATACAAGAGTGGAATAACATCACCATCTAACAGAACTCATGAATCCTAGGAATGTGCTTGATCCATTGATGCTCAATCCAAAGCCATCACAACACACCAAAGCCAATTTCTTCAACAAACTCAAAGTCTATATCATATTGAGCTCAACAACCAACCAAAAAAAATAATGAGGCATCCATGCAGTATTGAACTTGCAAGGAGGACCAAAACCTTAGCTAGGTCTTAAAAATATCGTTAACTACTCATAAATGCCAAATTTTTCCTATGAGACCATGCAAGGCCCAAGGCACAAATATCCTAATTCATTAAATGCAAAAATAACTCCTCAACCAACTTTGGAAAAAAAAAATGACTTTGAGGCTCCTCAATAACTTCCAAAATATCTCCAAAATTGTTTTGTTTACTTTTTTGCAAGGGCGCAGCATTGAGGTTCAAGGGTGTGGCACCAGGCCAAGGGAGCAGCGCCAGCACTCGAAAAATTTTCTGTTTTGTAACCAAGATTTGGAGGCCTGCCAAGTGTCCAAATGAGCTCCAAGATAGCTGATTGGAAAGAGTGTCCTATCTAGTTTCCAAATATACCTTTATTTTTCCATTTTGTGCCAATTTTCCTAAAAAAAAACTCATTCTCCCAATACTGCTCAGGGTGCAACACCAACTCTGAATATAGGGCAGAAAGGTGACTTTTTAGGTGTTTTTTGCACTTTTGGAGGACCAGTTTTGCTCCAAATGAGAGGAAATTTTCTGTGAGTGATTTCCTTGGAAAGATGAACATGAAAATGTAAGCCATTACTCCATTGATTTCCCAAAAAAAGAGCGCAGTGTCAGTGGCGTTGCGCCTTTGACCCTTCAAAATAGTCAAAATTTCAAATTTTCAAAAATGTGCCCAAAATTGGATTTTTTTTCTACTGATGATGTTTGGGAAACTTGGAGGGGTGCATCAGCAAGGTTACCAAAATTTTATTTGTCTTTAGCCTCCTTATGAGCCATGATAGCTCTGATCTCATAGATGGTTCCCTTTCATCTGCTGTAAGTTGTATTCATTTAGGAGTAGACCATTTCCCTTATCAATTCCTTCTACTGAAGGACCTCTTCAGATTTACCTCTTACAGACTTTGAACTGATATGGTAGTATTCTTTGGAAACTTTCAAGTCTTCCTTGAATAACCATCTTTTGACCTTCTATTACATCTGATCTAGCTTCTAGTATAAGAAAAACAGTGTTTGAAACATCAATGATGACCTTACAACCTGTTAAACCCCAATGACCTAGTGGGAGGGTCCTTTGACCATGATCTTTGACTGAAAATTGGCTTGGAGGCCTCAAGTGAAAAATAGAGTATTTTTCAAAGTGTTGTATTGAAGATCCAAAATCCAATGTACTTGATTTATCTAAAGAGCCTATAGAGATAGTTTTGAGACCACAATGCTTGAGGAACCTAGTGAACATGGGAAAGGGTAGACTATAGGAAACCCTAGATGGAAAGTAGAGTTATGGGTAAGGGAAAACAGAGTAATGAGGTCATAGGTAGGAAAGAAGGATGGAGATGAGAAGCACAAGCCATTAAGGAGTCTTTTAGGAGTGGCAGGGTGACCATGATATCGCAAGGTTGATAGAATAGTGAAACATTTTCTATAAGGATAATGAAGGCAGTGAGATTTGTAAAACTAATAACGTTTAGAGAATGTTGTTTTTATAAATCTAGAACCAATCTATAGTCATCTACCAATAGTGAAAAATACTGATGACTAACATGTTATAGGCCATTTTTTCGCATTTGATTAGTGAGCCTCCTAATGAGATCAATCAACATCCTATTCCCACTTGTCACCATCTTGCACAAATCCCTAAGAATGTACCTTTCACCCCCCAAAGTTTTAGACCTAAACTGCATCATCTGAGCTATTTTTAGGACCAACGCTCTCTGTATGCCTACTGGGGTTCAACCACCTATAGGTTTCTCCACTATGGCCAACATTGGTCACCATCAGGTTACTCCCCTTTTCACCTACGTTGGTTCTAGAAATCCAGGAGAATGATCAGGATTCTGGAAGCTTCTCTTTCTAGGAGTTTCCATAATTTTTTTCAACCTCTTACCTTGGATTACACATTCATATCCTATCCTACCCTAATTTGGAGTTTTAACCACTTATCCTTTGATAATATCCCTTCATCAAAGGTGGATCTAAAACCTTATAATGGTAATTGGATAAGAACTCCCAACTTACCCCACTCTCCTATATATTTACCATCTTGAATATGCAAATGTTAGAATGGATAGTGTTAGAGAATGAATGAATACTTGGATTTTGGAGAGACTCTGCCCTTGCGTTGATGTATTGAGTCGTTATTATCTCATGGATTAGGGTGATTGGAGGTGCACATTGTGACAAGGAAAGGAAAATTCAACAACTTGGAGGAGCTTTTCTACAATATCAACAGCTACTTATGGTTGTAATCTCCTTCTATTTATATTAATGCAAATAATTCTGTTTTTTCCTATATGTGATGTTATTTCATATATTTCAATTCCATGTTGATCTATTGAATATAGTATTTATATGATACTGCCTATATCCCGTAGTTTCTTGGATTTTTTTATGTGACTGTGAGGGTTATAATTTTGGCAATCAGAGTTGGAATTGGAGCTTCCAAGCTTAAGAAAGAGAAAAGTGTGTGATAGGTTCTAGGTAGGCCTCACTCCATCATCTATTTACTTTAAGGAAAAGCATTGAGTTCCCTGTTTCTCTATTGTTCTAGGTTGACCACCAAACCTAGGGGAGATACTTTTGTCCGCAATTGTAAATATCGTATAAAAAATTGGCGACCGTACTGGGGAACAAAGTATTCCCTTGGTGGTTTTCCTTGTCGATTATGTTTGATTATCTCCTTCACATATCGGCCTTCTTCCATGATTTTCTCATGGAATCTCAAGTATTCAGTCTTCTCAAAGCATCCTTTAGCAAAAGGTGAGGTAATGACTTCTTGCAAGGAGGAGGGCACAAATCTGATGTGGCGCCCTCCTTTGTGGATTTTCTTCTCACTCTCCATAATTTCTATCAAATGATGAAACCATAAGTGTTTAGGATGTAGTGGGTATGTGCACTTGAATCTGGAAAAATAGAGGATGGTTAGGGTAGGTTTAAAATAGTGAGATGAATGGTAGTAAAGCGAAGAAAAATTCCCAAAGAAAATCAGGAGGTAGGGTTTTATATTGGCTTCAAAACACAAGTGAAATTTGGTGAAATGAATGTAAATAAGGTGATCAAATTAGGAAAACACAGGGATTTCCTAATTCTGCAATAGAAAAATAGTAGGAAATTAGGGTTTGATGGAAATGAAGTGTAGGGAAGTTGTGAATGGTAGGGAATGATAGGATATGGTCTGGGGAAGGTGTATGAGGATATTAGATGGGCTTCTATGGGGCACAATAATAAAAATATGGGGACTACATGGGCACAAAACCAATAATAAGGGGGCTAAACTAACAATAAAATTAAGAGGCTACACTACTATTATAGGGACCTAACATGCCTCTCTCCTTCAAAAAATTGTTTTCCTCAATGCTTGAGTAGTTCTAGATGCTTTTGTATAAAATCATCATCCTCCCATGTGGAATCTTCAGTGGGTAAGTTCTTCCACTTGATGATACACTCTGAAATTTATCGATTTCGTAGTAGTCGAGTTCTTGTTTTTGTGACTGCTTCAGGTTCCCATATAATTTTTCCTTCGTCGCCAAGTTTTGGAAATATTGTTTGAACTGGGAGCTTTTCACCTATAACATTCTTCAAGCATGAAACATGGAAAACTAGGTACACTTGGGAATATGCAGGAAGCTCCAATTTGCATTCCATAGTACCAATATTTTGCACCACCTTTTAAGGACCATATTACTTTAGCGATAATTTATCATCCTTCTTATATTGCTTGAGGGACATTTGTTTGTATGGTTGTAGCCGTAAAAATACCCAATCGCCTACATTAAAACTTCCTTCACTACGATGTTGATATGTCTTTTATTTCATTTGATTCTGCCCCATAGTGAGATTATCCTTTCAGAGTTGGATAACTTTCTGTTGATGCTCGATGTGATCTTCCACTTCTTGAAACTGAGAAATTTTCTCTTAATGATGATGTGATGGACAATGGATGATATCCACAAATACCATAAATGGGTCATTTTTGTTGTAGTATGGAAGCATAGTGTGTAATATTCCTAAATTAGCATATAGCTAATTGGAATATTATTTTTTTATTTTTCTTCTTAGTTAGAAGAATAAGAGGGTATGGAGACCCATAAATCTCCTTAGTAGGAATAAAGACACTCCTAATGTGAAAGGAGGTCATATAAAAGTCGGATTGAAGGCCCTTATGTGTAAAAATGGGTTGGAGCATCAAGATTGGGTCAAATTTGACCAAATCAAACAACACTGATATGGAAGGAGTGGTCTTCATTGTGGGACAACGTATTTTTGGAGCGAGACTCCATGCATGGAAGTAGTGGCTTTAATGAGTGGGGCCCAAGGTGAGGAAGCTCAATAAGAATATAAGGAAGGGGATGGCAGCCATTGTGGGTATGATTGGATTATTATTTTCTTTATGCTCTATTAAGACTTGTGGCTCTCTTCAGTTGTTTAGCTAAGATTACAGTGTTGTTTAGCACAAGGGTGTTCCCGAGCGGGAATCCCACCTTCATCCTCGGGGGACTTCGAGTGCCTACTCAAGAGAAGTATTTTCATTACATTTCCACATTTTGGCATAAGGCCAAGCTACAACTTTCTTCAATAGTGTAGTTTCTACTTAGATTTGTGCTGTGTTGCAGGGTGCAGCAGTGGAGGATTGTATTGGGTGTAAACTGAGCTTATTTTTCAGTGGAGTAAAGTTTCCTTCCATTGAGAGGCTAGCAAATAAGCCCCTTGGGCTTTATTGATATATTTAGCACCAGGCCAAGGTGATATTATCCCCTACATCGCAGTCTCATTCTGGATATGCATTAATTTAGGGAGGAGTTGCAGGGGTGGTTGCAGTATGTGTTTTGGGAGGTGATTTATTTAGTGGAGGGGGCATTCGTTCATCCAGAGGATCTATTGGAGAAGAGCTGTAGGATTCTACTCAGCCATATCTTCTCATTTATTTTGTTGCAAAAAACTTTCATCCCTAGGTTTGCAGCTCACATTTGTCTAATTTTGTACATTTTCCGGAAACCCTCTTGGGTTATTGGAAAGGTTATATAGGGCCTAGATCTATTTGTATAACATATATTGAGACATATATCATTGTACTTAAATTATTGTATGATCTACAGCTGTAGTTATGCTCAATATGATTGCATTGTAGCATCTCTCGATCATTTTGTATTGTAGCAACATCTCATATTTGGGAATGATTGTGTATCGGAGGCTTGTTTCCTCATATCATATTATTTATGCCTCACTATTTTGCATTGATTTTCTGTTCTTATACTTGATTTAATGGCTCCATATTGGTCTCCATTGTTGATGTGATGATTTACGCTGTTATTTCCATTTTTGTGTTCAAATATTGTTGCTTCCCTATTTGGGAATATTACAGTGGTATTCGAGCATAATCTTGGCTTAGCCTATGGATCTCAGCCATTATACTACCAGGAGAATAAGAAGAAGGAGAAAGAGATCAAAATGATGGAATTAATGAGTTCTATCTCATCTCTTTTCAGATCTACGAGGGACCTCACCAAGGAGGTCAAGCAAAGAAGGATGGAGAAAAGTTATGAAACCACAATAGGGTTTCAAGATGAGGAAGGTCCATGCACTTCCTATCAGCAGAAGGAAGAACCAGTCTTGCATAGAGCTCCAAAGAAATATACTATGCCATTTTCTTTTGAAGAAGAAGATAAAAGGCATAGAGATGGAGGAAACTTAGATCATGAGATTCTAAGTGAGTATCTTGCAGAATAAAAATCTCAATCAAGAGCTTTCAAGGAGAATCTAACTCTCCCACAATTTATTCAGATCAAAGAAGAGAGGATACCTTGCAGCTATAGAAGGAGAAAGCACAATAGATTTCTATTGTCTACCTTTGATGGGCCATCCACATTCACAGCAAGGGCTTGGGGAATGGAGTTGAATGAATTCTTCCTACTACATCCAGTAGTAGAAAGAGAAGTTGTTGAGATTGCAGCGCTGCACCTTGAGGGTGAAGAAAAAATTTGGTGGTTCAGCCATTTGAGTCATGAAAGAGTGACTGCATATGCAGATTTTACTCAAATTTTGATCAAGAAGTTTGACAAGAAGAAATCGGAGGAGAGGAAACCTTCACCACCACTTGTTGTAGGAGTACTTGCATCAGGAGAAGGAACACTTGCACCTTTGCAAAGTGGTCTTGATCTCTTGACATTTAGAGTCCCATGCATTATTCAGGGGATGCATGAGGAGGAGGAGACTTATACCAGCGCTGGTGTAGCCATAGAGGAGTAGCCATGATCACCAATAGTGGGGGAAGTCATCACACCGGTGGGAGGAACCCTTGTAGCAGTACAATATGTTCCCAAAGCAAAACCAAGGTATGCAAATGTTTCCACTTTCTAGTATTTCAGCACATCATATGGAGGGTTGTGGGGACATGCCATTGCATGACCTAGGGTCAAGATACACTACTGATTTGGAGTAGTAGACTATCACTGTGTAGATTTCCCTTCATAGGATCAAGGAGGATATATACATTCATCTTAGTATGTCATTTTTGAGCTACACACAACTCATGGGGTTGGAGTGTAGTTTTTTGGAGGATGGGATGAGTATTGTCCTAAAAAACCCAATGCAGAACTATATGTTCAGCATTAAACATGATCATTAGACAGCATATGCACCATCATGGAAATCAGAAGCATTTTCATTGAGCAGTAGTGATGAGTTGGGGGCCCAACCATTATTGGGGCATTCCAATGAGCATTCTACATGTGTAGCATGGGATAGGCAGATGGTTGATGAGAGACATCTTATCTCCCATTATTATGATAGATCCTTCTTGATGAGAACTTCACAGCTCAATGAGAATATTTTTCTTCATTATATTTGGATCCTTATGGATTCAACATGGTTATTGATGAGTGGTCTTCATATGGAGATCTCCAGGAGGTTTCACTTCAACATCTCGTGAAGTGTAGAGATATTGATTTGATTTGGGAGGATGGTATTCTCCATTGGAGGAATATCAATTTAGAGCATGACAGTAAGCACTCACCATTGGTTGGATGGGTGATGTTGATGAGCAAGAGGCTGGTGAGACACTTGCATATCTATGACACAGGGCAGCAGGAGGCAAGGTTGCACTGGCTACTCTTGAAATAGTTTGGTCATTATATGACATATCCTATTCCAAAGGATATGTTATTGGTTGGGACTTGGCATGGCACTTGCATCATAAGGCAACAAGGAGTTTGGGTGCATTGGGATGATGTGGCATTCTTAATGTCAATCATCATGTTTTCACTCCATGGTTTGTATGATGTAGGTGTGAGGAGGTAGAAAGAGCTATTGTTGCTTTAGCTACTCTTGGGAGAGTATGGGTTGATTTTCTCCCATAATTTGCATGATATTTCATAAGTAGAGGATGACACAATCAGGGTGCAAAGGGGCTACCCTTCATAATTGGAGGATTAGGAGGTACTTCCACATAGGAAGGAGTCTCCCACGTATAGCAGCATGATGGTGGATGACTTTAGCATGTGGCATGTCAAAGAATGGAGTCATGAGGTGACAAGAGCATTATCACAAAGGCCAACAATGTTGTCACTTGGGAGAATGTATCTATTGATAAAGTGTTCCAATGGGAGTATGCATCCTTTCATTTTTCAGACCATTATGAGGATATTCTCATGGGAGAGATCATCCATGGACCTCACTTTCATCCTACTCACAATGCATGGTAAGAAATGTATTTCTATACTTATTTATCATTCCACAAAGCATTTGTGTTCTCTTGCCATCTATATACAATGCATTGCTCCACAAGAGGGAAAGATTATATTTGGGATTCATGGTTATTATAGGACCATAATTTATGATGGAGATAGCCATTTATTGTATTTCTTTGGGAAAATGTTGTGTTATTATTGTTATTCTCAGCTGATATATAATGTCATTTACTACTTCCTAATAGATGAGAAAACATGCACAACTAGCAATTTGTTGCGAGACAACTTGCCACATGATGTTCTGAAACAACAGTTGGTAAAACTGTGTTGTATCTACTAGAGAAACCATTGGTACCATCCAACATTACACATTACATTCAACATCTTTCTGATTTGGATACCATATGGTGATGATGTGCTATTCACTTTGTATGGGATGGTTTGGGCAAGCAAGATTCATGAAACTAGAGAAGGGATATTTGGAGATCCAGTTGTTCTTTTGTCCCTTGAGGGAAACACTTTTGCAGCCCAATATCAGCAGTAGCTCTAAAATTTCCATAAGTGGAGAGAGATACAATGTGGGGTAGGCCATTTTATCTACCATGATCATTTATGTAGCCCACCTATTTTGCAGGAGCCAAAGGTGGAGGAAATTTTCCATGAGTTACCATGTTGGAGGGTGACTCACTTTGTGTGGATGATAGCTTGGGGTTTGGAGCTTCACATGGGAATGGAGGTTCCCAATAATTTTCTGATTCCATGCCTCAAGAAGGCCTCTAGAACACATATATTTGCCTCCATGGACATCCCACTTTTTCATGATGAGAGCCATTTGGATTTATCACCAAAGGCTTACTTATACACTTGGGAGGGGCAACTTGGGGACATATTGATGAGAGGGAATCTTCATATTTGGAGGAAATTATCACATGAGGATGCTACAGGAGGAGGAGAGGAGGCTCTTCAATTCTATCCTTGCAGTTTCTTTGGGACAAGCAACATTTGGGAGGGGAGGATTGTAATATTCCTAAATTAGCATACAATTAATTGGAATATTAATTTTTTATTTTGCTTGTTAGTTAGAAGAATAAGAGGGTATGGACACCCATAAATCTTCGTAGTAGGAATAAATACACTCCTAATGTGAAAGGAGGTAATCTAAAAGCTGGATTGAAGACCCTTATGTGTAAAAAGGGGTTGGAGCATGAAGATTGGGTCAACTTTGACCAAATCAAATAGTGTTGGTATGGAAGGAGTGGCATTCATTGTGGGACAACACAGTTTTGGAGGGAGACTCCATGCATGGAAGTAGTGGATTTAATGAGTGGGGCCCAAGGTGAGGAATATCACCAAGAATATAAGGGTAGCCATTGTGGGTATGATTGGATTATTATTTTTTTTATGGTTTGTTAAGACTTGTGGCTCTCTTTAGCTATTTAGCTAAGATGGCAATGTTGTTTAGTACAAGGGGGTTCTTGAGCAGTAATCCCATCTTCATCCTCGGGGGACTTTGAGTGCCTACTCAGGAGAATGATTTGCACTACATTTCCACATTCTGGCATAAGTCCAAGCTACAACTTTCTTCAACAAATCATTTTCTTCTTAGAGTTGTGTTGTGTTGCAGGGTGCAGTAGTGGAGGATTGTATTGGGATTTTTCTGAGCTTATTTTCAGTGGAGGAAGGTTTCCTTCCATTGAGAAGCTATCAAAGAATCTCATTGGGCTTTATTGACATATTTGGCACCAGGCTAAGGTGATATTATCCCCTACAACATAGTTTCAGTCTGTATGTGCGTTATTTTAGGGAGGAGTTTCATGGGTGGTTGCAGTATGTGTTTTGGGAGGTGATTTATTCAGTGGAGGGGACATCCTTTCATCCGGAGGATCTATTGGAGAAGATTTGTAGGATTCTACATTAGCTTCAGACATATATTCTCATTTATTTTGTTGCTGCAAACTTTCATCCCTAGGGTTGCAGCTCAATTTTGTACATTTTCCGGAAACCCTCTTGGGTTATCTTGGAAAGTTGATATAGGGCCTAGATTTGTTTGTATAACATATATTGAGGCATATATAATTTTATTTACATTATTGTATGATCTCCATCTGTATTTATGATTAGTATGAATACATTGTAGTAGCTCTCTGGCATTTTGTATTGTAGAAGAATCTCATATTTGGGAGTGATTGTCTATGGGAGGCTTGTTTCCTCATATCATATGATTTATGCCTCACTATTTTGTATTGATTTTTTGCTCTTATACTTAATGTAATGGATCCATATTGTTCTTCATTGTTGATGTGATGATATACACTGCTATTTCCAGTTTTGTGTTCAAATATTGATGCTTCCCTATTTGGGAATATTACATACTGTTATACCACCATTTAGCCATAGGTAACCACTTGACCCATTGCGTTTATTTACCAAATACAAAGAAGCAAAGATATCCTTCCAAAAAAAAATTCACTATCTTAGTTTTCCCATCATATTGAGGATGATAAGATGAGTTATGAGCTAGCTGAGTACCTAGACAAGAAAATAATTTCGTCCAAAAAAATCCAGTGAAAATGGGATCGTTGTCGCTTACACTAATATTTTGGTTTTCATGTAGCTTTGGAAGTTATAGTGAAAATTCCAAGATGACCTATTTAAATGAGTGAAACCCTAGATTCCAAAGCTTTAATACCAAATGTTGTGCAACCAACTCATAAAATAGAAGAAAATATAAATCAACGACTTAAAATTATCCACTTCAAGGGGGGAACCTCCTTTATAATACATAAATGAAAAATTCTTGGGTGATTCAAATGATAAAACCTAATTTCTATATATAGGAGTCTAAGGGGTCACAATATAATCACAGCCTATATAACAATAATAATGTAAGGGAACCACAATAACAATAGTGGGCTTATATGGGGCACAATAATAACAATATGGGGATTACATGGGCACAAAAATAAAAATAAGGGGGATACGTTAACAATAACAATAAGGGGCTACACTAGTACTATAGGGACCTAACAGATGCCCAATTTAATATTCCCAATTAGCCATGAGCTAGTTGGAATATTAATTTTTGCTTTTGCTTCTTAATTTGCTGAATAAGAGGGTATGTAGACCCATAAATCTCCTTAGTAGGAATAAAATAACCCTAATGTGAAAGGAGGACATCTTAGCAGCTTAATTAAGCACCCTTGTGTGTGAAAAGGGGTTGGAGCATGAAGACTGGGTCAACTTTGACCAAATCAATAGCGTTGTTATGGAGGAGTGGACATTTATTGAGGGACAACATAGTTTTGGAGGGAGATCTCATGCATGGAAGTAGTGTCTTTAATGAGTGGGGCCAAGGGTGAGGAAGCTCACCACTTATATAAGGAAGAGAATGGCAGCCATGGATATTATGTTATGCTATTTTGATTATAGGGTCTGTTTAGACTTATTTCTCTCTTTAGCCATTTAGCTAAGATTGCAGTGTTGTTTATCATAGGGTGTTCCCGAGCGGGAATCCCACCTCTATCCTTGAGGAGCCTCAAAGGAAGAGTATTTAACTATCATTCCACATTCAGACATTAGGCCAAAGCTTCAATCTTGTGGTACAACGCAGTTTCTATTGAGAAATGTGTTGAGTTGCAGGGTGTAGCAGTGGAGAATACATTCGGGTGTTTTCTGATCTGTTTTTCAGTGGAGAAAGGTTTCATTTCATTGGGAGGTTGTTGAGGAAGGCCCTTGAGCCTTATTGTAGCATTTGGCATTAGGCCACATCATCATTTTCCCCTACAGCGCAGTTTATATCTTGGATTGCGTTATTTTAGGGAGGAGTTGCAGGGGTGGTTTCAGTACACCATTTGGAGAGGAGGTTTTTTTAGTGGAGGGATCAACCTTTCATATAGAGGATCTATTGGAGGAGGCTGCATTATTTTTCATATCAGATCAGCCACATATTTCCAGTTTTATTGTTGCAGTGAATCTTCAACCCTAGGGCTTGGGTTCCCATATTATATATTGGTGTATTTCTAAAAACCCTCTTGGGTTTCTTGTTGGAGGTTGTATAGAGCCTTGATCTTCATTGTATTTTATCTATTGATGCATATAACAACCATTTATCTTTTCTGTATTCATTTGTTGTAGCAGTGCAACCATGACTGCGCTGTAGCAGTCTTGTGGCATTTTGATAGAGTAGCAGCAACTCATTCTCGAGGGATTTCTTTATTGGAGGCTTGTTGCATCTTGTTATATCATTTGTGGCCCATTATTTTATACATATTTTCTACTGTTATGATTAATGGAAAGGCTCCATATTGGTCTCATACTTTGATTTGTTGTTTACATTGCTATTTCCAGTATTTTGTTCTATATTTTCCCATTTGGGAATATTACTGTGGTATCAGAGCATAATCTTGGCTCAGCTTGTGCATATTAAGCCAATATGTCATCAAAAGAAGGATATCCTCTCACAGATAGAGAGAAGAGGCATCTCAGAAGAAGAAACTGGAAGTATGACTATACAGATGATAAGGAAGACAAGGGCTAAAACCCCTTTATCAGAAGGAGATGAGGAGAAGGAGTATCCAAAGCTTCTTCTTTGAACTACGCAATAAATTTCTAGATAAATAAAGGAGATGAGGATGGACAGACATAAGGAATCCCCTAAAGGGTTTCTACATGGTGAAGGCTCCGAAATTTCTCATCACTAGAGTGATCAACCAGTGAAGCAGCAGCAAGTTGCCCAACGCTCTACAATTCCTACATTCTTAGCAGTGGGAAATGGAGGGTTTCAAGAACAAGAAACTCTTGAAGACCTTTTCATGTTGTATGAGTCTCAATCTCAGAGATTCAAGGATCATTTGAGTTTTCAAGAATTTTTTTAGATCAAGGACAATAGGATACCCCGACATCATAATAGAGGGGGAGGATTCATACATAATCATGATCTACAACGAACTATGGGAATATTTTTCTTACCCAACTTTTATGGGTCATCTAAATGCACTGCCAAATCATGGGTAGAGAAGCTATACATCTACTTCCAATTGAACCAAGTACCGGAGATGGAGGCCATCAAAATAGCAGCGCTACACCTTGAGGGTGAAGCACATGATTGGTGGTTTCATGGGCTGTTTACATTGGGTCATGCCAATGTGACTGGATATTCAGATTTCACAAGGAGGTTGGTGGAGAGGTTTTATCGGAGAGACCCGGAGGAACCTTTCATGGGGCTAGCTAAGCTCAAACAATCAGGTAGTCCACAAACTTATATTTCTGAATTTCTAAAACTTTCTTTTATGGTTCCTGATTTATCTGCAGCAAGGAGGGTCTACATGTTTATTGATGGGCTAGAAGAACCTCTTCATGGGTTGGTTAAATCTACCAAACCCACTACCCTTCAAGATTCCATTGAAAGGGCTAGAGATCTACAAGATGCCTTGCCAAAAGCAAAGGCAACATTTCATAAAAAGCCCACTTTTACATTAAATGGAAAAGATGATAAGGCCCCTTTTTCAAAAGAGAGCCAAAGTAAAGTAGCTCTTAGTGATGATGTCCGAAGAGACTTGAGGAGAAGGAAGCTTTGCTTCACATGCCAAGAATCATGGGCACTCGGACATATATGTGCAGCAGGGAAGGCACACTATATAGAGATATTTTCAGATGAAGAAGAAGAACTAGAAGGAGGTCATAGTGATGGGATAGCAGGAGATGATCCATCACCAGGAGGTGAGAAGGGAGTAGTTTCTCCAATTGGAGGGACTCTTGCATGATTGAGAGTAGTACCCAAATATCAGAAAACTTCCACACATAAAACGGAGTTGGATTTGCGCAGTGGAAGTAGGGACATGGTAGTCCCATCTATTATGCACATGACTTTGGACCATGAGACATTACTGTTTTGTGGCAAACCACCTGGGAGGCCACGTGATCAGGAGTGAGGGAGAAATGCCTCACAACATGTTTCACCACTCATATATCCAGGAGGAGTGGTAAAATTGGAAGGTCATGGTACAACTCAGAGAGTCTTGGATGGACTCAAGGAGGAGGGATACAATCTCCCACTATCATCATTACCCACTCTCACCCCACATCCTGCTCTGAGAGAGGATGTTACAGGGTTGGAGGATGGCACCATCATGGTGCAAGGATACTATTCCTTTACTTTGGAGGCTCAGAATATGTTCTCACTTGGGGAGAGATCTTCCACACATGGTAGAGGATGGTGGCCACTCATGCATGCTTTAGAAAAACTCATGAAGATTTGGATAGGTGATAGCTTCCTATGGAAGAATAACCTCCAAAAGCTTCAACCTTTACTTGAGCATGAGCAGCTATAGGATGAGAAGCAAAGGAAGGGAAGCATCATCCCGGTATGTGACTTTGGAATGAGATATGTCAAAGAGGAGGTCAGCCACATGACATATTTTTTGCATGAAAGATAATCAACGCTGTCACTATGGAGGATAGATCCATATTGGAAATCCCAGTTTTTGGTGGATTATTTCAAGGATCTTTTCACATGCATGATACTTGATGACCAACTTTTAGAGGAGGGGTATTCAGTCAAAGATGGGGTCATCTACTATCATGGTAGGATATTCTTATCTAGAGCATCCAATCTCAAGGAGAAGTTTCTAGAAGCAGCACATGAATATTTTCTCTTCAGCCACACTTATTCCATGAGGGCATACCATACTATCATGGAGGAGTATACTTGGGAAGGCTTTGAAGAGGAGATATATCAGCATTTGAAGAGATGCATGGATCATGTGGAGAGGGAGGAGCTAGATAACTCTTTTAAGGAGTTATCATAGCCACCTCTTTCCTCTTTTGTAATGAGAGAGGATCTATCTATGGACCGCTCCATTAGTATGATTGAATCATATGGTAAGGATCATGTCTTTATGCATAATGATTTACTTAATGAGTATTTGCATTCCTTTATAGAAATTTATAAACATGTATATTACCAGATTCTCTTGATCTAACAATTTAATCCTTATGTTAAATACAGAATCCTTCTACTTAATTCTTTGCGGAAATTAAATCGCCAATTGCAAAACACATATGATCAAAATCAATCACACATAACAAGATGTTTTATCGGGAAATCTTAAAGTTAAAAACCCCAACTATCATATATTATTTATATCAATGGATCATGAAAAAATCTCATATATCTCATAAAAAGCTCAACTCATAGAGCTCTCAGTACAATATACAATCGTCTCACACTGTCTTGCAGAAATTTGCACCTCCATGCACCAATTCCTTTCCTCCTGATAGCTTGCCTCCACCGTGCAATCCCTGCTGAAGAAGAACCCTGAATGAATTCGACCTTGCGTTGCTTGCACTATGCAATCCTCATTAGCATCTCCAATGTGTGTGCATCACTATAGTCACAAGGGATAGTCCATCTCACCCTTTCACCTATCTCTCCCTGGGTCTCCACTAGATCTGACATGCAAGTAGTTAACTGTTGTATTTATTCAGTTGCAAGTAAGACACTACTTGTGAATTATTTAAATAATTAATTCACTCATCTTTCACTAGTGTATGTTCAGTTACAACTAGCACAACTACATTTAACTCACTGAACTGAGTTAAACTAAATAGCAACTCACATAACTACTCTCCCAACTATGTTACAACTTGCCATTGTCAGTTATAACTAAGTCCTACATGCATGAGTCACCAACCAACCTTAGAATTCGAAATTCCTTCAATCAACTAGTTTGCCACATTAGTTAACTAATATCAAGTGCTCCAAGAGAATAAGTTACTATTTATTGTCTAATTATTATTAAGGGCTAATAATAATCGACATGCATTCTAATTTTAGATTAGCGATCTATAAATAGACTTCGCCCATATTCTAAAAATAGAAACTCATCTAAAAATAGATTTTTCTCAATCATCTAGAATCAGCCTCCTGCTAATTTTAGATTTTTCTCAACATGTCTAAAAATATACATACACTAAAAATAGCCTGTGTGGGCCCACCTAGTGAAGGTGCTTATTTTTCACCAGGATCAAGAATGATGTTTTTGGATGCCTCTTTCACTATTTCTTGTTGCAATCTTCAACATCCTTTACCATATATGTGCAGGCCATTTCTCCAAGGGGGAGCATTCTTCCTTATAAACTTCATGGTCAACTTTGGGCCATAAACTGTGTTGAGCATGGCCACTCCCTAGGAGGATATAGGGAGATGATATATCATTGAGGGTGCACTCCAAAGGCACCAAACATGTAATACTCCTAAATTAGCATGCAGCTAATAGGAATATTAATTTTTCTCTTAGCACCTAATTAGATGAATAAATGGGTAAGGAGGCCCATAAATATCTTAAGTAAGCATAAAATCCCTCTTAATGTGAAAATGGATCATGTTAATAACTGGATCAAGCAACCTCATGTGTGAAAAAGGGCTAATACATGTGGACAAGGTCAAGTTTGACCAAGTCAATAGACTAATATGAGAGGAGTGGATCATCAATAAAGACAACACAATATGAATGTGGATCAGTTTAGCTAGTCAGAATAAAGACACGTTGAGTGTGAAAGGAGACAATGCATGGAGACTAAGTCAAGGTTGACCAAATAAAACAAGGATGTAAATTTAAGAGTGGAACTAGTGGAGACAGCATGATTTTGGTGGAGGAGCCCTTGCATGGAAGTAACCTCATAATTGGGTGGGACCCATGGTGAGGAAGCTCACCAAGTATATAATGGAGGGAATGGAAGCCATATGGGGCAATATTGAGAATATGATTTTAAAATTGGGTTGGTTTATACTTATTGCATGCTTCAACTATTTAGCTAAGTTTGCTTCACTGTTTAGTGCAAGGGTTTTCTCATGTAGAAATTCTCGACTCTTCCTTGGAGGACTTGTTTAAGAAATCTAAGAGGGGCTTTCTAGACTTCATTTCCACCATCTGGAACTTCTCCAAGTAGTCACCTACAACTACAGTGCAGTCCCTTGGAGAAACTGCGTTATTTCTCATGGTGTTGCAGTGGAAGGGTTTAAACCCCTATTTTATGAGCTAGTTTCCTTGGAGGAGGATCAGCCTTTTCCCAGAAAATTAGTAGGAGGACCTACAGCCATTTATTTGTATTTTCAGCCATATTTATGTAGTGCTTCAACCATACAGCACGATTCAGCCATAGATCTGTAGCATATGCTTCTTGTATCTCATGTATAGCAAGAAACCCTTGCCGGGTTATCTTGGATGTATGTAAAAGAGACTAGATCTCAGTTTTTAAGCTCTATTGATTAATATAATAGAAGATCTATTTTGTATCACTATTTTGGAGTATAACCCTCAATAAAATGCGTTGTCACTTTCTACAGTAATTCTGTGTTGCATTAGTCTTGGGGTTGTAGTGTTTTTGGGCTGTTTTGGGCATGGGAGGCTTGTTTAACTTAGAACTAATGATTTGTTTCTAATATCCTCTTATATTAAGTTGTTATAATGTCTGATCTAAAGGATCCATGGGTTTTTATTGAATGTTATAAAACATATTTCTGAAAAATGTGTTTTCTGTGCTTATATTGTTGATTTCCCCATTTGGGAATATTACAGTGTTATCAAAGCTCTAATCTTGGCTCATCCTGTGTACTTCAACCATTATGGAGTCTTCTCATAGGAAGGAGAGGATCTACAAAAGATATCAAGGAAAACCCTTATTGTCTGGAAGGAAGGAGTTATCAAAAATTCTTCTTCAAATTTTGTAGTGTATCAGCAAAGACATCAAATAAATGAGGAAGGAAAAGCATGGAGATCCCTCAACAAGATTTGTTCATGAGGAAAGCTCTAGTTCCTCATATTATGGGTTTTAGAATTCAGCCACACTAACAGATTTACAACATTCTATCAGCCATATGTTCATGACAAGTGAGATGGAGAAAGGAGATGTGCCAAAGAAGGAGACTCTTGGTGATTATTTGCAAGAATATGAATCTCAATCTAAGAGGTTCAAATATCAGTTAAAATTCCAAGGGTTTTTCAAGATCAAGGAGGAAAGAATCACAAGGGGAAAGTAGCATAGTGTGGGTAGATTAATTCTATTTACTTTTGATGGCTCACCTAAATGTCCAACTAGGGTTTGGGTGGAGGAGCTAGACACCTATGTGCAGCAACATCAAGTTTCAGAAAATGAAGCCATTAAAGTAGCAGCGCTACATTTTGAAGGTAAGGCTTATGCTTTGTGGTTGTTTGAATCCTTTTCATTAAAGAACACACATACATCTACTTAGGCAAAGTTCACTAGGAGAGTAGTGGAAAGGTTTGATGAAAATATTTATGAAACACCTTTGGTAGATCTAATCAAACCAAAACAAACAAAACCTTTGCATGGGTTGGAAGGATCTATAAACCTAACTCCATTTCAGAAAACCATTAAGGGGGATGAAAACTTGAATAATAACTTGCCAAGGGAAAGATCCCCATTCCATGAATAGATTCCTCCTTCAAGAGAA
This sequence comes from Pinus albicaulis, assembly GCA_034641835.2. Classification (NCBI taxonomy): domain Eukaryota; kingdom Viridiplantae; phylum Streptophyta; class Pinopsida; order Pinales; family Pinaceae; genus Pinus; species Pinus albicaulis. The sequence goes on along the minus strand of CM076583.1, from coordinate 555,666,870 downwards.
TACCAAGATCTAGGGTCTCTCATTATTAATGAGGCATTCTCACGTATTGATGAGGAGAAAGAGAAGGCTAGAGGTAACAACGCTTTCATATCAAGAGCATATATAGTACCTCATGAAGAGGAAGATGGAGCATTTTTCCCAAAGAGAGAAACTCTTGCACTCTTGCAAGGAGTTCCAAAGAATCTCACATATAGAGATCATGGTACATGCCATGTGCAGCATGTGCCATCATTGACAAATTGTGAGATCTGGAAGATAGAAGGAGATAAAGGGGAGGACAAGCATCATATGATGAGGATAACGCACCCCTCTCTATTTCAAAATATTGATGCACAAAAGAGGCAGGAGGATTTGTGTAGTGAGGTCAAGGACAAATCGGTCCACACACATATACATCCTACTCTGTGCCTTGATGTCTCTTTTCATAGAGGCATTCCACCAGGGAGACCCCCTGATTGGAAGATAAATAAAGTGTTCTCTCAACTTAGTGCAACAGTGACATATTTGGCTAAGGAAGGAGCCTTGGGAGAAGCCACCATAGTGCTGAGAACCTTTGATGGGTTTCAAGGAGATATGATCAATTTTCTGATTTGGACATTGCCATATCCCACTCAGCTATCCACACTGGAAAATGATTCAGAAATATATAATGACATGAGCATGGTGTCAAATGGCCACTCCATAGCCTTGGAGTAGCAAACGATACTTCCACACATGAGAAATATTTCTGAATATGATAAGAGGGTATTAACACTCTTGCATGCATGGGCCAAGCTATGGGAGTTTTGGAGGAAAGAGATCTTTCATGAGGAGGTTAAATTCCATATACTCCAATCTTGTCTTGTGGAAGATCAGCTGCAAGAGAGGTAGCAAAGTTGGAATGACATTACTCCAACATGTGGCTTTGGCATTGAGCATGTCAAAGAGGAGAGTTATCATATGATAGGCACTTCATTTCAGATTTATACAACATTGTCATTGTTGGGAAGCCTAGATCCATATTGGGAGTCCCAACTCATGGTAGAATATTCCAAGAACCTATTCACATGGTAAGGTTCTTGATGGGAAAGTTATGGATGAGATGTATAAAGTGGTTGATGGAGTCATCTACTTCCATGATCAACTCTACTTGACTAAATACTCCAAGCTCAAGAAGAAGATTCTACATGTAGCTTATGAAGCACTCTTTTCAGAACATGTAGATTCCATTGAATCTTATCACACCATCATGAAAGAATTAGATTGTGAGGATATAAAATAAGATGTAAATCAATGTATCAAGAGATATGTAACTTGTTTGATGTATGAGGAGGAGAGCAACCACCTTGCAAGGTTGTTTCAATCACTTTCCCTTTTGATGGAGAGATTGGAAGACTTATCTATGGAACTCTTCACCAACATGGCTACAACATATGGTAAAGATTGTGTTTTGATGTTTATTTATCAACTAACAATATTTGTGCACTCCTTTACCATTCATTTGCAGCACATTTCTCTACAAGAGAGCGAAAATATTTGTGGATTTCATGGTCCTTTTTGGACTAGTTTCAGTGATGGGGATGACCACTTTATGGAGGATGTTGGCCGAGACTTGTTTTTCTTGGATCAAATTCAGCCAACATCTAGTGTCTTGTACTATTTTCAAGCTTTTGAGAAGCTTATGACAACAAGTAAGTGGTTGGATGGCCACTTATCACATCATATTTTTAACCAGCAAAAAGAAGAACAACGTTGGCACTACCTAAAGGACTATTATCACGATCCAATATGCTACATAACACATAGTCCATTTTTATTTTTGGCCCCATATAATGAATGTGTTCTATTCATTATATGTAGGATGGTTTGGGCAAGAGTGGTGGTTGAAACCAAAGAATGGGGTCATGAGATTCCAAGTACATTTTGGCTTCCTAATGACTATATTATTGCAACCCAAGATTAGAAATTCCACATCTATCATAAATGCAGAGAGAGACAATGTGAGTTGAACAAAATCATCTCCCATTTTCAGTTATGCAGCCCACCTTCACTGCAAGATCCAAAGGTGGAGGAGAATTTTCATGAGTTGCTATTTTGGAAGGTGGGTCATTTTATATGGATGATAGCTTGGGGATGGGATATTCGCATGGGAACGATGATTCCCAACATATTTTAGAATCCATGCCTTAAGAAGGCCTCTATAAAACACATTTTTGCCTCCATGGGTGTTTTAATTTGTCATGTTGATAGCTATTTGGGATTGTCACCAAAAGCTAACTTGCATACTTGGGAGGAATAACTTGAAGATTATTGATGAAACAACATCTTGTTCCTTGGAGGAGCTTATCATATGAGGATGCTACAACAAGAGGAGAGAAGTCTCTTCAGTTCTATCCTTACAATTTCTTGAGGACAAGCAACATTTGGGAGGGGAGGACTGAAATATTCCTAAATTAGCATGCAGCTAATAGGAATATTATTTTTTCTCTTAGCACCTAGTTAGATGAATAAATGGGTAAGGAGGCCCATAAATATCTTAAGTAGGCATAAAATCCCTCTTAATTTGAAAATGGATCATGTTAATAACTGGATCAAGCACCCTCATGTGTGAACAAGGGCTAATACATGTGGACAAGGTCAAGTTTGACCAAGTCAACAACACTAATATGAGAGGAGTGGACCATCAATAAAGATAGCTCAATATGAAAGTGGATCAATTTAGCTAGTCAAAATAAAGACACCTTAGGTGTGAAAGGAGAAAATGCATGGAGACTAAGTCAAGGTTGACCAAATCAAACAGCATTGTAAATTGAAGAGTGGAACTAGTGGAGACAACATAATTTTGGTGGAGGAGCCTTTGCATGGAAGTAACCTCATAATTGGGAGGGACCCATGGTGAGGAAGCTTAGCAATTATATAATGGAAGGAAAGGAATCCATATGGGGCAAGATTGAGAATATGATTTTATAATTGGGTCTGTTTAGACTCATTTCATGCTTCAACTATTTAGCTAAGTTTGTTGCATTGTTTAGTGCAAGGGTTTTCTCATGCGGGAATTCCCCACTCTTCTTTGGAGCACATTTTTAAGAAATCTGAGAGGAGCTTTCTGGAATTCATTTCCACAATCTGGCACTTGGCCAAGTATTCACGTATAGCTATAGTGCAGTCCCTTGGAGAAAATGTGTTATTTCTCATGGTGTTGCAGTGGAAGGGTTCAAACCTCTATTTTATGAGCTAGTTTCCCTGGAGGAGGATCAACCTTTTTCCTGGAAAGCTAGTAGGAGGGCCTACAACCATTTCTTTGTATTGTTAGCCATATTTCTACAGTGCTTCAGCCATACAATGTTATTCAGCCATATATCTACAATATATGCTTCTTGTATCTCATGTATAGCAATAAACCCTTGCCGGGTTATCTTGGATGTATGTAAAAGAGATTAGATCTTAGTTTTTAATCTCTATGTATTAATATAATAGGAGATCTATTTTTTTCTCACTATTTTGGAGTATAAACCCTCAATAAACTATGTTGTCACTTTTTGCAGTAATTCTGTGTTGCAGTAGTCTTGGGGTTGCAGTGTTTTTGGGTTGTTATGGGCATGGGAGGCCTGTTTAACTTAGTAGTAATGATTTTTTTCTGATTTCCTATTATATTAGGTTTTTATAATGTCTGATCTAAAGGATCCATGGGCCTTTATTGACTGTTATAACACATATTTCTGAAAAATATTTTTTCTGTGCTTATGTTTCTTATTTCCCCATTTGGGAATATTACAAAACATTTCTTACCTTCTCAAAACATGTGAGAAGAATATGGAAACAAGTAAGTGGTGGGGAAACCACTTACCATATCATTATCTGATGTATTTATGAGATACATTGCGTTGGTTCCACATGTGGGACTATGACCCACCTCCATTTTTGCATATGGTTATTTATGTGTACTTGGTTTTGAACCCATACATTGATGATGTTTTTATTATTATTATGGGAATGAATGGAGGGAGGATCGAAGGATTGGATGTGTCCTTTGGGAGAGATATTCTCCATTTTTCTTATTCTACATGTTTCAGGGAGAACATTGGGCAAACCATGATTGCTTCATTGGATCTTTTGCTTCCTTGTGGGATGAGTCATTTGCATCTCATGAGAACTTGGGAGGAGCATTTCATGGACAGATTGATTGGGAGAAACTTGGATTATGAGGAGATATTATCACATGGAGGTGTCACCAATGGTGGAGGAAAAGAGTTGCAGCACTCACATTTACAGTTGCTTGAGGACAAGCAACATTTGGGAGGGGAGGACTGTAATATTCCCAATTAGCCATGAGCTAGTTGGAATATTAATTTTTTCTTTTGCTTCTTAATTTGATGAATAAGAGGGTATGGAGACCCATAAATATCCTTAGTAGGAATAAAATCACTCCTAATGTTAAAGGAGGACATCTTAGCAGCTTAATTAAGCACCCTTGTGTGTGAAAAGGGGTTGGAGCATGAAGATTGGGTCAACTTTGACCAAATCAACAACGTTGTTATGGATGAGTGGACATTTATTGAGGGACAACATAGTTTTGGAGGGGGATCTCATGCATGGAAGTAGTGCCTTTAATGATTGGGGCCAAAGGTGAGGAAGCTCACCACCTATATAAGGAAGAGGATGGCAGCCATGGATGTTATGTTATGATATTTTGATTATGTGGTCTGTTTAGACTTGTTTCTCTCTTCAAATGTTTAGCTAAGATTGCAGTGCTATTTAGAACAGGGTGTTCCCAAGAAGGAATCCCACCTCTATCCTTGAGAAGCATTAAATTAAGAGTATTTAACTATCATTATACGTTCAGGCATTAGGCCAAAGCTTCAGTCTTGTGGTACAACGCAGTTTCTGTTGAGAAATGTGTTGAGTTGCAGGGTGTAGCCGTGGAGAATACATTCGGGTGTTTTCTGATATGTTTTTCAATGGAGGAAGGTTTCCTTTCATTGCGAGGTTGGTGAGGAAGGCCCTTGAGCCTTATTTCAGCATTTGGCATCAGGCCACATCATCATTTTCCCCTACAACATAGTTTATGTCTTGGACTGCGTTATTCTAGGGAGGAGTTGTAGGGGTGGTTTCAGTACACCATTTGGAGAGGAGGTTTTCTAGTGGAGGGATCAACCTTTCATCTAGAGGATCTATTGGAGGAGGATACATTATTTATCATATTATATCAGCCGCATCTTTCCAGTTTTATTGTTGCAGTGAATCTTCAACCCTAGGGCTTGGGTTCCCATATTGTATATTGGTGCATTATAGAAAACCCTCTTGGGTTTCTTGTTGGAGGTTGTATAGAGCCTTGATCTTCATTGTAGTTTATCTATTGAGGCATATAATAGCCATTTATCTTTTTTGTATTCATTTTCTGTAGCAATGCACCCATGACTATGTTGTAGCAGTCTTCCGACATTTTGGTATAGTAGCAGCACCTCATTCTTGAGGGATTTCTTTATTGGAGGCTTGTTGTATCTTGTTATATGATTTGTGGCCCATTATTTTATACATATTTGCTGCTTTTATGATTAATGAAAAGGGTCCATATTGGTCTCATACTTTGATGTGATGTTTACACTGTTATTTCCAGTATTTTTTCTATATTCCTACTTTTCCCATTTGGGAATATTACACCCAACTAACCCCAACGAGGCCCACAAACTCTTGGTGTTCCATCTCCTATGGTTAGGGTTTTGGTTATTTATGGTTTTCCCTTGGTGTTCAATAATAAAAATTCCCTTGTTCCTCATCGTAACACAATTCAGAGGCATGTAGCCACAACATCTCTTTTCATAGATAAGATACCATCACCTGAGCTAGTTTATTTCTATTATATATGGAAGCATATTTCAATTATTTGATATTAATGAAATGAAGTTTTATTTCTGCTACATCTTTGTGTTTGTGTTTATATTTTTATTCTATTTCATTCTTTCATAAGTCTGGATTAGTGGTATCATAGCAGTCTTACCTTTATATAGTTTTCTTTGCATGTCCCTAATGAGTTCAGGGTATAATGAGTTAGGGCTCAAACTGGTTGAAACTTTTCAAGATCAAACTTGCAAACCTTGAAAACCTCCCATGGTAGAAGAAAATAAAGACGAGGGAGCAGGAGATCCTTTAAAAATATTGCTCGAGGAGACCCTCGAGAAATAGAGGAATGCGATGATGGATAAATTTTCCCAAATATTTCAACGACTACCCACAAGTGACGCATATTTCTCCAACAACCACTCTATAGGCGTGACTCCTTTTAAGGTACAAGTTAATTTTGACATTCCTATATTTGAAGGCTGGATAGATGAGGACATTGTAGATAGATGGTTAAATATGTTAGAAGGATATTTTTTGGTTCGTGACTTTTCCAATCGGGAAAAGATTAATTTTTCACTCCTTAAAGTTACCCCCCGTGTCAAGGACTGGTGGGAAACCTACTGTAAGAAAAAGGACGAGAGGGAATCCTCACTTTTTTCAACTACACCCACTTGGAATTCTTTCTGAGATTTCATCAAGGAAAATATTACCTTGTTGGGAGCTATGAAGATAAATACATAAAGTGGACCGCATTGCGGTAGGTAAGGTACCAAGATGTTCCAGAGTTTGCAAATGGTTTTCATGCCTTCCCAAAAAGATGGGTATCAAGGATTCTGAGTGGAATTTGGTACTCAAGTATCGTGCTTGTTTACGTAAGTACATATAGGAAAAAATGGAGTTCCTAGACTTCCCTAGCTCGGTGCCTCCTATTGATATGCTATCAAGATCAAGCAGAAGTTTAAACAGAAGAAACGAGACTTCAGATTTGCAAATATGAAGCAAGAAAAATGCACCCCCAAACTGCAGAAAAAAGGACAAATCTAAGGTGGGGTGACCTGGGACAACCCGTCGAAGCCGCAAGAAAATAAAAACACCACGAAGACAAATAAGGACAAAATAAAGTGGTGTGAGTTCCATGAGATCTCCACTCACAACACATGCGAGTTTTGAGCCAAGCATTCACTGGTGCCTGAGCTAATGGCTTCTGAATAAAATGCAGGTTTCGACTCTAAGTCAGAACCCTATAAGAGGAATGAAAAAGGTAAGCAGATTAATGATGCGGAGCCTAGTGCCACCGTTACCACCACCAAGATCAAGAAGGATGAGCCTAAATAACCAGAGGAGGAGGATCATCTCTTCCATTCACAGATGTCGGTGAAGGATTCTCCATTGCAGTTCATTTTAAACAGCGCGAGCCAAAAAAACCTCATTTCAGTAGAGGTCATGAAGCAGCTAGGCCTATTGACCACAACACACCCACATTCGTACACCATTAGGTGGCTTCACCAAGGACGATATCTCCACATGAGTTAGCAGTGTCACCTCCCCTACAACATCAAGGCCTTCACAAATGAGGTATTTTGTTATGTTTCTCCTCTTGAAGTTTGTGATGTATTATTAGGCCAACCATACTTTTGGAAGCGACATGTTGTGTATGAGTCTAGGCCTCACACTGTTATTATTACTTTGGGATATAAGTTTTACAGGATACCAGAGGAAGCACCTCCTATAACCATCTCTTTGATAACTGCAAATAAATGCAATAAGATCATTTACCATACCAGGAAAATTTGTTTTCCTTATGATTCTCCCTCGGGGAAAGAAGAAGATTTTGTCCACGACCTCTAGACAGAGTTCATCCACATGGAAGCAATAGATTAACAAGGTCATGGAGGAGTAAAAGGACATATTCCTCACCAGTAGGGGTACCTCTATACTATTAGCTCAAGAAATCCATCGATCTAACTCTGGGTGCACTGCTACCCAATGGACCGATCTATCGACGCTCTGTTATGGAGAACAATGAAATCAAGAGGAATATTTAGGAGTTGTTGTAGAAAGGGAATATCCATCCAATTTCATCACCCTTTGGAAGCTTGATCATGTTGGTACAAAAGAAGGACGAGACATGGAGACTTTGTACTGACTATTGGGCGCTAAACAATATCATTATCCGGAATAGGTATCCAATCCCACAGATTGATGACCTTATAGAACAACTCAAGGGGGGGAAATATTTCAGCAATATTGACTTGAACTATAATTATCATTGGGTGCCAATTGAACCCTTCGATGTGTGAAATAATTCCTTCAAATCCAAGGAGGGCCTTTTTGAATGGTTGGTCATCCCTTTGGGGTTGACGAATCCCCTCACAACCTTCATGAGGTTGATGGATGACATCTTGCGACCATTCACCAACTCATTCATGTTGGTGTATCTAGATGAAATTCTGATCTTCAACAAGATTTGGGAAGAGAACCTCCACCATATTCGACAGGTCCTACAAACCCTGCGCCAACACAAGTTGTGTGCCAATTTGTAGAAATGCACTTTTGGCATGACTCAGGTTCAATATATGGGGTACATCATTTATGAGATGGGTGTGCATGTGGACCTGGCCAAGATACAAGTCATTCAGGGGTTTCTAGCCTCAACCACTCTAACAGAGCTCTGCATATTTTTGGGTCTTACCAACTTTTACCGCAAGTTTGTGTTGGAGTTCTCTCATATCACTCAATCTTTAAGTCAAGTCACCAAGGGAGGAGTGAAAGAAAATTTATTTTGGTATGAATCCAAATAGAAGGAATTCATAGAGTTGAAGCACTGCCTCTACTCTACACTAATGCTCACATTTCTAGACATGCAACAACCATTTGAGATTGATACAGATGCCTCCGACTATGTTATTTGTGCATTTCTTACTCAACAGGGGAAACTAGTGGCATATCACAGTGAGACACTTTCAGACATAGTACAAAAGTATCCCACCTATGAAAAAGAGATGTCTTCCATTGTACAGGCTTGCCGAAAATGGAAGCATTACATTTTTGGGAAGGAAATGGTCGTCCTCACAAACCACTAACCCCTGTAGTTCGTATATACATAAGGGAAGTTTCAGAATGATCGCCATCAGAAATGGTCCACATACCTACAACAACTCCATTTGAACATTAAGTACAAGAAGGACACCACCAAAAAATTTGTGGACTGCCTCAACTGACTGGCTATCATGGCGCTGACCATTGTCCTCGACTCTTGTGGGCATGAGACTTTGAGGTGGCCATGTCTTTACAAGAGCAGTCCAGAATTTGGTGACACATACCAGATGCTCCTAGAATGCAAGAAACTTCCAAATTTTCACCTCCATGGTTCATTATTATGCCACCTGGGACACCTCTATGTTCCTTCAAGCGAGTGTGCCAAGATTATTTGGGAAGTGCACTACATTCGGGTCGTTGGAAAAGGTAGAGAAAATAATGGTGATGTTTCAGATGTATTTCTATTTTCCAAACCTTCGAAGGGATGCTGGGAAGTACATCAAATCCTGCACTTCTTGCGTCATTACCAAACCAATCAAGAAGTAAGCCCTATATACTTTGTTTCCTACTCCTAGTTGACCTTGGAATCCATATCCATGGATTACATGTCAGGAATTCCTTCTACCAAGAATGGAAATGACTGTTTTTTTGTGTTGATCGACAAATTCTCTAAGCCTGGCCATTCTAACAACCTAGAAGAAGAGTATCACAATAGAAGCCACTGCTAAGCTCTTCTTTAAATGAGTGTAGGTACACTTTGGGATCCCACAATCCATTATCTCAGACCAAGATAGCAGGTTCCTAAGTACATGTTGGTCAAGTCTCTGGTCAATGCTGGATACCAAGATAACTAATTCCATTAATTTCCACCCCCAAACTGATGGCCAGACAGAGGTCATCAACATGATGATCGTACACATTCTGCACATGTACAACTCGAAGAATCCATGCACATGGGATGAAATCCTCCCCTATATCTTGAAACAACTATAATAGATCTCTCCATATCTCAACTAGCCACATCCCCTTTCAGGTGGTGTTGGGATTCCAGCCACTATGTCTCATTGATGTGGCCATACCATTTGTAGCCACTAAGGAAGATTCGGCTCATGTCTTGTCCGAAGCTGATAGAGCGAACATATTCATTAAGCGCATTCATCACATCTGCTAATAGGTCCATGACATATTGGATAGATCCAATGCTAAGTAAAAGTAGTTACATGATCATCATCGGGTGCCACACAAGTTCCAGGTGGGCGACAAAGTTTGGTTACATTTGCAGAAGGAGTGCCTCATTGGGCCCAACCGCAATATTTTCTCACTCCGATATTGGACATACACCATCACCAAGGCTATAGGGTAAAATTCCTTTGATCTCAGCATTCCATCATTCCTTGGTTTGCACCCAATGGTCAATGTGGACCACCTTATACTATACTTTCGACCATTACAGGACACATCCACATTGCAGAACAACTCACACCAATGGAGTTAAACCCATACTGCATGGAACAAGCCACAAATGATTGGATCATAGACACGTATATTAAGAACACCTACAATAGAGGATCCAAATCTATCGAGTTTTCAAATCAAGCCACCTCCTGCACCAGGGAAAGTGGTTCACCAGGGACCAGGTTCAATAGAAATTTCCTCACCTCATGGAGGCTTTGCAAACAATGTGGACCATTTCTTCCCAAGGCGGGAGGACTAATCAAGGTGGATATTTGTGGCCACCTACCTATTCCACCTATAACTCTAGTCAGTTTCATCATTTTCCTTCTTTATATCAGCATTTGCTATTTTAGTAGCTTTTTAGGCCCTGAACTTCTAGAGCAGTTTTTACCCCTTAAACAATGTTTTTTTGAGGGTCACAACATGTGATAAATCCTATAGTAATTGGCAATGAGGTATCGTATGCGCTAAACAGAGATAATATGACCAAGTTATGACCCCAGGAATTTGGTTACCCAATTAACCCCAACGAGGCCACAAACTCTTGGAATTCCATTTCCTGGGGTTAGGGTTTTGGTTATTTAGGGTTTTCCCTTGGTGTTCAATAATAAAAGGGCCCTTGATCCTCATTTTAACACAGTTCATAGGCATGTATCTGCCACATCTCTTCTCAGAGATAAGTTATTATCACCTGAGCTTGTTTATTTTCATTATGTATGTAAGTTCAATTATTTGATATTAATGAAATGAAGTTTTGTTTATGATGCATCTCTATGTTTATGTTTATATTTGTATTCTATTGTGTTCCTTCAAAATTTTGGATTAATAACACTTATGACCAAAACAAACAAACTGCTTATGGATCTTTATAAACATAGCTCGATGTAGTATTTACAATGACAACTACTAAAACACAATAAACATACCTCTTATGGAGCTTTATTACACAACTCGATAATTTATTTACAATCACAAACACATATACTCATAAAAATTTGCTTCAACAAGAACATAAACATATTTTTTATGGATATTTATAAACACATATCGATACAGTATTTACGCATATATAAATATGCACATTTGCTTCAACCAAAAAATAAAAGGATATGATACCTGCCTCAGCAACAAGGGAATCTAGAGGCTCACACCTCCATCCTCAAAAGTAGTACCAAGATTCAACTCCTTCCCAAGAAGTCTAGAATCCATTGCTAAAATAAAATCATGTCTGCAATTTCTAGCACCACAATCCTTGCATTAATTAGTCTCTCATTGAATAGTTACTGACTCATTGTTGGCACCCTCCCAATGTCTCTTTGATTCCATCTGGAAATGTTAATGACAAAAAAAAATTATTCCCTAGTCTTCCCTTCTTTGCTTCCTAGTCCCTCAAGAAATCTAGTCACCCCCTTCCATGTAGTCACTCACCTTCCAAGTTCCCCGAAATCCCCTTCTCTTCTTTCCAGTCCCTTAGGTGATCCATCCCTTGGCAAGGTTTCCTTACATTGGAAGGTATAATAAAAACTAAGGCATACCCTACCTCAAAACCATCATACCGGTCATTGCATGCTTATGTAAATAAATGGACACCATTTAGTACCAGTGTCCCACAATGGAACTGATCCTAAAGTGATTTACCAACATATTGTTGCAAGTTTCAATTCCGTTTATTGTTGCTACTAATATTCTTGCAACAAGTTCCAACCACCCCAACTGAGAATTTCCATGCTTTTCTATAACAAGCACATAATTTCCATTAGACTCAAAAGGAATTGTAATAAATTCAAATCATACCTCATTGATATCTTGTTAATAAGGTACCCTTGCAATTATGTTTACTTCACATCATAGCAAGTCAAATTATCTCTTTGATAAAACCATCATGTATAAACATATCACATCTGGTTAACTCAAAACTCAAACATCATAAATAAAAATCATTATTATGTGAATAATTAAAACTGAAATAAAATATTGATACTTATCTTTCAAATATTTCTTCTCTTCTGCCTCTATTCTTTGTCATTTCCATGCACATAATGGATCTGTTTCCAAACCCAAAATTCACTGAATACCTTTTCTTCTCTTTGATCACATGCACACACTAGATTTTTTTCCAACCTGGCAAGCACCCAGTTCCTTCTCTTCACTTCACGTCAAAAGAAACAAGGGAATCTGGAGACTATATCGCATCCTCCCTCATTATCAACAACAAGGGAATCTAGAGACTATACTGCCTATACCCTCAATATCAACAACTCAAGATTGGTCTATTCCCAAGCTATCTAAGGATCTAGGGGCTACTATCTAGACCCATAGCCTCCAAGGAACCCAAGCTATTACATGGCTTCAACCCAAAGCCTCCAGGGAACCAAACTATTATAGCTCTAACCCATAGCCTCCAGGGAACCCAAGTTGTTACAAGGTTCCAACCCACAGCCTCAAGGGACCCTGAGAACCAATCCCCTTCACAACACTTACACATACACTAGTGTACAACATAACACATACACATACACATAGTACAACACAGTGAATACACATCACAATACAAAAACTATACAATATACTTGAAATTATACAACATGTACACAACACAACATATATAACATGTACACAACACCACATGTACAACATGTACACATCATAACATGTACAACATGTACACAGAAATAATATTGCACATCTAGAGACCACACTCTCTCTATCAGGAAACTTTGCTTTTATTTTCTTTCCCACGCCTTACTGTGTGTATCCAAAACCCAAGTCCCAGGACTGTGGCTCTTTCCACTAACCATGTTGTCCCAACATGTCACATATCATACTGCTTTCATTTCGATAATGTATCATTCAACAATGTTTTCCATAACATAAACATAGGCATAGTTGTAAGCACATAATATCAAAATCATTTCCACATGAAACTAACCTCATAGATCTTCCATATCTACTTTCCCACTTGATTCCTCATAAACCGGGAACATTTTCACGTCATTCACTTGCACGAAACAATCATTATTCCACGAAAGTATCCCTGATGACCATGTCATAAAATTGTATACACACACACACATATCAACATTAACATAATCATGATCACAACACAATTACCAGTGATCATAAGGTCAAGGTTAAGATAAATTCCTTTATCCATGAAATGCATGCATAACATTGAGAACAACAGTTCCTTATTTAGCAAAGGAATCTGTTACCTCAAGTCCATTTACTTTACCTTTCCTGTTACATTTATCATGACTATCTTACCACTTTCCATTTACCCCAATGGACCCATCCAACCCATTCGATCATCGTATTTTTTTCTTTAGCTTCCCTTTATTCATGCGTCGAGCTCCATCTGGGTCTTACATTACTTGTTGGGTTTCACTCAACTCTCCCGAAGCTCCATTAAATTTCCTCTTTCCCCAAAAAATTTCCAAGACCCTAAAAAAGAAGGAAATAACAAGAATGAAAGATAAAGGAAATAAGGAAAACCAAGAAATAATATAACACCACAAACAATGTGGCATGACCATGCACTACTCATAGTCAAAACCACAAACCAAGCACAAACAAATCACGAAACACTGAAAGAACAAAACTATCAAAAAACACAATGACTTAACCCTCATGGGTTCCTAATGATTCCAGTGGAAAGATCAACTTGATCCTTTTTCAAGTTTTCATGGCAGACTCTTTTTCCATGTAATTCCTTGCATCATACTGCCATAAACACACAACTGTCAATGCATAAATAAATATAGAAATATATAAATATACCATTTACCTTTCCCTAGTATACCCAACACATTTCCCTGCAACTCAACATCTACACATATAATCTCTCAAGGGATTTCAATTCCCTTGACGAATCTATTTGTAACTGAAAACCCATTATTATTCCTGAATTTGATCAACCATCTTCCATGTCTCTTCCTTGGCCCCAAAGTGCTTCCACACACTTTAACTTTCTCTATTTCTTGGTCTCGAAGAATGATCTTATTCCACTGCAAAATGCATTGAGGCTCTACCTAGAAATCTCCCTTTTGTTCCAATTCCACCTCAATGATTAATGTTTGATGCTTTGTCTTCATGTTATCCATCGTTACATAGATCCGAGGAATTATTTGACCTACATACCCAACTTTTTTTGCCTCATATGCATTGTATATCTGAGGCCTACCCCGATTCTTCTTTGCCACTCTAATACAAAGGAAAATCCTTCCTATGATGATATCTACCATAGGTTCAATCACACAATGATTCTCTTAAATTTCTTGAATTCTATTGCTCAACAAACTAAGACCCATGTCCATTCTCAATTGCATTTAACTTCTTATACGAAACCACATTTTCCTTCTCCCCTACATCCTGAGATCTTTCTCACTCCTCGGGCCATTTTCCTTTAGTATTCTCATCCCCTTTCAAGACACTCTAAAAATCATGCTTGCACTTAGACTTCTCATAACAATGTTTCAAATTTTTTATGGCTTCCTCTAGTGACCAAGGTTCATAAAACTCAATATGGTCTTTGAATTTTGATGGAAACCCACTAATGGACCTTTGAGTCGTTTCTTTCTCATCCTTTAGATAAGGCACATACCTCAATAGTTCTAGGAATTTGCTAGTGTATTCATCATTTTTCATAGAACCCTCTTCAACTCATAGAACTACTTGGCCCTTTTATCATAGTATCATTCATACAGGTACTTCCTCTTGAAGAATCTCTCAAAATCATAAAAAAAATCTCATATTCTCTAATGCCTCTGACATGCTTTAAATCTTCCCACCAGATATCTTCTTTCCCTTTGATACTGAAGGTAGCTATCTTGGATTTCATGTTCTCTGAATAACAATGCAATCTGAAGAACTTCTTCATCCCAAGAAGGCATGTTTCTTCATCTTCTCATTTCTTCATTTCCCCATCAAAAATAGGAGCCTTGGATTTCCTAAACTCATATTTAAAGTACACCCTCTCTCTTATCATGTAAGGATGCTAGCGGTAATGATGATGAAGCCTCTCATAAAAAGAGCTGGAATAAAAACCATGAGGGCTATCCCTTCTATCAGGTGTATCCAAGGACCTTCCACTTCTCATTGTATCATCCTTATCCATATTGTACCCCTTTCGAGACCTGCTTCCATATGCACCATGAGTATTTTCTTCCTATCCATGACTGATCCCCAGTTTTCCCTACTTCTGAAAATATGAAAGGCTCTAAATAATAAATTCTACGTTGATTTTTTTCTTGAGCTCTGATAAGCCTTTCCTATTCCCTATTCAACCCTCATTGTCTTCCTTGAAACTCACAATTTATTCCTTCACTTCTCAATGTGTTTTCTAGATCAGGAGAGTCTCCCTCTCCCTATTTCTCAACTGATCTCTCTCATCCTACCAATGCCTCTTCAGGCATGTATGAATATTCGTATGAAATATACTCAATTGTTCTACTATTCATCTCTTATCCTTCTATGTCCTACAATATGCCAATGTTAGCTTTGTAAAACATAATAAAAAACATACCTTAAGGTATCCCAAGGGAGGCTATTTCATCTACACAGGAAAATCCAGATTAACATCATACAACATCAAAAGCATATGAGCTTATACATGGATATAATAACCATAACAATAAATAACCAACATCCATGCATGATAAACACATAGACAACAGACATGCATACATGAAATCTGCATTTATCCTGAGGTATAGTGTTTCAAACTCATTGTGATACCACTCTATAACTAACCCACCCCAAATTTACCTGCTTTAACAAGATCTCAAGGGTAAACATGTGATTAGGTGCTCAAAATTATGCTAAAAAATGAAATTTTTTGAAATTGTGTGGAACCTAAACAACCACCTATATCTCATCATTTTGAATCTAGCACAACTCGTTTCACGGAAAACCGACACCGTATGCTCCTTGAAATTTGTTCTGTCTGTTTTCCCAAACAACAAAATTTTCAAAAAATGACGACTGACAAGGAAAAAATTTGGGTTAGTGGTAGGCTGCCACATGGCCTCTTCTGGTTGGTCAAAAGGTATTTTTTTAGGCATGTCATGCCTCACCACTTGTCGAATCTCTATTGGTTTTTGGTTGCATAATTTTCATAGGTTGGAATGATGGCTCACAACATGTTGCCATGTGGCCCAACCGGAGGCCACGACGTGGCAGCACGAGAGGCCACCAAATTTTTTTAAGGCCGAGTGGATCAGACATGGGTCAAACACTAGACCTCACCACAAACACCGCACCACATTACCAACGGTCCATGGTTTTTCCTTGTTATAAGATATGCCAAAAACCATATTAAAATTTTAATGTTGGCAGAGGCCGAGAAAGGGGCTAGGGCTTAGCCTCGCCCCCCATATAACACAATATGACTTCAACTAGAAACCAAGGGCACGAGGTGGAGGATAAGAAGCCCGCCCAAAACTACCACAGTCACTGTAATCATGTGACATATACCACTAATCATCAACAGTTAGAAAAATTGTCCAACATTTGTTTATTCAAAAAAAAAAAATATGCACCATAACATATGAGTTAATTTTCGGGTTTTATGGCATTATTGGGAAAATTAATAGTTCGATAATTTTCCTTGAGTTCTAGAAAATTGTCACCCTGTTAGCCGAAAACAAGGATAAATTGTAGGACTGATCCAGATTTTGGGGCAATTGTGGTTCAGTTAGCAGCGAAACTAGGGAGGCTCATAACCTCTCCAGTTTTTGACCAATTTCGAATCAGAAAGAGGCTATAAATTCATTTTTGGGTATTCTAGAGCTGATGGAACAAGTATTGAATCCATTTGAGTACTGTAAATGTATGTAATCACCATTTTGAGAATAATGAAAGAAGGCCAAGCCATTGGAAGTTGGACCAAGGAGACGTAACCCATGAGTGGTGAACTCCTTCATCATTTTTTGTGTTGTGGTTACTATTATGGTGCATTTGTCTATTTTTTTGTACATTTCAAAGTTTATTTACATAATTTATTTGTTTAAAACTAACGTACAAGCTCTCAAAAACTCAATTTAATCACTTGAAGTTTACAAACCCTCAAGCGCAATTTCATTAAGATCTCTTACAGATCAAGTTTGGTATAAAATATTTGGTTTTCTTGTTGCTATGAGGATTTAATTGTTTGAAAGTGTGTGTGACGCTTAAAATTTTTAAGCTCAAAAGAGGAGAATGAAATCTTGTGGTTGCAATTCCTTAAGTTAGGTCAAGGACAAATAGAGCACGTTTTCCACAAATTCTTCCTCAAATTGCAGTTGAAGCTTCAACAAGTATGTCACATGAAGGAGAGCCTTAAAATATGTTAGAGGATGATAAATCCTTTAGGAAATAATTCTTTGATATTAAAATAATGGTGAAAGTTCTCTATGAGGAGAGAAGCACAAGGATACAAGGTGAGAGCTCCAATATTCCAAAGGGAGACAAGTCTTCAAAAGGAGAAGAAGGAGATGGAGGAAAGCCTCCAAAAGGTAATTGGAATGGTAATAAACCACCTTTGACACCACCATTCTCCTCACCACCATATTCACCATCATCTTCTTCCACAACAAGCCCTTCACAAACACCTCCATAATCTCCAAAAAGTCATGGTAAAACTCCATTTTTGAAGCTTGACATTAAGTATGATTTGCTTATGTATGATGGAAAGGTAGATGCTAAAATATTAGAAAATTAGGTACGTCAGCTTGAAGTGTATTGTAGGATATAAAGAATCAAGGATGATGACACCAAGATTCAGCTTTCTTCACTAAGATTAGAAAATGCAACTTTTATTTGGTGGGAAGAAAAAACTCAAGAGGACATGAAGAAACATGGTAAAGTCTTAACCTCTTGGAATGATTTTGTTGCTTCCTTAAGGAGACAATTTTATCCATTATCATACACACAAAAGGCTATAATGGACTGGCACAAATTTAGGCAAGGTAAAGGACAAAGTGTGCAAAACTATACTTGAGAGTTTAGGAGAAGAGCACTAATTTTGGGTGTAGATTTGATAACTCAAGAAACATTGCTAAAGTACATTGGAGGTTTGAATAGTTACCTAAGACATATTATTCTCATGTTTAATCCTTCAAATTTAGATGAATTATGTGTACAGGAAACACATCTATAGGCAAGAGGGAAACATGTTTTACAGTAGACAAGTGAGGATATCTTTGAGTCTGAAGAGAAAGGAAAGGGTAAATTCAAGGGTAAAGGTAAGAAGAATTCCTCCATCAAGATCGAGAAATAAAAACTCACGTGTGATCATTGTTCCAAATATGGAAATGATGAAGATCATTGTTGGAAAATTCATCTAGAGATGAGACCCAACAAGCTTAAAAACAAGGAGAAGGAGAATATAGTTGGAACAATAAGACATGATTTAGGTTCTGATTTCGGAGATGAAACAAAGATCATCACAATGAAATTTAAAGGTAAGGAAATTTAAAGTACTATTTCTTCAAGTTTTCAAAATAGTACTCAAGATGATGAAACAAAAAATGAACTTTTCCATGTTAGAGTTATTTCAAAGCATACCAAGATTCACACCCTATTTGATGGTGGTTCACAAGCAAACATTATTTTAGAAGACTTAGTCAAGAAACTGAATTTAGAAACCATTCCTCATCCAAGACCTTATCCTTTAGGTTGGATATGTAATAATGCAAATTTTCAGGTGACGAGGAAGAGCACACTTAGATTTTCAATCACTGCAAACTTTCTTGACGAAGTTGAACTTGATGTTGTTCCGCTTGATATTTATGGTATTGTTTTTGGTAGTCCATATATTTATGATAGGAGAGAAATATTTCATCGCCATGAGAATAAGTATCAATTTTTCAAGAATAGGATTGAGTATATTGTTAGAGTGCACAGTAAGAAGGCGAGTTTGTCTCTTATGCATGCTAGACAAATGAAGAGAATTGTGAATGTTAGTCAAAAAATTTCTTTGTTAATGTTCAAGCAACAAGATGTTGTGAATGAGGCCTTTCAAGGTGATGCATCAAATGAAAATTATGATTGCATTGAGGTTGCTAATGGTTGTGTGTTGTAGCTGCTACAACACCACCCAAAATTTTGGGTATATTCAAAATTCTGAGTCCCCCCTCTGCTCAATCATCCATTAGGGTTTTGACCCAACCTTCAGCCGGTGATATCCCCATGAGCTATTCCTACCAAATCTTGTCACCATACCCACTTGCCTTGATGTATCATCAATGAATTAGGGCTTGGGGGTTTGCTGCTTCAAAGAACATTGAGAGTCCCTCTATTGGATTCAAGGATAAGTTTCCCCTATATTGTCATGACAGCGACCTCAGACATGCTTGACCTATTTCCAACCCCTCGCAAACCTTCTCACTATCATGAAAACACACTTATACTATAGTCACATCGAGTTAGGAGGTATCTTCTAAAACCACTGACATCCTTCAAACACTCAAATGTAAGTTCGTTTATGCATTAAGTACATGACATATCTCCCAGGAGCACCTTCACCATGGATTTTTAGGCATTCTATTTGGGTTCCCATCAAGCTTTTGGTCACATGCTAATTATTTTCAAATTTAGGGACATCATTCTCTAAAGTAACCATGGACTAATTTATATTATAATATTTCATTTAAGTCAAGTCCATGGATAAGATGATCAACAATATCACCATCACACGGAAGGAAAGAAATTGAAAATAAAACTACAGAGGCTCAATTTCAGAACATGACACATTCATCCCCTGTCCATAAGAAAGGAACAAAGGCACGCTAATTAGGGAACTTAAGATCATGGTTAAGCCACATATTTTCCATTTGTATTGCCTCATTCCTGAGGAGCTACTTACAGAGGGTTTGGGTATCAAGTGCGCCAATTTGAACAACAACACCCACATACTCAAGGGTTTGAACGAAGATCCAATCCGATCATAGGGAGGATCTGAAAATCCTTTGTTTTTCGTGGAAACTCTTTTAATGAGGAGAATATGTCATTATGACTTAGTTTCTTGCTTCACTCCATACACGAGAATCAAGGTGCCCCAACTCCACGATTGGTAGTGTGATCGAAAAATGAGAGAATGAAGTTGCAATTTCCTCTCACTTACCATGTTTCCACAATGCATGGTCGAGTAGGGACTGCTCTTGAGTAGGGGATGATTTTCAAATGAATTGTGTATAGCGTGCATATAAATAAAGAGTATAAATGACGAAGACAAAATAGAACTAAATGTCGACTTACAAAAAATTTTGGAGCCAAAGTTGTCTATATTTTCAGGTTAGTTAAATACAACAACGTTTGTGCCTCAATAGAACATAAAAAGGAAATGCAAATCTAAGTGGAGGACACACAATTCAGCGACATGAACATGTTTCAGAATTGATTTCTTAAAGCTACCTCCTCAAAAATTAATTTCTCGAAGTGCACCTTGCGTTTTAACTTAAAATAACGACCAGAGAGCATCAAATCCATGTTCTTCCAGATGGTCCAGAGGCCTGTCCTCTACTGAGATCGCTTCTGTGATTAAATCCACCGGGGTTTCGTATAAAGAATGCAGAACATTATGTTATATGCAATGCAATGTGAGGCATTACGTTATGAGAAGGAAATGCAAACAATTGCGTTATATTGTATTGTCATGAGTTTGTTGCTCAACGCAAATGGTATGATCGACCTAAACTAGAGGTTGGAGGGTGAGTGCACTGTGAAAACATGGCAAAATTTGTGGAGTGACCCAATGCAACTCAGGCTTTTCGATTGCATCTTAGAAATCTGTGCAGTCACACAAACTCAACTTTATGGCGAATGTCAGTGAGACTTAGCATTAACGCGGCCCTGCACCTTCTACATTGTGTGAAATGCCCGAAAAACATGAGGGATGGTGGCTATAGCTGTGTATCTCCCATTGGTCGTGTCCCCCAGCTCCTCACTCGACCAAATTTCAAAAGTCTCAACTAGACAAAACTTAAGGGAATGCAACCTATGGCCTGTTGCAACTAGTCCCTGAGTCACAAAGAAACTGTAGATGTGTCTAGTGCGACCTATGGCAAGCACGACGAGTCACTGGGTTGCAGAGCTTGTGGAGAAATTGAACAATGTGGCTTGGCTGGCATTGCGACCGTGCGACCTCTGGGAGGTTTCATTTCCCACTAAATCGCTGAGTCGCACAATCAAACTTAGGAAAAATTTCCAAAGTAAGTGACCTCCATGGTAAAACAACTATCCGACCTATTCACCATTAGAGTTGTTGACCAGTGTCATGTGGTAGTATCATCATATATACATTAGAGCCATGGAATAGGAAACTGGTTTTGACCATTGAAAGAGGTCCAATAGGATTCGCATCCAAGATCAATGCAGTTGACAAGCGTTTCACCCAAACACATAAAAATGGGGAGCTACAAAATGTGCTCAAGGCTTACAGATCATTCACGAAATTAATGAAGGAGATACTAAGAGGTTATAGGGAAAGAAAATCCACTCCTCAAGGAGTAATATGGATATCCAAGAAACTAGGCCAAGGGGACACGAGGAAAATTGTGGTCACTATAGTTCCTGGGGACATGGAAAGACATCACCGCCTTTTTATTATATTTTCAAGACAATGGAGCTGCCTTCAAGAAGAGGGCCATGGATGATAACTGTATCAAGGAAATTTGGAGAGTCTTCACAAAGGCTACAGGTTTCAGCAACACCATTATATAAGAGGTGGAAAATATGCTCGAAGGTAGTTCCCAATATGAGTTAAAATACACATCTGAATTCGACACTTAGTCCATAGAAATACCAAATATAACATAGTGATTAAGGAATCGCATGAAGACCCTACACGAGCCATTCTCTCTGACAACATAATGGCACAACACTTGACCACACAGGGATATAAATTTATTATTTTTTAAATCACTCTTTCGGCTAATTAAATGTGTTTCCAGCATCAATTTTTATTATAAATATGTGTGACCTAGGTTATTTTTTTGTAGGCAAAAGTCTTCGACTTTCACAACAAAAGCCAAGGTTTTCTCTGGCAAGCAAGGTAGGTCCTTACAAAGCTCGAAGAACCTCACTATAGGCTCAATGGGACATCTATCACCAATCCATTCACACAAGACTAATACCAGGGAAACACATCGTGTTTTTTAAGGTCTGAGATCTCCAAAATAGAAGGATAGAAGGAATATCCTTAAGTCGCAACCTCCCAGGTCGTGACTAAACTCAGGTTGCAGATGACCCCAGGTCGTAGGTCACAGATGACCCCAGGTCGTAGGTCGCAGATGACCCTAGGTCACAGGTGGTATATGAATTTAGGTCGCAGGTCATAAATGGCACAAGTTGCAAGCCAGCCCAACAGTCGCGGATGTCAAGAGTCAAGGGAAACTCAAGAGTCACTTCAGCCTATATGTGCGGCTTCGAGAAATCGGCATGAGGGGAATTTTAGCACGTGAGTTGAAGCGAGGATGATATAGTGAATTCGTGCTTGAGGGGTAAAGGCACTCAACTCTTGGTATCAAGTAGAGGGAGTGGCAGTGAGGCTATGGTTTTGGTATCATGCATTGAGATGAATAGAACATGGTCCACTATTGGGTTTTGACGAGTTACAAAATATGTATTTTAAGTTGCAGCAACATCAATAATATATTCTCTTTTTCCGACACCAACTCACATGCTTGATTATGGTGGTAGTACTAGTTGTCTAATATTTCACTATATTTGTATGTGTACTTTCATACACGCAATTGGTTATGGACTGATTCATAGTGGTTGCATGTAATTTTTTCTTTCGAATTGGTGTTTATTTATTTCTTGCCATGTCATTGATCTATTGTGAACTACTTTGCAGTTAACTTCTGGCATTTTTTCTTTCATGTACGTCTGATTGGGTTTTGGCTCGCCGATCCCTCTCATGGCGCACCCAGTTTTATCTGCTTTTTAGACTTACTTATATCTTTGTTTGTGGTTCGTCAATCTTGGGTTGATTTTTATTCACTGATTAGTCATTTCACCCTTGCCTCTACTTCATCCTCTTCTAAATCATCAACCAAGAGTGGAAACACTTATGGTGGTAGCCGGGCCCACATACTGGATGGGGCTCCTATCCTAAACGGTGTGAGGCCTAATTGGGACCTTTCACTGGGGAGACCCCCCTTGTTGTCGACAGTACAATTTTTCCCATAAACATTTTGGCGCTAGAAGGAGTGACAGATGACAAGATGAGCCATTGGATCCTGCAGTTAGTCTCATATTTATAATGGCTCGCCCCCATATCATTATCCTGATATTTTTATCGGATTTATTTGTTTCTCGATGCTCCATTCCTGATGAACCTCTATATCACTTGTCTCAGTTAAAGTTTGATGGTGAGAATGGAATTTTCATAACCGATCACCTTTCTGATTTCCTTGATTTTTGCAATTATTATGAAATTGATGATGAAGAGATGGCTTGTGTGCTCTTCTCCCTCACTCTCGAAGGTCGCATTAAGCAATGGTGTTGCACGTTGACAGCAGCTTCCGTCCATTGTTTCGTGCAACTCGTCGGTGAATTTCAACAATCTTTTCATAGGTATGATTTTAAAATGTATTAATAAGGATAAGTGAGATTAGAAAGAAACCTCAAGAATATCTAGTTGAGTTTTCTATTAGATTTTTTCATCCTTGCTTTGAGTTCCCTGAAATAGATGTCGATTGGGCATATTTGATTGGAAAATTTCAACAGCTGGTTTTCATTTCTCTTCAACACCTTCAATCTATAACAAATCTTGATCCTTATGTCTGTTATTATAATCCTCATGTTACTAGTTGTCCAGGTTTTGTCCCTAATATCTCCTTTCCCGTCTCTCCGACTCTGGAACGCATCCAGTCCTTCAAGAAGAAAATTTCTTTTGAAACAAAGGAATTACCTGTTCATAGTTTTTTAGTAACCCAACTTCGTTGTCTATAAACATCCTCTCAATCATGGCCGCAACCTTTCAATTTTCAAAAAATTAAGTGAATCTCTAATTAAAATAAAAATAAAATATACAAGACTTCACCTTATTAAAATCTCTCAAGATCTGATATAATTACATCTATCACTAGCCTCATCGCTGCACGCTGACCTTTGGAGAACCTTAGATGCCTTCACCGTCATAAAGGCAACACAATGATGTGTTAAAAAAATACAAAAAAATATGTTCTTTATCTTCCTTGCTACAGCCCATGCCTCCGTCCTTTCCCTACCGCAGTTGTTTTAACAATACAATCCGGTTAGATCACATAGATTCAGTCGATATTTGTAATCAACTCTTTCGCATTCACCAGGTTAACACGTAGAATTCGGAAGATTCTTACCCTCTTCTCACGAATTCGAATGTTGATTTTTCAAGCCAGTATCACACCGATTCATTCGATTATTGTATTTGACTCTCCCGTATTCACCAGGTTATGCAGAATTCATAGGAATCTGGTCACACGAAATCGGAATATGATATTGGTCTAGACGCAGTTCAAATCATACCTTTTGCTGAGAAGAACGAAGATGACATTGGAGCAAATCGAACATCTCAGCTATCTGATAATGTGGTTGCGGACATCAATTCAAGCCAACTAACCAGCTCTGCCTTACGCAATAACGTTGTCCATAAATTATATATCTCTACGCATGAATTCGATGTCTCCAGCACCCCCGTTCTTCCTCTCATTGGAAGTGAATCTCCCCCTCCCAATAATAGACCTTGACCAACTGATCTATCTCATATTGACGTCCATACCCTTGCTCACACATCCCTGAATCACGGTGTGCCCAACCCTCACTATGAGAGATTCAACAAACCCTTTGTCATAAACCTTTCGAGCGTCAACCTAGACCAAGCCTCAATTTCCACTCTTCATAAAGGTCTAAACGTCGCCATTAATCTCAATAAAATCCCCTTCGATAACATAATAATTAATATATAGATAGCCACAAAAGATCTTAACCTAATCAAAGCTGAAGAAATAAGACAAGACAAGGTGAGAATTCTTAAAGATGCCAAAACTCCTAAAAGTAACATATCCAAGGAAGAAAAACTTGCAATAACTAATCTAAAAAAGAATAAAAATATAATCATCTTAAAAGCAGATAAGGGTAATGCTACAATAATAATGGACAGGTCTGAATATGATAGAAAAATGGAAGACCACCTAAATAATAGTGGTTTCTATAAAATCTTAAATAAAGACCCCAATGCTAAAATTCTTAAAGAAGTAACCAAGATAATAAAATATTCATCCCTTGAGGCCAACTTAAAAAAGAGAATCATCCCTTCTAGTTCTATCACACCCAGAATATAAGGAGCACCCAAATTTCAATAAGATGGCATCCCGTTAAGACCCATAGTCAATACCATAGGCTCACCCACCTACCTCCTTGCTCAATACATTGCCAAAAAATTATGTCTCCTTGTAGGAAACACTTCGTCGTTTATCAAATACTCTGCATCTTTCGTTGATTGGACCAAAAACCTTGATATGAAAGAAAAATATCTCATGGTAAGTTTTGTCATTGTCTCCCTATACACCATGATACCTATAGATAAGGCAATCGAGGTTATGAAATCTATCACCGATAGTGAGACTGTAGACCTCCTAAAATTGTGTTTAAAATCTTCTTTCGTCATTTTCAAAGGAATAATTTATGAACAAACTCATGGAGTAGCCATGGGCTCCCCTCTATCTCCTATAATTTCTAACATATACATGGAGAATTTTGAACAAAAGGTCCTCAAATCCTTTCCCTTCACCCCAGAAGAATGGAAAAGATATGTAGATGATATTTTCGCAAAATGGATTCATGGTAAATCTAAACTAAATGATTTTTTAACTCACATTAACACTCTCTCTAGTCACATTAAATTTACCATTGAAATTGAAAAGATAACCAATTACCTTTCCTAGACATCCTGTTAACCAAAAAAGATGGAAAACTGAGCACCAAAGTTTACAAGAAGAATAATCACACTAAAAGATACCTTCACGCTAACTCGCATCACCATCCCTAGCAAAATTATGGCATCATTAAAACCCTAACTACTAGGGCTTCCAGAATTTCTGACTCCCACCACCTAGAACGTGAGCTAAACCACCTTCACCAAGTCTTTCAATTTAATGGTTATAATAAAAATAAAATCAACAAAGCCATGCAACAAACCCTTAATAAAAATAACGTAAAGAAAAATTTTGACATTTCAAAAATCTATTTACCTTACATAAAAGGAACAACTGATAAGATTTCCAGAATCCTCAGCAAACACAACATTAATATTTCTTTCACTCCCCCTAATTCGATTAGAAATATTATAGACTCTGCTAAGGACCTGTTAAAGCCTCGAAAATCGCTGCTTCAAACATCGGGGGTAACCACCCGGTCGGGACCTTAAGACAGCGCCTTTTCTGTTTGGGATGGTGGCTCCGACTGGATTTATAGGACCAATTTCCTAGTAGTTTAAATGGGTTGGTAATGGAATGATTGTATGGGGGAAAATGGGACTAAATAACTGAAATGAAAATACTAACTAATCTAATTTAAATACTGATAAAGAAATTCTAAAACTAACCCGGGTATCATATGTGAATACAACTTAAAATTGCTTCAATTGAACAATAACCATAAAAATGTATTATAGCTTAATTGAAATGTGCAGCAACAAATAAAGATAACTTTGTTTAAGAAATTAAACAGAGTTATATCAGCATATTGTATTCATCATTGTATATCATTTACATACACTTATGAAAGATAAATATTTCTAATATACTAAAAAATGATATATATAAAGAAATATTGTGAAACGAAGTACATATAAACGATAGCAAATTTAAAAGAGAATATCATAAAACAAAAGAAATTAACAGTGAATAGATAAAAATACCATATCCATATTGAGTTTCAAATGCAATCTGATAATCTAATCCAGCAATTCCAATGCAAAATCAACTCCAAGGTACAGAAATGCAACTCTTATAAATAATTTCGCACAGAATCACCAGATGTGATCCTTTATAAAAGAATATAGGAGTAAATGGAGTACAAAAATGTAATCTCCAAGTCAAAAATATTACAAATTAAGGACCCCTTTCTAAATGCATGAAAGGGGTTTAAATAGGTACTTAATAAAACAAAATAACTAAAATTATTCCTACAATCTATCTAAAAATAAAAATATCTTAAACTAAAATGTGAGGTGTTGGTAGACTGGCTCATTGATCATCAGTGGATGTGCGAAGGTGGAAAATATTGAGCATATCTTGGACTTCTGTTGGCCGACTCATTTTTTAATGTAACTGCCTAGTGTATGTAGCATCAGAGAATTCAGGAATGATACATTGAATAGCATTTGAAAGGAATTTAATGGCCATCTGTTGACTGTGTGGCTTGATCAGATAAGACCACATATTATCCCATGAAATTCCTTGAAGTTTTCTAATCTGTTGATTTTTATTGATTATATCTTCCTTCCACCTGGAATCAGCTACTTTTACTTTAGGTAATTCGCCTAGGGTACAATCTGAGATCAAATTGGTAGTGTACAAGCTGTCATTAATCAATTGTGTTGTATTATTCATTAATCCTTTAGCCCTTGATATGGCTCTTTCTGATTTCATTAACTGCTATTCCCATTCCATAAATAAAATTTCCTTATGTCTTTCTTCAATTCTAGGAAGATTAGCTTTTCTTCTCTGCTCTGTATCCTGCCATGAAAGGAACTCAGAAATTTTATCATCAGCATCCTCAATTTCTTGCCTAAGAGTGACTGATTTATCTATCAAAGATGATTTTACTTCACACAAAGGCTCAATTTGTGTTAACTGTAGACAAAATTCATTTAAATATTGAGATAACAGTTTGTTTATTTCAAGAGCTTCAGTTATGAATGGTCTAACTCAGGATACTCCTTGAACTTGTCCAATGCTGATTGGAACGTTTTTTCTTGTTCAATCTTTGAATTTCTCTCACTTTGTAGAAGATTTTGTAACTTTTCTACTTCTTGATTCAACTGTTGTTATTTGTCCAAGGCTTGTTCATCAATCTTCTTCTTTTCAAGGCTGAGCTACTCTTCTAGTTGTTTAGTTCTGAGTTCTGCATCCCGTACTTGTTGTTCCAACTGAATAATCTTTTGTTGATCTCCTGCAAATTGTTCTTCAAAAATAGTAATTTGCATATCCTTTTGTTTTACCAGCTGTGAGACTTCGGAAGCTTTATCTATAGTGGCAGCACTATAGGCACCGACATACTGAGACAATTTGGTGAGATCCTCAGATGGATCCACCTCAGCATTTTTATAAACAATATTTGGAAGTTCCCCCTGTGATGCCAAAAGTGCATCTTGATCTGTTTTCCTCCTTTTCCTTTGTTTTCTTACCACAGCCCTATGTTTGGGACTGTAGAATATATCTAAAAGAGGGATTTCTTCTATCTTTAGCATAATTTCTCCAGTGGGGTTTTCAGGAATAATTTCTACATCCTGATCTTTGGGATTATCAACTTGAGGAGTGTTTTGCAATATTATCTGCTGGGAAAATTGTTGATATTGATTTAGCAAATGAGGAGAAACAACTAGTTTAGTATCTACTTGTCCTCCAAGTTGAGAACCTGCATTATTGTTTGTATCATTCTTGGGTGCCTGTTCAGTGTTTTTACTTACTGTGCTTCCTTTCTCAATATGTACATGGGCATCAATACCCGTGTTCCCTTTTTCCGTTTGAACTAAAGGCTTTTTTGTATCGTTTTGAGTAGCTGTTTCTGTCTTGGCAGTGTCAGCTTTGCTGTTGTCATCCTTTTTTTCCAAAACAGGATCAACTCCTGTTACTTCTTTACCAGAATTACTTCCTACTTGTTGTGATGCTTTCTCCTATATGGGAGCTCTCAATTGATCAAGAGGCATTTTAAGTAACCTCTGGCTTCTAAACAACAAAAAAAATTTCATGTCCTCGGACTGAAACTTGGACTTGGCTAAATCAAAAACTTGGGATATATTATCCATGGAAACAAATAAATCATCAAAAATTTCTATTTCATGTTCGAACCGGGAAATCGAAACAGAAGTAGTAAAATCATACGCCACTTTTCTTGGGTCGTATTGTCTTCCAGGAATTGTTGAAAACTTAAGATCAGAATTTTTACCAACTTCTTTCTCAGCATGAGCGAAACTATTAAGAGTATAGTCACCACACTTGAAAGGGAAGGTAGGCCACAAAATCTTTTTATTGCTTTTCAAAACTCTAGACATTCCTTCCACTGTTCATTCATAAGAAATATCTTGAGCTAACAGCTTATCTGGAATGTATAGGGGAAGGATATGTGACAGAACAATACTCCCAAAAATTCTGATATAAGTGAATTTTTCTTCCCCGAACCAATCTTCGATAGAAGACAAATCATTCTTGCCTTTATTGGAAAGTCTAGGAGGGAAGTGCCCAAAAATGGTTTGGTAAATTGGAATTAGAAAACCATGGCAGACTTTGTAAACATGAAGTTTGAAATGATATTTCCACAAGAAATTGTGATACACATGAATAGGGATAGGTTCTTTTGGATTCCATTTCCAACCTAGCATGGGAAACTCAGAATTGAAACAGAGGGTGTCTAAAATATAAGCACAAAAATGGAAAGGGTTGGAATTCCTTGAATTCTTGTCTTTTCTGTACTCTAGAATTCAATTGGCTATCTTATCCGACAAAATGACAACCCAATCCATAATTTCAGAACTAATAGCAGAATGAATTAATGGGACCATTTGAATAGAAAATCTAGCAGAGTTATCGTTTCCGAACAACCTACACATCATCACTGCGGCATAACAATATGGAGGTGCGAGAGACTCCACAGAGTACATACCTGATGCCTCCTGCTTATGCTTATTAGGGTTACTCCTCCATTCTTTGATTGGCTCTACCTGTTTTGGATGTTCTGCAGCATATTCCTTATGGAAGTCTTTGTTGTAAATCTTTTGCGGGTTGGGAAGATGATACATTGCTTTAATATCTTCTGCCCTGAATGACCCAAACACTAATCCAAAAGCAGAAACAAAAGCGCTGTTTTGAATGGTCACATTGTCAATGACCCATCTGATAACATCATAGTAGGGAAAAATGTTTGCTCGGGCAGCTACTCGGTGTAAAAATGAATTTGCTAATGCACTGAGTTGAGTTTCAGAATCAGATTCTGAATCTTCTTCATCGAGAACAGTTGCTTTAGGCACAATAGCCCTAGGTTTCTCTTTTTCAATCAAATTGTATACATTCTCCCATGTCATCTTCCCCAGTCCTTGACAGGAGGTGTCTGTGACTAGCTTGAGCTTCGCCGGTTTCTCCTTGGGCGGCATATTTAACACAGGAGCTTTTGCAACAAAAGCAGATTTAGACTTTCTGCTTCTCTTTGACATTTTAGTGTCAAGCAAATTCTCTCTGGTTCTGCGAATGAAAGGATTCAAATTTTTGTTCTGCAATTCAAATGAATGCCTTCTTCAAAATAAAACATAATAATGAGAACAGCTATCCAAAAATCCATTTATTTAATTAACGTCTAATCTCCACGTATTTACAACATAAATTCTCTCCAAGGGGTCACATTCACGCATTGGAAACAAAATAACCCATGATTTTTTGCCTGATTTTCAATTAATATTGTCGTACAATCGGATATCGGCGCAACCTTGGAATAAATGTTAAAATTCAATTTTGATCCTTTGCTATGCGATGAATAAATATGAATGCGAAGTAATAATCGCATCACAAGCCTTCAATGATGCGCAGGATAATAGAATATGATTCATGCTGATTTTCCGATTGTGAGAATCACATCGCAATTTTTCCGAAAGGAAATACAACAATGCTTTATACCAAATCCCGATCGCATTGGAGATTTAAAATGAAAAGGATCGTTTAATACTTATCTCCGAAAATGTGATTGCGATAAATCGCATTGCATCGTCATAGATAGAAAAGTGAAATACTTAATACTATTCCGAAATCCGATTGCGATTGAGTGCGATCGCATCGGAATTTCTCAAAGCAATAACAACTCTTAAAAAGAACTTCTCCGAATTTCCGATTGCGATTACTGTTCATCTTTAACATAGTATAAAGTTTTTCTTAATATGTTAAAATATGTTAAAAGGTCTTTTAATTCATCAGATCGGAAAGTTTTTTAAATTTTGTACTTTTTGTAAATAAAAATGTGATATGCATTATTTTATCGATGGATCTTTTATTTCTATGTAGGAAAAAGATATATAAAAGGGGACCTATTTTTAAATGAGATTTATTCTAAAATTTTAAAAATGGGGAGGGTTGTTGTATAGTACAATAGGAACCTATAAACCCTAGGTTGAAAAAAGGATTTTATAGTATATCATGTTCTTGTGGAGAAGAATACATTGGAGAAACTGCCAGATCCCTCAACATCAGACTTAAAGAACATGCAGCAGACATAGCTAGAAATAAAACTTCAAAATCAGCTTTGGTAGAACATGCTTTCTCATCCTCTCACTACATCCTAATGGAATATGCCAAACTAATCTCCAAAGAATATCACTACCTAAAAAGAAAGGTCAAAGAGGCCATAGAATCGAAAAAAAGAAAAAATAATATAAACCGTGACGATGGCCTTATCATTAGCAATACTTGGAAACCCTTAATAAACCAAAACTCTCTCAACACTAAAATAAAATTAAATAAATAATTTCGAAGGTTTATTTTGTCACTTTCTCTTATCTTAATTCTCTTATATTATTAAATAATGATTAAATTAAATAAATATTTATGTAATTAAAATAAAATTCCCTTAATAATTTGTCATATTGTTTAAAATAAAAATAAAAAAATCTTAGGATTAATAACAATCACATTAATTTTTGATCATATAAAAAAGAATAATAATAAATTAATTAATTAAATTTTGTATTTCCTCTGACCGACCTTTAAAATCTCTCACTAATCACTATACACATCTTTATTTATTTTCCCTAATCCTCTCAAATATTCCCAAAGATCATTTGGCGTTTACCCCTGATGATGGACTCACTTTTGAAGTCTGAAACGTTGGGCTACTAAAAAACTTTGAACAGGTCATTCCTTTGTTTCAAAATCTACTTCACCTGTATGTATTCTCTTTTTAAGAAAATTTCTATTCGTGACACTCCTTTTCCTCCTGCTGAATTTCCGCGTAATGGAATTTTGGTCACAAAAGGTTTAAGTGATGATAGACGCTTTCAGGAAAGTAAAACAAGTTGTATCACCTCTGAATCTTTCACACACCTTGACAAATAAAAACTTGAAAACCATATTGAGATAACATCTCTCCCTATTGATTAAAACCAACCTTGAGTCCACTGAACATTTTCCTGGGTCCGGCTCTAAATCTCATTCACCTACCGACAATGAATTGGGCCTTGTCCCGAATAAATTTGATTGCCCTGGAAAATCCTTGGACCGTGATGTGCATGCAGGATCATTGGCCTCTTCGGATGACACTGATGTGTGACATGAAAGTCCTTGTATGATTGATACCCCCGAATTTGAATCATTTCATCAATTATTTCATGATTCATTTCTTGAGTCTACCACACCAGTCATTTCTTCAAATCATTCAGAACTGTCTTGTACTAGTGTTGACGACAGTCATGACCACGCGGTGGTGTTTCACAATCGCATCACAAAATTGATGAATCTCTTATTTCTGATATTTTTCATCCATAATCTTTAAACAGCCAAGAAAGTGACCTTATGCCTCGACAATCTGAAGATGTTTCTCTTACTGATTCATCCCTATTTTTAACCCTAGAAGAGCCTAATATACCAGGTACCCAACCTGATCAAATTGTTGGCTCCAATGATCGTTATTTAGCTGAAAATGTATTCACTCACACCATTGGTGACTGTCATTTGTATCCATCCGTTGACCCTATGAAGCCACCAAAATTCGATGATTCACTTTTTGAGGATTCAGGGACCCATCAAGAAGTCGAAGCAATTCACATTCTGCTAACAGTTATCTCAGGTTCCCATGATCCTGATGGGACCCATGAAACAAGTCAAACTAGGGTTTCTCGAATTAGGGTTTCTGAAATTACGGTTCCCACACACCACACTCCCCTCAGCATAACCATGCCGGATGTCAGCTCATTTGGGCAAGCCTTTGATTCGAGTGATGTTTCTCTGAGCACATCCTTCTATCCCCTAATGGCTAATATGAAAAAACCTCTATACCCTAATTTTTTCACTGGAAGGAAAACACCGACCATTGTCTCTAATATTTTTGGTTGTTGCCTAGCTAGTACAAGTTGCAGTCAGGTACAAGCATGTGATGTTTTACAAACCTTTCTATTACCTAAAAATCTTCCAGTCAATTCATCTCTTCCTAGAATCTGATATGTTGGACTGTCAATCTATCAGTTCACAAAATTTTGACCAAATTAATAATACGCTCGCTGACGGATGTCCAGCCACCACAAATAATGACCACATCCATTTGCCAGTTGATCTCGCGAAACCACCGAAGTTTGAAACTCCTCATTGGAAGGTCTAGAGTTTTTCCAGGATGATGAAGCACTTCAGCCCGCGCTGATGGTTACGTCAGATCCTCACATCCCCGAAAAAACCCAAGGACAACTTCAAACTAGGGTTTCCAAAATTAATATTTCTGCGCTTGGATTCTCGAGCATCTCAACTTCACCTGGTGGATGCTTATTTTTCCCATTCCATCAAATTGATCATCCTCAAAATCATGATGATATTTCCAATTGGCTTGGCATATCCTAACTGACAAATATACCTGCAAATAGGCAATGTCTTACCCCTATTTCGTCGGATCTAGGGTTGTGCATGGATGGATGTGTGTCATTTATAGATGATTTTAGGTTTCAAGTAAATATTTCTGTGTATTAGGATGAAATTGCAATTCAGCTTGGACAATCCATTTTGGCACGTTCTCTGGTAAGTATCCATGACCTTCTTGTTGTTGCACATGCTTTTCAGGTAAGTTTTGTTGTCGTTGCACAATTTTGCATGCTGGTTCTGATTGCGAACATTGTTGTTCTTGCAAGGCGGGAACTAATGTGGTGGCTACACTGGAAATATCATTTCACATAACCTGGCTGCCTCTCCATTTAAATTAGGGTTTAGGTTTAGGCTAGCTAGGATATTTTAATAAAAATTTTCTGGTTGAAGTTGTTAATTAGGGTTTACTTTCTAGGGTTTTCTTTATGGTTGTAATGTTCCCAATTTTATGGAACATTAATTTTTTCCATTTTTCACATAAGAGATAAATAAAATGGGTAGGAGACCCATTCATTCCATGAATAGGTAATAAAAATCCTCTTGGTATGAAGGAGGACCACTTATAGAGATGGATTTCACACCTCCATGTGCGAAAGGGGGCTTTTGCAAGAAGGCTAGGTCAAGTTTGACCAAGTCAAGTTGCGCAGTAGCATGAGGTGGAGAGCACATTGTGGGCCAGCGCAGTGGGATAAGGAGGGAAGATTCTAGAGGAAGGAAACCCTAATGAGTGGGGTCCATTGAGAGGGATCTCACATTGTTTAAAAGGAGGGCAAGGCAGCCATTGTTTGATCATCTTGAGAATTATTCATCTTTGGTCCAGTGGACTTGCAGCAACATCTTGTTGGTTAGCAAGAATTGCCGAGGGAATTATTGTTTAAGATTTCCTCTCCTTCTTGAGTAGCTCTTGGAGGATTGCACTCTATTCCCCATATTCAAACATTGAGGTCCAACACTATCCTTCATCATCAGCATAGTTTCAGCTGGAGATTGTGCAGTGTTCCTAGGTCTTGCTGGGGAGGTTTTCTACAACACCATCCTTGGCTTGTTTTTCAGAGGATGGAGCTTCCATCCCTTGGGGAGATTAGCAAAGGAGGTTCATGAGCTTATTCCACCATCTTTGGCACCATGCCAACCACTTTCCATCATATGCAGTGCAGTCCCTCTCTTAGACCGCGTTATTCTTGGAGAGCAATTGTTGTGAGGGATTAGCAGACATTTGGAGGGTGAGATCTTAGCTGAAGGGATCAGCCTTTCACTTTAGATTTTCCATTGGAGGAGGCCATTTCATATTGTAGATCATATTCAACCATCTCCTCCTATTTTTTTATGATTTGTTGCTTCCCAGCAACTCCCGCATTATTGTATTTTCCATTTTGTACATGTATTATAGCCAATCCTTCTAGAGGATTGATGTATTGTATTTTCAGGGGTTGAGATGATGCTCCCCCGCTTTATTTGAGCTTCATATTGTTATATCCTTGGATCATTCTATTCTATGCAGCAGTGCCTCTATAAACAACGCAGTCATAGCCTAGGGCTTGTTCCATATAGTTGTGTTCTTCATGTTTATCATGCATGTAATGAGAGGCTTGTATTATCTTGATTGAATGACTGATTCCTCAAGTCATTGCATTCCTTTTGCTGCTATAACCATATATGTTGGCTGTTTACTTCTCTTCATAAGTAGGCTCAGATAAATAACATAGAGAATCCATTGTATGTTCATACATCATTGCAGCCCCATTCTTTGGGAAATTCCTGTAGAGGAATATTACAAGATCTATAGATAGAGTCTGTAGAGGGCCATGTAGCCTCTGGATCTCATCCTTTCCATAAGGTGACATATCCAGTAAATGCCCCTATAGTCAATCTCTGGAATAGATTGTGATATTTGAGAAAAAGGAATATTACAGTGGTATCGGAGCAGCTTTCTTGGCTCAGCCTGTGGCCTTGAAGCCCAAGAAAGAAGAAGAAGATGATAATGCAGAAGACGAGCTTGATCTCATCTATTTTTAGGATAGATAAGAGCCTCCCCAAGGAGGAGGAGCAGAAAAAAGAAGAGGAAGGTCCATGCATTTCCTATTCTCAAGAAGAAAGCAAGCATGAGAGACCAGGTTCTAAATCAATACCTGGATAAGTATAAATCCCATTCTGCAGCATTCAGGGGAGCTACACCGTTCCCACAGTTTATTCAACAGAAGGAGGAGAGGAGGCCCTATGGCAGAAGAGAAATCATAGGAAATAGATTTATGTTGTCTACATTTGATGGGAGCACTTCAGCTAGATCTTGGGTGAAAAAGCTAGAGGCATTTTTCTTGCTACATCCAGTGGCAGAGAAAGAAGCAGTAGAGATTGCAGCGCTGCACATGGAGGATGAAGCCTCTGTTTGGTGGTTCAAAACCTTGGACCATTTAAGGGTGAGTTCTTTTGCTGACTTTGCTCAAAGGTTAATCCAAACCTTTGATGGAGAGAGGACAAAGGAGGATCAACCTTCTACATCTATGGATGAGGCAACGATGGCATTGGAGGAGACAACTATTGCAGCCACACAAGAAGACCCTAGGATCCATCAAGGTATGAGTAAAGTTCCACTTTTCATTTTAGCAATAAATTTAAAGGAATGCGGAAACTTACATGTAGAGTTCCAAGGATCTACACATTGTGCTATTATAGAGCACCACGATTGCACTGCACTGTGCAAAGGGTTCAAGGAAGAGATGAACCCTCATCCTTATACATTTTGGTTGAGTTACATTCATCCCTTGAGTTTGGAGTGTTAAATTTTGGAGGATGGAGTGAACCATGATACCCCCATGAAAAACAATGAATCAAATTTTAAACTGGAGGATGCAACAGCTGCTACATCATTGAAGGAATCAGCAGCGTTGTTAAACATGGATGGAGAGGAGATATTGCCTCCATCACATTTGGGTCCTCATGGATCCAATTTAGATATGGGTAAGAGATATTTCCTAAAAGGTCTCCAAGGAGCTGCATGTCAAACTCTCATGAAATGCAAAGAGAAAAATTTGGTTTGGGAGGATGGTAGCCCTCATGGGAGGAGCACCAAAGGAGAAAGAAGGAGGCAACATCCACAAGGAGATGAGTGGGTTTGGATGAGGAGCAAGAGGCTGATTTTCCACTTGAAAATATATGATACCGGGAAGCAAAAGGCTTGGTTGCGTTGGCTCCTCTTAAAGGAGTTTGGCCATCACTTGGAGTACCCTTTTCCCAAGAGAATGGGAGTAGGGGAGAGGTGGCAGCATGTTTGCATCATTGAGCAGCAGAGAGTAGGGATACATGGAGCTGATATGGCATATATATCAATCATGGTATATTCATCACACAAGTTACATGATGTGAGCATGAGGTGGCAGCAAGCACTTGGGTTGCTTGAACTATCTTGGAGAGAGCACAAGCAGATTTGCTCTCATATGATTTATGGTGTTTCCAGAGTATAGGAGGGCACTCTCATAGTGAAAAGGGATCCCTCTTTGGCTTGGGCTGATCGGGAGGCATTTACAGCAACATCAACAGAGGTGTTCTTGACAAGGAGCATGTCAAGAGACAGAGATTGGCATGGATAGGAGCCTTTTTGCATGAGCTCACAACGTTGTCACTTGGGAGTAGGATCACACACATGGTTCCATCTATCATTTTACTTCCATCCTATGGTAAGAGCCTTGTATTTTCATTTTCTAATTTGCATACTCTTATCATTATGTTACAGTGCATGGCTCCTCAAAGGGGCAAATTTTTCATGTTGCTCCATGAGAAAATTTGGGCCAAACCCTATGTTGGAGACAGCCATCTTTTATGTGGCCTTGGGAAAAGGTTTTCTCATTACATGTATGATCATAAAATTCATATACTCAACCATGTATTAAGAAACATTTTTCCATGTAAAATTCTGAAGCAGGAGTCTAAAAAACTGCGTTGTTGCTACTGGGGAGACTGTTGGTACCATCAAGAATCATGTAGAACCTTCAGTACTTCCTCCATTTTGATGAGGAGCATGTTTCCATTTGCTGATATTTTCCATACTATCATTGGGATCATGATTGGTGAATTGACACATGAGTTGAATGTGTCTTTGAGGGTAGATGATCTCCATAATTTATGCATTGCATGTTCTAGTGGGAACATGAGGGGAGACATGGCCACCACAGCCACCTACTTGCCTTATTTTGAGGTGTGCCATGGATTTGATGATGATATCCATCCATTGTATGTATATGGGCATGTTTTTTATTCTGTGTTGCTGATTCACTCATCTATTTACTGTTCAGTAGCAGAGGTGATATTTTCTACACAATGCTTGCCATGTTATTTTTTGCAATTGCAGTGGATGAGATTGCATTATAGCCCTATGAGACATTGTTTGTACCTTTCTGCACATGGTATGACCTACAACAAACATTTCATTGGGGTATTATATGATGATCATGTCCTACTCATCATGGATGAAATGTATTGGGCCAGCCAGATTATCATGGATGGAGGAGACATCCTTGGAGGATTGCTCTTCATTTTGCCACTTGAGGGCAATATTTTTGCAGCCCATGATCAGCACACACTCTAAACTTATCAAAAGTGGAGAGGAGGACAGCATGGGGCAAGATATGTGGCTTTCCATATTCATATTTGCAGCCCACCTTCATTTCCGGAGCTCAAGGTGGAGGGAGATTTCTGTGAGTTGCCATGTTGGGAGGCAACTTATGTTGTATGGATGATTGCTCGGGGATGGGAGATTCATATGGGGATGATGAGTCCCATTATATATCATATCTCATGCCTCAAGGAGGCCCTTAGACAACCCATTTTTTCCTTCATGAATATTTGTTTCTACATGATAGCTATTTGGGGATGTTCACCAAAAGCTAGATTGCATATGTTGGAGGGATAGCTTGGACACTTGATTGATGATATGGAATCAATTTTTCAGAGGATTTCATCATGTATGGATGATACAGGGATAGTAAGGGAAAATTTACCAGTCTATCCTTGCACTTGCTTGAGGACAAGAAATCTTTGAGAGGGGAGGACTGTAATGTTCCCAATTTTATGGAACATTAATTTTTTCCATTTTTCACATAAGAGATAAATAAAATGGGTAGGAGACCCATTCATTCCATGAATAGGTAACAAAAATCCTCTTGGTATGAAGGAAGATCACTTATAGAGATGTATTTCACACCTCCATGTGTGAAAGGGGGCTTTTGCAAGAAGGCTAGGTCAAGTTTGACCAAGTCAAACTGTGCAGTAGCATGAGGTGGAGAGCACATTGTGGACTAGCGTAGTGGGATAAGGAGGGAAGCTTCTAGAGGAAGGAAACCATAATGAGTGGGGTCCATTGAGAGGGAGCTCACATTGTTTAAAAGGAGGGCAAGGCAGCCATTTTTTGATCATCTTAAGAATTATTCATCTTTGGTCTGGTGGACTTGCAGCAACATCTTGCTGGTTAGCAAGAATTGCCGAGGGAATTCTTGTTTAGGATTTCCTCTCATTCTTGAGTAGCTCTTGGAGGATTTCACTCTATACCCCATATTCAGACATTGAGGTCAAGCACTATCCTTCATCATCAGCGCAGTTTTAGCTGGAGATTGTGCAGTGTTGCTGGGTCTTGCTGGGGAGGTTTTCTACAACACCATCCTTGGCTTGTTTTTCATAGGATGGAGCTTCCATCCATTGGGGAGATCAGCAAAGGAGGTTCATGAGCTTATTCCACCATATTTGGCACCAGGCCAACCACTTTCCATCATATGCAGAGTAGTCCCTCTCTTAGACCGCGTTATTATTGGAGAGCATTTGCTGTGAGGGATTAGCAGACATTTGGAGGGTGAGATCTTAGGTGAAGGGATTAGCCTTTCACCTCAGATTTCCCATTGGAGGAGGCCATTTCAGATTGCAGATCATATTCAACCATCTCCTCCTATTTTTTTTATGATTTGTTGCTGGCCAACAACTCTGGCATTATTGTATTTTACATTTTGTACATGTATTATAGCCAATCCTTCTAGAGGATTGATGTATTGTATTTTCAGGGGTTGATATCATGCTCCCCCACTTTATTTGAGCTTCATATTGCTATATCCTTGTATCATTCTATTTTATGCAGCAGTGCCTCTATAAACAACGTAGTCATAGCCTAGGGCTTGTTCTATATAGCTGTGTTCTTCATGTTTATCATGCATGTAATGAGAGGCTTGTATTATCTTGATTGAATGACTGATTCCTCAAGTCATTGCATTCCTTTTGCTGCTATGACCATATATGTTGGCTATTTAATTCTCTTCATAAGCAGGCTCAGATAGATAACGCAGAGAATCCATTGCATGTTCATACATCATTGCAGCCCCATTCTTTGGGTAATTCTTGTAGAGGAATATTACAAGATCTATAGATAGAGTGTGTAGAGGGCCAGCTAGCCTCTGGATCTCATCCTTTCTATAAGGTGACATATCCAGTAATTGCCCCTATAGTCAATCTCTGGAATAGATTGCGATATTTGAGAAAAAAGAATATTACAATGGTTTAAAATTATGTTTTTTGTATTTTATTACGGTCAGTAGCTTCATGCATTATTTTTTTCCATTAGTTAGCACTCATGCTCTTTAATTTTGCTTATTGTTGCATTATATTCAGTAAACCACTTTATGCGATTTGCCTTTTTTTTCACCTACAACTAGTTGATTTCTCTTACACATGGCATTACATTGTGTCATAAGCCTCGTCTGTTGCATCACGTTGTACACTTGCCTCTTCGCATCATATGCACTAGTTGTTGACCTAGCTTGGAAATTTTCTATATTTTGAATTCCACTACATGAGCCTTAATCGAACCTGAAGCCTTCAAACCCTTGGTGCTCTGACTAGCCTTCTTACTCTTCCTTGCACATGTTTGAAGACTTATGGATTTCTTTCACCTCTTTGCATGCATCGAAACCCTAAATTTCACCCTTGATTTCCTTTTCATAATTGCTAAAACCCTAACCCTATTGTTTGTGTGAGGTTGTGGTGGTTTCCCCAAGAGGTCGCTTCTCTCGGAACCGGTCATCAAAGTCATGTTCTTGGCATCATTCCTACGATTCTAGTTCATTATCCAGGGGGATACAAGCAAGTTTCTTGTGGGGAACCCTAATCAGTTTAAATGACCTGGAATCATAACCTGAACCTTATTCTCAACATAGTATTGGATATCTCAACGACGTGTCACATGTTTCGCATGTTAGTAGGAGATGGGATGTGAAGGCTTGGCATGGAGGAAAAACCCAAATTAGGATATCTTTCACTTTCTGTCAAACAGGAAGCAACCTCTCTTGCAAAGAAAAATAAGTCGGGATCCCTCGTCCACCCTAGGTAAAAAAAATAAAAAAATTCCACAAAGAATAAGTGCCACGGGTACATACAAATAAGTGCTATAATCACATGAAACACATAATTGTAAATGATTGAGAAAGCTTTCCTACGTAGAGAAGTGATGCAATGACTCCATCGGGGTACTGACCAGGCTCGCTAGTAGTGGAGCAACGTTTTTGATCTCTTGAAGTGACTCCGTCGGGATACTATTCAGGCCTACTGGAAGCGGAGCAACACCAGAAGCTTATCTTAAAAAATTCTGAATATAATAATCCCTCTGCTTGGTCCTTTAAATCACCATCAACTCCTCGCATGCGTGAATTTCTACTTGGGTGTTTTTTGATTAACAAGAACTAGCTGGGGCACAAAGGGAAGGCATATATATAAAGGTCAAAGCAACGGAAGAGATACCCATAGTGCTTGCCCAATATTCCCTTGCATCATCACCTAGAATCAAGCCAATATAAGGACGTTGACAGATATGCTTGACTCTACGAGTGGTTCGCCAATTTTTGTTGCTGCTAGAACACCACCCAAAATTTTAGGTATATTCAAAATTTTGAGTCCCCCCTCTGCTCACTCGGCCATTAGGGTTTCAACCCAGCCTTCATTCGGTGATATCCCCATGAGATATTCCTACCAAATCCTATCACCACACCCACTTTCCTTGATGTCTCATCAATGCACTGGGGCTTGGGGGTTTGCTGCTTCAAATAACATTGAGAGTCCCTCCATTGGATTCAAGGATAAGTTTCCCCTAGATTGTTATGACAGCAACCTCAGAAATGATTGGCCTATTTCCAACCCTCGTAAACCTTCTCACCATCATTAAAATTCACTTATATTGTAGTCACATCGATTCAGGAGGTATCTTGTACAACCACCAATATCCTGCATACACTTGAGTGTAAGTTCTTTTATGCATTGAGTACATGACATATCTCCTAGAAGCACCTTCACCATGGATTTTTAGGCATTCTATTTGGGTTCCCCATCAATATTGTGGTAACATGCTAATTATTTTCAAATTTAGGGACAACATTATCTAAAGTAACCATAGACTAATTTATATTATAATATTTCATGTAGGTCGAGTCCATGGAGAAGATGATCAACAATATCACCATCACACGGAAGGAGAGAAATTGAAACTAAAAATACAAAGGCTTGATTTTGGAACATGACACATTCATCCCCTGTCCATAAGCAAGGAACAAAAGGCGCGCTAATTGGGGAACTTAAGATCATGGTTAAGCCACATATTTTCCATTTGTATTGCCTCATTCCTGAGTTGCTTGTAGAGGGTTTGGGTATCAAGTGCACTAAGTTGAACAACACCCACATCCTCAAGGACTTGAATGAAGATCCAATCCGGTCATAGGGAAGATATGAAAATCCTTTGTTTTTCATGGAAACTCTTTTAATGAGGAGCATATGTCATTATGACTTTGTTTCTCACTTCACTCCATACATGAGAATCAAGGTGACCCAACTCCATGATTGGTAATATGATTGAAAACTGAGAGAAGGGAGTTGCAATCTCCTCTCACTTACCATGTTTCCATAGTGCATGGTCGAGTAGGGACTGCCCTTGAGAAGGGGATGATTTTCAAATGAATGTGTATAGTGCGCATATAAATAAAGACTATAAATTCCGAAGACGAAATAGAACTAACCGTCGGCTTACAAAAGGTTTTGGAGCCAAAGTTTTCTATAGTTTCGGGTTAGTTAAATACAACAATAGTTGTGCCTCAGTAGAACATAAAAATGGAAGTCAGCAGAGAGGAGGTTGTGTTACCTCCTAAACGCACAGCTAAGTGGAGGATGCACAGTTTAGCGACACAAACATGTTGCAGAATTGATTTCTTAAATCTACCTCCACAAAAATGAATTTCTCGAAGTGCACCTTGTGTTTTAACTTAAAATAATGATCGGAGAGCGTCAAATCCATGTTCTTCCAAATGGTCGATAGGTTCGTCCTCTGTTGAGATTTCTTTTGCGATTAAATCCACC
Source organism: Pinus albicaulis (assembly GCA_034641835.2). NCBI lineage: Eukaryota > Viridiplantae > Streptophyta > Pinopsida > Pinales > Pinaceae > Pinus > Pinus albicaulis. The sequence goes on along the minus strand of CM076583.1, from coordinate 555,623,398 downwards.
TGGGTTTCATAGAAAGAATGGCTAACATTACGTTATATGCAATGCAATGTGAGGCATTACGTTATGAGAAGGAAATGCAAACCATTGCATTATATGGTATTGTCATGAGTTTGATGCTTAGAGAAAATGGTATGATCGACCTAAACCAAAGGCTGGAGGGCGAGTGCATTGCGAAAACACGAAAAAATCTGGGGAGTGACCCAATGCAAATCGGGCTTTTCGATTGTGGCTTAGCAATCTGTGCAATCGCACGACCTCGACTTTATGGCGAAGGCTGGTGAGACTCAACATTCACGTGTCCCTATGCCTTCTCCATTGTGTGAAATGATTGAAAAACATGAGGGATGGTGGTTGTAGTTGTGTAGCTCCTGTTGGTCGTGTCCCCCAGCTCATCGCTCGACCGAATCGCAAAAGTCTCAACTGGACAAAACTTGTTAAGTCCCTTATTATGTTAGTGTAGCCCCCCTTATTATTATTGTTGTACCCCTGTAACCCCCATATTATTATTATTGTGCCCTTACATTATTATTTTTAGGTTGGCTAGGATTACATTGTGGCCCCACTAGGATTATATTGTGGCCCCATGGACTTCTGTATATAGAAGGAGGTTTTGGTCATTTGTATCATCCAAGAATTGTTCATTCATGTAATGTATTGGAGGTTTCCCCCTTGAAGTGGATTATTTCTAAGGTGTTGATATCTCTTTTCTTCTATTTTTGGAGCTGGTTTCACAACATTTGGTATCAGAGCTTTGGATTCTATGGTTTCGCTACTCCAAACAGGTCATCGTGGAATTTTCGCTATAAATTTTTTTCTACGAAGTTTCAGAAGATGAAATTTGTAGGGTGCGAAGAAATCCCGAGGAACATCATCACAAAATTTCAAAGCTTGGTTCGCAATATTTTCGAAGATATGATCTATGGAAGTTAGGTCTTTTTGCAGGCTCCTCAATTTAATCTAAACAGGTCATCGTGGAATTTGCGCTATAAATTTTTTTCTACGAAGGTTTAGAATCTGAAATTTTTAGGGCGCGAAGCTGAGATCCTGAGGAAATTAGTCGCAAAATTTCATAGCTCGGTTCGCAATATTTTCGGAGATATGATCTGTGGAAGGTAGTGTTTTTTCAGGCTCCTGAATTTCATCTCAAAGAGGTGATCGTGGGAAACTCTTCATAACTCTCTCTCTGAGCATCAATTGGAGTGACGTAAAAAGTGGTCACAAGTACATGGAATGTATTTTCTTTGCTATCAATTTCAGAGCTAAAGGAGGAAACAGTGACATGTGGCAAGTCGTACAAGTTCACTATACTGAACCAGTCCATAATTGGGTCATTGTGGGAGATTGGACATAACTTTGTCTTGAAGAATCCAAATCAGGTCAAACCTGTGGCATTTGAAAGAGAATTTAGAGAGCTAGATCAATACTAAATTTCAGTTATTAAGGATCCTAAATCACATAGATAATTCAGTTTCAATATCGAGCTTCTCAAAATCAAGAAAAAGGTGTGTATTGGGTTTTTAAAATTGCATAACTTTTGTTTGAAAAAGCAGTTTGAAGTGATTCCAAGGGAATATTTTAGAATTTTTATCAGTATTGGGTTATATAACGCCTCCAAAAAATAATTCCATACCCATTAAGCCCTCAAAAAGCTATACTATGACGCATGAAGAGGAAGAATTGCAGTATGAGATGTCAAAATTATGGTACCAAGTGCAACAAATTTCGATCTTACGAAGAGCAACTGAAGATGACATAGATGGTTTAAAAGCATAAATGGAGGTTAAGTTGGATGGTTTGAAGGATAAAATAATAGCTAATATGGATGATAAATTAGTGGAAGATCACATCAAGCATCAACAACAAGTTCTCCAACTCTCAAAGGATAACCTAACTTTGGTGCAGAATCTAATGAAACAACAGGAAGATCAACATCACATCGAAAGAAGTTTTGAAGCAGTCACAGAAACAAGAACTCGACAAGTATGATCAATTTTAGAGTATCTCAGCAAGTGGAAGAACTTTCCTGTAGAAGATTCCACATGGGAGGATGAGAATTTTATATAGAAGCATCAAGAAATAATCAAGCGTTGAGGACAACACTTGTTTGAAGGAGAGGGGCATGTTAAGTCCCTATATTAATAGTGTAGTCCCTTATTATGTTGGTGTAGCCCCCCTTATTATTATTTTTGTACCCCTTGTAACCCCCATATTATTATTATTGTTCCCTTACATTATTATTGTTAGGTCGGCTAGGATTACATTGTGGCCCCACTAGGATTATATTGTGGCCCCATGGACTCCTATATATAGAAGGAGGTTTTGGTAATTTGTATCATCCAATAATTTTTCATTCATGTAATGTATTGGAGGTTGCCCCCTCGAAGTGGCTTATTTCTAAGGTGTTAATATCTATTTTATTCTATTTTTGGAGATGGTTTCACAATAAAACTTGAGGGAGTGCAACCTCTGGCCTGTTGTGACCAGTCACTGAGTTGCAAAGCAACTGTAGATGTGCCTAGTGCGACCTATGGCAAGCGCGACCAGTCGCTGGGTCGCAAATATTTTGGAGAAATCGAACAATGTGAATTGCATGGCATTGCGACCATGCAACCTCTAGGAGGTCACATTTCCCACTAATTTGCTAAGTCGCACAATCACACTTAGGAAAAATGGCCAGAGTAAGCGACCTCCATGGTAACGTGACTGTTCGACCTATTCACCATTAGAGTTGTTGACCAGCATCATGTGGTAGTATCATCATATCTACATTAGAGCCATGGAATAGGAAACCAATTTTGACCATTGAAAGAGGTCCAGGAGGATTCGCATCCAATATCAATGCAGTAGACAGGAGTTGCACCCGAACACATAAAAAATGGGAGCTACAAAATGCGCTCAAGGCTTACAGGTCATTCACAAAATTAATGGAGATACTAAGAGACTATAGGGAAATCACATCCACTCCCTGATGAGAAATATGGCTATCTAAGAAACTGGGCCAAGGGGACACGAGGAAAATTATGGTCACTATAGTTCCCTGGGACATGGAAATACATCACTGCCTTTTTATTATGTTTTTAAGACAATGGATCTGCCTTCAACAAGAGGGCCATGGATGATAACCGTATCAAGGAAATTTGGACAACCTTCATAAAGGCTACGAGTTTCAGTAACACCATTATATAAGAGGTGGAAAATCTGCTCGAAGGTAGTTCCGAATATGAGTTAAACCACACATATGAATTTTAAACTCAATCCATATCAATACAAAAGACAACACAGTGATTAAGGAAGCGCAGGGAGACCCTACATGAGCCGTTCTCCCTGAAAACATAGTGGCATAACACTTGACCACACAGGGGTCTAAATTTATTATTTGTTAAATCACTCTTTCAGCTAATTAAATGTGTTTCCAGCATCAATTTTTATTATAAAGACATGTAAACCAGGTTATTTTTTTGTAGAGAAAAGTATCCAATTTGCACAACAAAAGTCGGGGTTTTCTCCAGTAAGCAAGGTGGGTCTTTAAAAAGCTTGAAGAATCTCACTACAGGCTCAATGGAACATCTATCACCAGTCCATTCACACAAGACTAATACCAGGGAAATACATCATGTTATGCAAGGTCTGAGCTCTCCAAAAGAGAAGGATAGAAGGAATAGTACTAGGTCGTAACCTCCCAGGTCACGACTAACCTCAGGTCGCAGATGACCCCAGGTCGCAGGTCGCTGATGACCCCAGGTCGCAGGTCACAGATGACCCTAGGTCGCAGGTCGCAGATGACCCCAGGTCATAGGTCACAGATGACCCTATGTCGCAGGTCACAAATCGCCCATGTCACAAGCCAATCCAATAGTCGGGGAGGTCAAGAGTCAAGGGCAACTCAAGATTCACTTCAGCCTATATGTGCATCTTTGGGAAATCAGCATGGGGGACTTTTAGCACTTGAGTTGAAGTGAGGAAGTTATATAAAATTCATGCTTAAGGGCTAAAGGCACTCAGCTCTTGGTATCAATTAGATGGAGTGGCAGTGAGGCTATGGTTTTGGTATCATGCATTGAGATGAATAGCTCATGTTCCACTATTGGGTTTTGACGAGTTGCGAAATATGGATTTGAAGTTGCAGCAGCATCAATAATATATTCTCTTTTTCTAGCACCGACTCACATGCTTCCTTATGGTGGTAGTAGTAGTTGTCTAATATTTCACTATGTTTGTACATGTGCTTTCATACATGCAATTGGTTATGGACTGATTCATAGTGGTTGCATGTACGTTTTTCTTTCGAATCATTGTTTGTTTATTTCTTTCCATGTAAATGATCTATTATGAACTAATTTGCAGTTAATTTCTATCACGTTTTCTTTCATGTAAGTCTGATTGGGTTTTGACTCACCGATCCCTCTCATGGAGCACCTCGTTTTATCTGCTGTTTAGACTTACTTATATCTTTGTTTGTGGTTCGTCAATCTTGGGCTGATTTTTCTTCACTGATTGGTCATTTCACCCTTGCCTCTGATTCATCATCTTCTCAATCAACAACCAAGAGTGGAAACACTTATGGCAGCAGTCGGGCCCACATACCAGATGAGGATCCTATCCCAAACTGCGTGAGGTCTAATTGGGACCTTTCACCGACGAGACCCCCTTTGTTTTTGGCGGTACAATTTTTCCCGTGAACATTGTGATAAGATGTTTCAGGTTTCTAACATTTTTCCTTTGAAAAGAGTTCAATAATATGTGGTAAAATTGCAGAAGCATGTATCATTGTTGAGCGGTGATGTGAACAAGATGTGGGTGCAAGAGTGCAAAGATCAAAGTGCAAGAAACAAAGAAATTTGGCAAAGAAGGAAATGGGTTCAAATATTCTTCTTATTGGTTTCATAATGTGTTGTATTTGAAATGGGATGTTGCATGGAGATGATGATCACACGTGGTCAAGATTCAAGCCAAGCACAAGGCAAGACAAGCTAAACATCGTCATGTTGACAATGTTCGAGGTGAGAATAATTTTAAGTTGTTTAAGTTTCCTTTGATTGACGACCGACGAGGGAACATGTTTGTTTCTTCAAGGAAAGTTTGTTGTTCTGCAATTTTTGGGAAATTACAACAATGTGCTTTCTACAACAACAAGACAGGGTCTCCAGAATCAAGGAAAAAGATTAGTTTTCATGAAAAGATAAAATTGTTGAATTCAGGAAAATTCCAGTGGTTTGAGACTGGAAGGATGAGTGGGTTGTACCCTCATCCACATGTTTAGTAATGAAAGAGATTTTTTGGTCCAAAAGCTCCTAGTGGGGAGGTGTGATTAGGTGCTAAAAAATTAACATTGTCAAAATGGTGTGGAAGTTGAAATACCATGTAAATCTCGTCGTTTTGAATCCGACACAACTCATTTAACAAAAAACTACCACTATATACTCCTGGAAATGCGTTCTGTCCATTTTCCCAAAATGACAGCTGACAGGGAAAAAATTTGGGCCAATGGCAAGCTGCCACGTGGCCTCTTCTAGTTGGTCGAAAGGTAAAAAATTTTAGGTGTGTCAGGCCTCGCCACTTGTCAAATTTTTGTGGGTTGCTAGTTGGCAAATTTTCATAGGTTGGAATGATGGCCAACCACATGTTGCCACATGGCCCAACCGGAGGCCACCACGTGGCAGCACGGGAGGCCACCAAATTTTTTTAAGGCTGACAATATCGGATGTGGGTTGAACACTAGAACTCAACACAAATAGTGCACCGCATTACGAACGAGCCATGGTTGTTCCTTGTTATAAGATATGCCAAAAACCATATTAAAATGTTAGTGTTGGCGGAGGTCGGGGTAAGGGGATAGGGTTTAGCCAGCCCCCCCCCCCCCACCACCATATGACTTCAACTGGAGACCAAGACATCTACCCAAAACTACTCCAGTCACTGTAAGCATGTGACATAGACCACTAACCGTCAACGGTCAACATAATCGTCCGACATTTTTTTATTTTTTTATTTTTTATGCGCCATAACATATGATTTAATTTTCAAGTTTTATGGCGTTATTGAGAAAATTAATTGTCCAACAATTTCCCCTGGAATTCTAGAAATTTGTCGCTCCTTTAGCAGAAAACAAGGTGAAATTGTATCATTGGTCCGGATTTTGGGGAAATTATGGCGCGGCTAGCAACAAAACTAGGGAGGCTCATAAATTCTTCAATATTTTACCAATTTCGAATCAGAAAGAGGCTATACAGGTTTTTTTGGGTATTCTGGAGCTAATGAAACAATTTTTTAAGCCATTTGAGCACTGTAAATGTATGTAATCACCATTTTGAGCATAATGAAAGAGGACCTGTAATATTCCTAAATTAGCTCACAGCTAATTGGAATATTAAATTTTGATTTTTTCTCTTAGATAGAGGAATAAGAGGGTATGGAGACCCATAAATCTCCTTAGTAGGAATAAAAGACACTCCTAATGTGAAAGGAGGTCATCTAAAGGCTGGATTGAAGACCCTTATGTGTGAAAAGGGGTTGGAGCATGAAGACTGGGTCAACCTTGACCAAATCAAACAACGCTGGTATGGAAGGAGTGGCATTCATTGAGGGACATCGTAGTTTCAGAGGGAGATTCCATGCATGGAAGTAGTGGCTTTAATGGGTGGGGCCCAAGGTGAGGAAGCTCACCAAGGATATAAGGAAGATGATGGCAGCCATTGTGGGGAGGATTGGATTATTATTTTGTTGATGTTATATTTAGAATTGTTACTCTCTTCAGTTGTTTAGCTAATATTGCAGTGATGTTTAGCAGTGAGCGCAGGGTGTTCCCGAGCGGGAATCCCACCTCTTTCCTTGAGGAGAAACTAGGAAGAGTATTGCACTATATTTCCACATTCAGGCATCAGGACAAGCTTCAGCTTTCTTCAACAGCGTAGTTTCTGCTTAGATTTGTGCTGTGTTGCAGGGTGCAGCGATGGAGATTTTCATTGGGTGTCTTTTGAGCTAGTTTTGCAGTGGAGGAGGCTTTCCTTCCATTGGGAGGCCAGTAAAGAAGACCCTTGGGCTTTATTGACATATTTGGCATCAGGCCAAGGAGTATTTATCCCCTACAGTGCAGTTTCAGTCCAAATCCGCATTATTTTAGGGAGAAGTTGCAAGGGTGATTGTAGTGTGTGTTTTGGGAGCAGATTTATTCAATGGAGGAGGCATCCTTTCATCCGGGGAATCTATTGGAGAAGTGATGTAGGATTATGCATCAACTTTTGCCATATATTCTCATTTATTTTGTTGCAGCATACCTTCATCCCTAGGGTTGCAGCTTACATTGGCACATTGTGTGCATCTTCCAGAAGCCCTCTTGGGTTGTCTTGGAAAGTTGATATAGTGCCTAGATCTCTATGTGTAGCATCTATTGTGGCCTATATCAATATTTTTGTATCGTTGTATGATTTCCAGCTGTATTTATGCTTAGTATGACTACGTTGTAGCAGCGCTCCGACATTTTTTTATTGTAGCAGCATCTCATATTTTGGAGTGATTTTTTATGGGAGGCTTGTTTCCTCATTTCATATGATTTATGCCTCACTATTTGTACTAATTTTTTGTTCTTATACATAATTTTATGGCTCCATATTGGTCTCCAATATTGATGTCTTTATTTACCTTGCTATTTCAAGTTTTATGCCCTTTATCTTTCTTTTCCCATTTGGGAATATTATAGTCATATCAGAGCATAATCTTGGCTGAGCCTGTGGATCTCAGCCATTATGTTATCAGGAGAATAAGAAGAAGGAGAAAGAGATCAGAATGATGGAAGGAATGAGTTTTATCTCATCTCTTTTCAGATCTACGAATGACCTCACCAAGGAGGTCAAGCAAAGAAAAGTCGAGAAAATCAATGAAACCACAATAGGGTTTCATGATGAGGAAGGTCCTTGTACTGCTTATCAGCAGAAGAAAGAACTAGTATTGCATAGAGCTCCAAAGAAACATACTATGCCATTTTATTTTGAAGAAGAAGACAAAAGGCATGGAGATGGAGGACACTTAGATCATGATATTCTAAGTGAGTATCTTGCAGAATACAAATCTCCATAAAGAGCTTTCAAGGAGGATCTAACTCTCCCACAGTTCATTCAGCTCAAAGAAGAAAGAATACCTTGCGGCAATAGAAGAAGGAAGCATAATAGATTTCTATTGTCTACATTTGATGGGTCATCGACATGCACAACAAGGGATTGGGGAATGAAGTTGGATGCATTCTTCTTGCTACATCCAGTAGTGGAGAGAGAAGTTGTTGAGATTGTAGCGCTGCACCTTGAGGGTGAAGAAAAAATTTGGTGGTTCAGCCATTTGAGTCATGCAAGAGTGACTGAATATGTTGATTTTACTCAAAGGTTGGTCAAGAAGTTTGACAAGAATAAATTAGAGGAGAAGAGACCTTGACCACCACTTGTTGTAGGAGTACTTGTATCAGGATAAGGGACACTTGCACCTTTGCAAAGTGATCTTGATCTCTTGGCATTTAGAGTCCCATGCACTATTCAAGAGATGCATGAGGAGGAGAAGACTTATACCAATGCTGGTGCAACCATATAGGAGCAGCCATCATCACAACTAGTTGGGGAAATCATCACACCAGTGGGAGGAACCCTTGTGGCAGTACAAGATGTTCCCAAGCAAAACCAAGGTATGAAATTTTTTCCACTTTCTATTATTTCATCACATCTTATGGAATATTGTGGGAATATGCCATTGCATGACCTAGGGTCAAGATACACTGTTGATTTGGAGCAGCATACTATCACTGCGCAGAGGACCCTTGATAGGATCAAGGAGGAGATATACATTCATCCTAGTATGTAATTGATGAGTTGCACACAACTCTTGGGGTTGGAGTGTAGATTTGTGTAGGATAGGATGATCATTGTCCTAAACAATCCGATGAAAAGCTATATGTTCAGCGTTAGGCATGATCCGGAGACAACATATGCACCATCATGGAGATCAACAGTGATGAGTTGGGGGGCCAACCATTATTGGAGCATTCCAATGACCATTATACATGTGTAATAGGGATAGGCAGATGGTTGATGAGATACATCTTACCTCCCATTATTATGATGGATCCTTCTTGATGAGCATTTCACATCTCAATGAGAAGATTTTTCCTTTGGTATAATTGGATCCTTATGGATTCAACATGGTCATTGATGAGTGGTCTTCATATGGAGATCTCCAGGAGGCTGCACTTCAACATCCCATGAAGTGTAGAGATATTGATTTGATTTGGGAGGATGGTATTCTCCATTGGAGGGATACCAATGTTGAGCATGGAAGGAGGCACCCATATTTGGATGAGGGGGTGTGGATGGTGAGCATGAGGTTGGTGAGCCACTTGCACATCTATGACACATGGCAGCAGGAGGCATGGTTGCGCTGGCTACTCTTGAAAGAGTTTGGCCATCATGTAACATATCCTATCTTTGAGGGTGTGTTAGTAGTTGGGACTTGGCATGACATTTTCATTATATGGTAGTAAGGATTTTGGTTGCATTGGGGCGATGTGACAATTTTTTTGTCAATCATCATGTTTGCACTCCATGGTCTATATAATGGAGATGTGGGGAGGCAGCAAGAGCTATTGTTTCTTTGGTTGCTGTTGGGAGAGTATGGGCTGATTTTCTCCCATAATTTTCTTGATATTACAAGAGTAGATGGGGGCACAATTATGGTACAAAGGGGCTACTATTTAGTTTTGAAAAATCAGGAGGTGCTCCCACATAAGGAGGAATATCCCACTTATAGTAGCATCAAGGTGGATGAATTTGGCATATGGCATGTCAAATAATGGAGTCATGGAGTGGCAAGAGCCATATTACCAAGGCCAACAACGCTGTCACTTGGGAGAATGTATCTATTGATGGAGTGCTCCAAGGGGAGTATGGACCCCTTCATTTTGCAGACTTCTATGAGGATATTCTCATGGGCGGGCTCATCCATGGACCTCACTTTCAGCCTACTCATAATGCATGGTAAGAAATGTATTTATGTACTTATTGATCACTTCACAAAGTATTTTCGTTCTCTCACCATCTATGTATTTGCTCCACAAGAGGGAAAGATTATATTTGGGTTTCATGGTCATTCTAGGACCAACATTTATGATGGAGATAGCCCTTCTTTGCATGGATTTGGGCAAATTTGGTGTTATTCTTGTTATGCTAAGATGATATATAATTCCATTTACTGCTTCTTAGCAGATGAGCAAACATGCACAACTAGAAACTTGTTGGGAGACAACTTGCCACATGATGTTCTAAAACAGAAGTTGGTAAAACTGTGTTGTATCCACTGGAGAAACCATTAGTACCATCCAACATTGCACATAACATTCAATATCTTTCTGATTTGGATACCATATGGTGCTGATGTACCATTCACTTTGTATGGGATGGTTTGGGCTCATGAAACTAGAGAAGGGGTCTTTGGAGATCCAGTTGTGCTTTTGTATCTTGAGGGCACCATTATTGCAGCCCAATATCAATAGCAGCTCTACACTTTCCATAAATGGAGAGAGAGACAGCATGGGGTATTCCATTTGGTCTATCATGTTCACTTATGCATCCCACCTACATTGTAGGAGCCAAAGGTGGAAGAAATTTTTCATGAGTTACCATTTTAGAGGGTGACTCACTTTGTATGGATGATAGCTTTGGGTTTGGAGCTTCACATGGGAATGAAGGTTCCCAATGATTTTATGATCCCATGCCTCAAGAAGGCCTCTATACCACATATAGTTTCCTCTATGGATATCCCACTACTTCATGATGAGAGCCATTTGGAATTGTCACCAAAGGCTTACTTATACACTTGGGAGAAGTAGCTAGGGGACATAATGATGAGAGGGCATCTTGTTCATTGGAGGAACTTATCATATGAGGATTCTACAGGAGGAAGAGGAGAGGCTCTTCAGTTCTATCCTTGCAGTTTCTTGAGGAAAAGCAACATTTGGTAGGGGAGGACTATAATATTCCTAAATTAGCACACAACTAATTGGAATATTAAATTTTGATTTTTGCTCTTAGATAGAGGAATAAGAGGGTATGGAGACCCATAAATCTCCTTAGTAGGAATAAAAGACACTCGTAATGTGAAAGGAGGTCATCTAAAGGATGGATTGAATACCCTTATGTGTGAAAAGGGGTTGGAGCAAGAAGATTGGGTCAACCTTGACCAAATCAAACAGCACTGGTATGGAAGGAGTGGCATTCATTGAGGGATATCACAGTTTTGGAGGGAGATTCCATTCATGGAAGTAGTGGCCTTACTGAGTGGGGCCCAAGGTGAGGAAGCTCACCAATAATATAAGGAAGAGGATGGCAGCCATTTTGGGGAGGATTAGATTATTATTTTGTTGATGGTATGTTTAGACTTGTTTCTCTCTTCAGTTGTTTAGCTAATATTGCAGTGTTGTTTAGCATAGGGTGTTCCTGAGCGGGAATCCTACCTCTTTCCTTGAGGAGACTCTTGCAAGAGTATTGCACTACATTTCCACATTTAGGCATCACGCCAAGCTTCAAATTTCTTCAAAAACGCAGTTTCTGCTTAGATTTTTGCTGTATTGCAGGGTGCAATAGTGGAGATTTTCATTGGGTATTTGTTGAGCTAGTTTTCCAGTGGAGGAGGGTTTCCTTACATTGGGAGGCTGGTAAAGAAGCCCCTTGGGCTTTATTTACATATTTGGCATTGGGCTTTATTGACATATTTGACATCAGGCCAAGGATTATTTATCCCCTATAGCGCAGTTTCAGTCCAGATTTGCGTTATTTTAGGGAGGAGTTGTAGGGGTGGTTGTAGTGTGTGTTTTGGGAGGAGATTTCTTTAGTGGAGGAGGCATCCTTTCATCCGGGGAATCTATTGGAGAATTTTTGTAGGATTCTACATCAGCTTTAGCCATATCTTCTCATTTACGTTGTTGCAGCATACCTTCAGCTCTAGGGCTGCAGCTTACATTGGCACATTGTGTGCATTTTCCGAAAACCCTCTTGGGTTCTCTTGGAAAGTTGATATAGTGCCTAGATTTGTATGTGTAGCATATATTATGGCCTATATCAGTATTTTTGTATCAGTGTATGATCTCCAACTATATTTATGCTTAGTATGACTGTGTTGTAGTAGCTCTCCGAAATTTTGTATTGTAGTAGCATCTCATATTTGGGAGTGATTGTTTATGGGAGGCTTGTTTCCTCATTTCATATGATTTATACCTCATTATTTGTATTGATTTTTTGTGCTTAAACATAATTTTATGGCTCCATATTGGTCTCCAATATTGATGTTTTGATTTACCCTGCTATTTCCAGTTTTATGCCCTATATTTATGCTTTTCCCATTTGAGAATATTAGAGGACCAAGCCATTGGAAGCTGGACCAAGGAGACGTAGCCCATGAGGGGTGAACTCCTTCATCATTTGTTGTGTTGTGGATATTATTATGGTGCATCTGTCTGTTTTTTCTATATATTTTAGAGTTTATTTACATTTTTATGTGTTTAAAAATTAACATAAAATCTCTCAAAAACTCAATTTAATCACTTGCAATTTACAAAGCCTTGAGCACAATTTCATTAAGATCTCATATAGATAAACATGACCTGAGTATTAATATGATATGACCCGACCTCCAAGTTTCAATTATGGAAGTGGGGCCTACTAACCATAACACTTACTACCACCCCTCAGGGACACCATATCACTCAGGAGTTTGACAACCGCCCCTGGTGATCAATCCTTGAGCTAGAACTTATGTTCACAAGATTTACATCCCAACCTCACTCTTGACACACTGTGCATGTAGTTGGAAGGCTCCAATTGCACCCATAATCCTTCATGCATGCAGTTATGACTGAAATCTTCCAGTTTTGTGCACGTGGGTGCGAGATCTGTGTCACTTTTTCACGGCTAATCTACAAGCCACTTCCCAAAATTGCCCAGAACATTCCAGGATTAGGTCTAAGATGATAATAAGTATAGACAATAAATAATAGGGCTAGATCTTGCTCAAACATTTCATTCACATAATAGAAATTTTGTCAAATATGTAGTAAACATAGTAGTTACAGGGCATGAATGCTTATCTGATCATTATCTTCTTAGCGTCATCATAGAATCATCAAGAAGGATCAGTTCCCTCTTAAGCTAGCTACAACAACACTTTTTTGCCCATTCATTCATCAATCATTCAATAACTTATCAAATCATGAACAAGATCCTTAACAAGATCACATCATATAACCACACATATAACCAACATTTAACTAGAATAGAATCCATGACAAATCAGCTATAATATAAATGTAATAAATAGTACATGTGATCATAGATCACAATAAGAAAATAACTCAATTAACATATGCAAAATCCAACCAAGTAAGGGACTTCCACATACCCCCTGACCATAGATTGGGCTGAACCAAATCTTACTTTCACCCAATCACACTCGTTCCATATTTCAAGCATGAATGTGGGATCATACAGGTTAAACCAAAATAGAACCAGCCAAGGCTTCCAGAGGCCAAACCACCTCAACCCTCAACCATATTGATTTCACCTAAAACAATCCATAAATCACTAACATCAAAACAAGCTTGGATGCCTCCGACTTCCTTCACCAAATCCAGGGTAATTTTCCTGTCTCCACCCATCCATCAAGAGTTCCAGAATAAATCTCATCTCCACCCTTGACCCTTGGGAATTTTCCTAAAACCCCCTCAACCGGGATCCAAGCCTACCAACCATCCAAAGATTAATCAAAACAAAGAACCCACTACATCATGGCTATCTAGGAAATGGTAAGGAAAGGCTGAAACCACTATAAATCTAAGTAAATCCCATGCCAATGACAACAAAATAACCAAATAACCACATGAATGTACCATGCATTCGAATCCCAACATGCTAAATCACACATGCACATTGTTACCTACAATTCCAAAGTTATTTTCTGCCCTTAATTTTGTTGTTCAAACTTCCTCTTGCACAATATTTCTTTCATTTGCTTGCTTGCTCTCTCTCTCTCTCTCTCCTCTGAAATTGATCCAAGCTAAAACTAACAAAAAGTTGTGAATTGTTTATCTGATGCCTTTTTATCATTTATGTCTCATTTTTCTTTCATTTTCTTTCATTTTCTCTCTAATTTCCTTTGCATACATATTTGTGTCTCTTCACGTTCTTTTTTTCCTATTTCCCTTTATTTCTCATTATTAAATGTTATTTATTGCCTCTTTGCATTTTCCAATGCCTTTTACAATTTCCATAACCATTAATAAACCACAAGTGATTCCCACTATAATATTTCCCCCTCCATTCATCTTGGAATACGTGTCACATGACCTTGGTTGATTTTTTCCCTTTTACATGGAAATATAACCTGGGGATGTTACAAATATGATATTGTTTGATAAATTGTTTTGATTCCTAAAATATTTCTGCATAAATTATAGCAAGCCTAGTTAGAAAAAAATGCATAATGGAAATAAAAAAAGAAATGTATAGATATTTTCCAACGGTTTTCTTCAACAAACCTAGATAAAGGTCACGAGAATCCAAACAAAAGCATTAAAAAAAAAAAAAAAAAAAAAAAAACATCATTCTACAAATAATGTAAATGTCTCTTACCAATGACTATCATCATCTTGCAATCCCTTCTGGTTTGATCTATAATGGCATCCTAAATTCAACCAAGAATATTGTTAGGTAGGTCACGAAGGAGAGAGGAGAGCAGAGAAAATTGGGGACTAAAGTTAACCTAGGTAAGTCGAAATGGGTGGAAAAACAACCCATTGAATGAAAATTCAAATTTGTTAGTTAACCTCACATTGTTATACTGCAAACCACATCAGTTAATCTGAGATTGTATATCATGTATTCAAGAAATATTTCTGGTGGGACGATGAGTTTGATTAATTTTGAGATTGGTGCCCCTAATTACATATTAATTATTTTTAATTATTTTTCTTATTTAGGATACATTTCGGATCGGCTAGATTCTTATGTTTCTGAAGATAATTGTGTATATATCACCTTATATTTTTTGTCATGAACATGAAACATGAAACGAATGGAGGATCAGAGAATGTAGCACTGAGAAACTTGCGCATAGAGATATATGCATATTCCCTTGTGTTGCATGGAATTGCACAATGTGGAGTTGTTGTGTCAACAAATAATGGAGCAGTAAAAAGAGAAGCATTATGGAAGACTTGTGGTGTGTCTACGATAAAGTATTGCATGGATCACGATCAAGTGATTGTGTAAGTTCAATTTTCGTGTTTTTGAAGTTTTGAGGGGACAAGGGTTGTATCATGGTAAAAGTATTAAATAATGGAGACTTTTTTATTGTATTCAAATATGTTACTTCTTATCCTTAATCCTACTTGATTTTTAAAACAACCAAAGGAAGCACACAAGTGAAAACAATGAACAATGGAAATTAATTTATTGAAATGTCATGGCTTCACAATCTTGTAAGAGGGTACAATTTAAAAAAAAAAGATTTCTACAAAAGTTTATTCATGGTAAAAAATTTATATCCTTTAAAACGACTTATAAAAATATTTTAAAATTGAAGTTTTCTTATGGGATTCTTTTGTAAATAGAAATTAGTGATTAATACTTCATTCTCTTATAAGGAGAAATTAGTTGTAATTACACATCCGAGACACCATTTTTGTAATCAATAAAAAATCATTTTTGGTGTTGGAAATTGAGTCTTATTTCTAGGACAAATGTTCATGTCTCGGGTTAAGGTAGCATAATGTGTTTGTTCTCTATTCTTTTTGGTGTTTTGTTCACTTTTTTCAATGCTAACGAGCAATATAGTGCCCCCCAAACTCACAAGTATTAATTACTTTTACTGGAGAAAAATAATGTAACCAATATTTATCAGCAAAGATCTATGGGAACTAGTAATCGATGGTTATGATATGCCTTCTTATGATGAATATAAAGCACTAGATACCAATGGAATTTTTTTTTAAAGGGAATTTATCAAGATAGACAATGAAACACTTTCATTAATTAGCACTGCATATGATGAATCAATCTTTGCAAGAATTAGTGTAGCACAAAATTTTATTTATGCATGGACTATATTAAAAAAACACATACACAAGATAAATAGTTTCTAAACTACAAACATTAAGGACTAAGCTTGAAAATGCAAAGATGCAAAGTAATGAATTAATGAATGATATATCACAAAAATTTAGGATCTTGTTTTTGATGAATTTGTCGAAAGAAGGATGTTTGAGAATATTTTAAGAAGTTTAGTACCAAAATTGGGGATGGTTTCTGAAATGATGCAGTTGTAACTACAATTTACAAATAAATTGTGGACTGTGGGTTAGGACCCACATAAACCCCTTTATACATAATGGATTTAAATATATCGGAGTTGGTTTAACATACATATATGCGCAATCAGATAGCGATTACCTTAAACAGGTCACACTTACCCATATCACTTTACATTTACATGGAATCAGAGCTCTCGGGGACCCACAATATATCAGCCAATCACAACTCCTCACATTTTCGCAATTTTACCAAACAACCTTGACAACAACCTTGTGATTCTGTTGATGCGAAGTTGTGATGCAATCCCTATCGTCGATCTTCGACGGATTCGACAGTCTTCATCTCATCGCAAAACACTTTCCCACAATTTTAAGGCAATACTGATAAGAGTTAACCCTTAAAACATGTGATGTGCACACGTGTGCCATTCCGACACATGGCCTTCCCTCATCACATCACACATTTCAAATCTTACCGCATCACGTCACGAACAACTTATCTTGCGAACTATTTAACGATATCTGTTATAATTTGTGAAGTGCGAAATAACGTCCCGCCGTCCACCATTGATATATTTCCTTTTCAAAACTGCGATTTAATTGCATCTGTCCACTCACATCTTGGTTCTTCTTTGGCTCTTATGCCCGCACTAATCTCTTTCGTCCAATCTTAAAGCTTCGACTCTGCGATTCAATCCTCAGTATCGATTCCTCCTTAGGAATTCTTCTAAGCATTGCTCTATTTATTCGATTGCTCTTCTTTCCTCTATCGCCATTCTGCGATATTATTCCCTTCATGCCACTCCTCCGCTATCCTTCCGAGTTTGTTCGGAATTCTTCAACACTATCTCTCCTGAGATTTATTCAGCCTGTAAACACATGGATCTCTCCTGAGCTTCTTCTTCGTGTCTCATCCCTTAGTCTCTGCCATAGCTTTGTCTATGCGAAGTTCACAGTAACTTTGTCTTCTCGCTCAGTCTATCTATTCATTCACAGAAAAAATATGCATATATAATATATAATAACACATAAATGAAATACTTGATTTCGATAGGGAAATAAAACAAATAGGTTGAAACAGAGAGCCCAATCAAAATCCAAAACACTTGGAATTAATTTATAAATGAAAATACACAGAACCAAGCCCTAGGATGGTTGGTTTTTAGATTTATTCCTACTCTCTGTTCAACCCTTCTCACACCTATTTCCCTCTTGTTCTCTCTTTCTCTCTATGGATGGAAAAACCCCACAATGGTGGATTTGGTTTTGTTTTATGCCTTTCCTAAAAATACCCATATGGTTGAGAAAATGTTATTCGGTTTCAGAATAGTATATTCAACTAAATTCCTAACTAATCCTAATCTAACTATTCTTTTAACCTACAGATTACAATGGCTATGCTAGCCCAAATTAAATTTAAACAAAATACTTTAAAACTAAAGTCTTCAAATTATTAAGACTGCTAGTCCTCTTCCCAAGCCACAACATGTGACCAACTTGTCATATTGTTGACTCTACCTTAATGCTCCTTCATCAGAATCCTAAGGTAAAAAATTCATGACCTCCTGGTCATGTGTCTTCAATGCTTGAATCTTCCAGGATCCCAAACTTTGTTTTTCTATTCTACATAAGCTGCATTGTCTTCACCATTCTTTAGCTGCAAACTTCCAGGCTTCCATACTTTTCACTGTAGTGCTCCACTGCCTCTATCTTTATTGTTCTTCACTTTCCAAACAATTCCACAGTGGACTGCTTTCTTCATTTTGATGTAACTCGTCTTAGGTAGTTCCATAAGCTCCCATAGTTCATCTATGGTTTCTTGCAATTCAATATTCTGTTGTAATCTAATCTTATGTCCAGTCTTTTGCCAACACATTCTACTACATTATGTCCTAGATATTGCTACAAATATTACTCCGAACATTGTTGCCATCCAAACTTCCTGAATATATCTCCCTCTACAACATCCCCCTTCTTTTCCTTGTTTGCAAATTTATTGTCAAAAGGTAAATTGCCTTCTAATTCTTTGACTACAGTAATATATTTATTCACTCTTTCCTGTATAATAATTAACATAACTAAGTTTTGGAAACTAGTATCTGTCTCTGTTTCAACTACAGTTTCACATGGTTCCATCTTGTTGTCTGCAATCTCTTCCTCTTGCTCAAATTCTTTTAGCAAGAAACTCAGCCATTCATTAATTACTTGATTCCCTTCAAGTACCTCTTCATTATGTTGTATTAAAGTTTCAATATAACTCTCTTATTCTTCCTTGACAACATTCCATTGTTGCCCTTCTACTTCTTGACTAGTCCTAGTAGTCAATTTAGTATTTTCCACTTCTAGGACTGACTTTCCTTTAGCTTGAGACATAACTGCCTCACTTTCATATTTATGGCTTTCTTCTTCCTTGTTACTAAGAAAAAATCTTTGTCACACTGCTTCTTCATCTTTAATCAGAATAAAATTCTGATTCTCTATTTCTATACAGTCCTAAATGTCCGTCCAAGAATCTTCCTTTGGCTATTTAAGCAAGCCAATTCCTCTTTGTCCTCATCAAGAACAAATTTCATCTCATGAGGCATTACTACATCATCTCCATTAAAGTTAATCCCTTCATTAAATAAGGCATTTATGAATTCCTTCTGCTACAACAACTCAACTTGGTCTTCATCAGAAAGGAACTATTCATCATACCTTGCTTGACAATTTTCTTCTTCATTATGCTTTGCTAGATAAATTTCAGCTTTACTTGAGACAATTCCAAGAGATGGATTGTCTTCTACACAACCTGAAAACACATTCGAATTGTCAGCATTAAACTCACAAGACCCAGTGGCCTTATTTGATGGCTCAATCACCATCTCTTGCTGTTCTAAGTCTCTTTCAGGACTCAGAAATTCTTCACTGGTCTTCTTTTCAGCTTTCTTAAGCATAACATATGAATTCTTGATATAATCTTTTGCCTCCTTCTGTTCTTGACCATCATTGAGTCTTCCTTTTTTTTAGCTTTCACAGTAGGCTAGAAATCATTTCTTTCACTTAGATGTGCATGTGCATGTACATGAGACTCGGTTGTCTAATTTTCTTCTTGAACATAATTCAGATTGAGTCCCCTCCCTTCATATTTTATGACAACATCAACAAATTGTCTTTATTTACCTATTTCACATGCATACATACAATAATCATTTGTTTCAAAAACATAAGGATCCATAGCCTCTCTTGTTGTCTCAAATATCAACTCTCTCCGCTGGTTCTCATCCTTCCAAGGATCCATGAAACCATCAGCTAGTCTCATACCTTCATCCTCATTACTACTATCACCAAGAATGGACCCTTGCTCAGGTTCACATAAATAAACCTCTTCCTTAGTACACAGCTTATGCTACAACTCAGCTCCTCTGAGTTCTTCTTCTAGCTGAATTATTGTATAAGATCTCAGCCTTCTCTGCAACTAACTCCACTTGACTCTTTTCTTCCAAAGAACCCAACCATACCTTTGGTGTTCCACATTCCCTTATATGCATTCTCTCAACACTTATAGTTTCACTTTTATCTCAGCTAATTCTCCATCAAGTTTATTCTTACTTGATCTTTCATAATCTCCCTTAGAACCTTTACTATGACTATCAGTAGCCATAGTCTTCTTTCCTTTATGAACTCCTCTTTGTTCATCATGGACTACAAACAGTTCATCCCTACAAGCTGAATTCATCAACCTGTCTATAGATACCACACCAAGCTTTTCCATGCTTATTCTTCTACTGGCATCTCTATTGATTTCTTTCTCCTGATTGTGACTCCTCTTTGAACCTTTCAGATAACCATCAATAGTCATCTCTTCTTCTTCCCTCTGTGGAATCATCCTGATCCACTTTGTGAGCTGCAACAAACCTCTTTTATCTTCTTCATTATCCATACCTGTAATTTCTTT
Source organism: Pinus albicaulis (assembly GCA_034641835.2). NCBI lineage: Eukaryota > Viridiplantae > Streptophyta > Pinopsida > Pinales > Pinaceae > Pinus > Pinus albicaulis. The sequence goes on along the minus strand of CM076583.1, from coordinate 555,603,128 downwards.
AATAGGCTCCTGTTAGTATTATTATCATTTTCTTCAAAAAATAATTTATGTTCTGGTTCATATGCAAGAAATTTCCCTTCATACTCTGTTTCTCTGAGTAATGATTCTTCTTCTTTAGCATTCAACCTCTGCTCCCTCTTCATTTGCAGCCCATGCCACTTCAATCTCTTCCTCATAAGCTATCCACACCTCTGGTCTTCATCACTCCTCTGTAGCAATTCCATCAATAGATCAATATGGGTTCTCATCTTAGCTATTTCTCTCTTATATTATTCATCGGTCATCTGCTTCCATATGCCATTTGTCTTGGTATCTTCCTTATTCACTTTGTGGTTGCCTCCTGAACCTCTGTTATGACTTTCAATAGTCATCTTCTTGAGTTCTTTCATCCTCTATGAGCTGCACTAGCCTTGCAGTAACAGTTCCTCCTGCTACAACTTACCTCACCAAACTTCCTATGTGCTTGGTCTTTTGGCAAGTACGAGTCCTCAATCTAGAACCCTCCTTGAGCACTCCTTTATTCTCTTTCTAGGCTTACCCTCACAACTCATCCGCATTTGAGAACACTAATGTCCTCCTATATTTCAACCTCAGCTGAAATACTAGGTTCTGACCACGCTTCTTCTTCCTCCTAGAAAACCATTGCTAGCTTCCATCATCACTTCCCTTAAAGTTCGTGATCTTCTTGCTAAGATGTTTTAACTTCTGTTGGTGCCTCTATTAAACTCTTATGCTCTTCTTCTGAGTTTGAGCATTTACTTTTCAGTTCTATAATCCAAAATAAAACTGAAAAAAACATTCTTACCTTATTTTATGTGTTACTACTTCATCCATGCTGCTTTAGCTCTTATGCTTTTTCATAAGCCTTCAGTCCACAGTCTTACCTCTTAAGGTTCACTTGATTAGAATCACTGAGCAATATTTCTCAATTTTTCTTAGTTCAAAGTCCTTCACACTGCCTCCTAGATCTTGTAGGCTCTGATACCAATTGATGCAACTATAACTGCAGTTTACAAATAATCTGTGGACTGTGGGTTAGGACCCACATAAACCCCTTTATACACAGCAGATTCAAATATATCATAGTTGGTTAACATACATACATGCACAATCAGACAACGATTACCTTAAACAGGTCACACTTACCCATATTAGTTTACATTTACATAGAACTAGAGCTCTCAGGGACCCACAATATATCAGCCAATTACAACTCTTCACAGTTTTGCAAGTTTACCAAACAACCTTGACAACAACCTTGTGATTCCACCGATGAAAAGTTGTGACGCAATCCTTACCATTGATTTTCGCTGGATCTGACAGTCTTCATCTCATAGCAAAACACTTTCCCACAATGTTAAGGCTATACTGATAAGAGTTAACCTTAAAACATACGATGTGCGCTCGTGCACAATGCCGACACGTGGCCTTCCCTCATTGCATCGCACATTTCAAATCTTACCACATCGCATCGCGAACAACTTACCTTGAGAACTCTTTAACGATATCCGCTATAATTTGCGAAGTGAGAAATAGCGTCCCACCGTCCACCGTTGATCTATTTATTTTTCAAATTTGCAATCTAATCGCATCCGTCTGCTCACCTCTCTGCTCTTCTTTGGATTTTCTGCCCGCACTAATCTCTATCATCTAATATTAAAGTTTCGACTCTGCGATTCAATCCTCGCCGTCAATTTCTGCTTAGGATTTCTTCTAAGTATTTATGTATTTATTCGATTACTCTTCTTTCCACCATCGCCACTCTGCGATATTGTTTCATCCATGCCACTCCTCCGCTATCCTTCCGAGTTTGTTCGGAATTCTTCAACGCTATCTCTCCTGAGATTTATTTAGCCTGTAAACATGTGGATCTCTCCTGAGGTTCTTCTTCGTCTCTCATCCCTCAGTCTCTACCATAGCTTTGTCTATACGAAGTTCACAGGAACTTTGTATTCTCGCTCAGTCTGTCTATTCATTAAAAAAAACAATATGCATATATAATAACACATAAATGGAATACTTGATTTCGACGGGGAAATGAAACAAACGGGTTGAAACAAAGAGCCCGATCAAAATATAAAACACTTGGAATTAATTTATAAATGAAAATACACAGAACCAAGCCCTGTGATGGCTGGTTTTTACATTTATTCCTACTCTCTGTTCAACCCTCTCTCACACCTATTTTCCTATCATTCTCTCTTTCTCTCTATGGATGGCAGAACCCCACAATGGTGGATTTGGTTTTGTTTTATGCCTTTCCCAAAAATCCCCATATGGTTGAGAAACTGCTATTCGGTTTCAGAACAGTTTATTCAACTAAATGCCTATGTAATCCTAATCTAACTATTCTTTTAACCTACATATTTCAATGGCTATGTTAGCCCAAATTAACTTTAAAAAACAATACTTTAAAATTAAAGTCTTCAAATTATTAGGACTGCTAGTCATCTTCCCAAGCCACAACATGTGACCAGCTTGTCACATTGTTGACTCTACCTTAATGCTCATGCATCACACACATATCATAATTTTGAAAGATATCAATGTAATGAGGATTGATGAATTAAGTGGATATATATTATTTGTCGAGAGTTCTTCAAGGGAGCACATGGAAAATGCATTCTCCCCAAAGTATAGGGGAAGGGGAAGAAGTATAGGACAATTTCATGATCAAGGCTTTTAGAATCAAAATATAAATTAACATACTTCACAAGGAAATACATTCAGTACAAGAATTAGAGGAAGAAGTCCAAGTCATTCAGAGATAGAAAAAGAGATAGATCTAGAGGAAGTGGAAGAGATGGATATCGAGAAAGACAAGGACCACAATCTTACTATTGTCACAAATTTGGTCATCATGAGAAATATTGTTAAGCCAAACTAAGAAATAATGAGCATAAAGGTGTCAATACATTTTTTTATGAAACTGGAAATGATAATTTATTCATCTTAAGTTTGATATCACATAATGAAGAAATTGATATATGATTTATTTGGGATGTTCACCTCATATGACATCTAAAGAACAATTATTTACTAGAATAAATGATACTTATTCTGATAAAGTCATATTTGGTGATTATAGTGTTTTTGAAGTGAAAGGGAAAGGTACAATTGCAATTCCAACATTACATGGGAAAAATAAGTTTATTGATGACACATTGCTAACACCAACATTGTGGAAGAATCAAATTTATGTGGGATAGATGACGGAGAAAAATTATAAGTTAGTATTTGAAAATAAAGAATTTTTTATCATGGATAAGTTTAATAAAAATTCAATTGTAGCAAGAAGAAAAATGGATGAAGACATAATTTTCAAGTTCTCTTTTGATTCGAGTAACTCACATAGTTTGAATGCTACATAGGAAGTGAATAGTAGGTTTTGGCATTTAAGGTTGGGACACTTGAATTTTCAATTTTTTATTTTATAAAGGAAGAATAGTGTGGTGAATGGTCTTCCTTATATCAAAGTGAACAATGAATTATATGAAGGTTTCATATTTTTGAAGCAACATATGGAAAGATTCTCAAATAAAACATGGAAGGCTAGAGAATGTCTAGCATTAATACATTCAGATGTGTGTAGTCCAATGGATACAATGTTTTCTAGAAAGGAAATTTGTTTTCTTACCTTAATTGATGATTATTCCAAGAAGACTTGGATGTATTTTCTTTGTTTTTGTAATTAAAATGTTGAACCTTGTCTTATTATTGCTAAATTTTTTGCATTACTCCATTGATAGTGGTGTAATATTACTTAAGGTTTGAAGTTGAAACCACTTGTATTTGAATTTTGTGTTCATCTAGAAACCATTTGGTGTGATAGTTTTTGGTCATCCCCAAACACTTAATGTGTTGTTCATGATAAGCAAAAATCATGTGAAGATGTGGAAAGTTTGTGAGAGACAGGGAAGATATGGATAGGGATTCTTGTAGATTTTTTTTGTTTCTTGGGAGTATGATGTAGGAGCATCGATAGCATGGTTGAGGGTAAGTCAAAAAAACCTAGAGCATGGTTACAGCTATGTCGAAAAAACCCAGAGCTTGGTTACGGGTGAGTTGTGAAAATTGAGGATGATAATGTTGATGATGCAAGAGAAATTAAAGGTATAGGTATAGGGATGAAAATATGATGGTTGAATGAACCATGTACGAGAAAAACATCCTTGTGGAATGGCGGTTGCATCAGTTGGTTAGCCATGCATTCCAGTGGACAGTTGTTTCTTTATATGGACAACAACATTTTGGTAATGTTTGTAAATGTTAGGTTGGACCAGAATAGTTGTTTCTTTATATGGACAACATCATTTTGGTAATGTTTGTAAATGTTAGGTTAGATCATACATAGACTTCACTGATGAATATTAAAACAACTAGTTATGTTAGGGAGCCTTGGAGTATATAACTCCTACTTATCTTGTGTTCTATCATCTAGAATGTAGTTGGGTTGAGAGATATTTGCCCAATTAAATGCTTTGTATATTGGTGTGTGGGTGAAAAATTTGTTTAACTAATTAATCGTGTAATTAATAAAAAATTTCTATGTTCCAAAAACAATTGTGTATTTATATATATCATTCTCCACTAATTAATCCAAATGGTAAAATGGTATACAAAACCAATTAATATGATCAAATTTACAAAATAAAAACATTAAAAAAGATTACATTTTAAAAATGAAATTTAATCAAAAGAATCTACTCCGCCATACTGACATGCATTGTATAGCACTATGTGCAATGGTGATAAATTGGTTTATCACAATCATGGTGATATATTGGACAACCCTCAACAATCATGTATAGCTCCATGAGATGCATGTTGGATCTAGACCAAGACCACTGCTCCATTTTGATATTTGATCCAGGGAGGCCGTCCGTCCTGTCAGCACTCACAAAAGCATGCCCTCAGCGGTTCATCAGCTGTAGAAGCCACAACCCCTCACTGTACGTAGTTTCCATCATTATTGGAGTTTGCCGTGAATAGCGGTATCAATCACTGATTGGTTAAAGAATTGCACTAAAATCTGCTATCAAGTTACTCCGTTGTGCTGTAAAATGAGTGTTTGAAAAAGAAGCCTTGAAGACTATATAGACTATATTTCTTTTTGCTATATTTCTAAAATATTCAGAAATCTGCAATCAAATTATACTCCAATAATGTAGAATGAAATCTCCAATAGTTTATATAATAATATTATTATTATATAATTTATATAATATTATGAAATAGAGAGGTTTTGGAGTTTGTTTTAATTGGTTAATATGAGAAATATGAAATTGTTAAAACTAGAAAGATTTAAGTTCAAGTTTTGTTATTATTTAAAATAAATTATTTTTAATAAGTAATTATATTAATTTTATTTAATAGTTTTTAATTTTATTGATTGTAAATATTTATTTTATTATTTTATAATAAATTAATGATAATTGATTTTGACTATTAATAATAATTACATTAATTTTAATTAACAGTTTTTTTATTTTGAATGTTGAGAGATCTTTTCCTAAAAATCACATTAAAAAAAAATGGTTTAGGCATTTCTAACTATCTAGTGTTATCTAGTGTGGTTCATTTTCGGGGCAAGATGAAGAATCAGATCATGACATTAGATTAAATAGATGAAGAGAGAAATGTTTTCTAGCCGTTAGAATATAACAACTAGTTTTGACTAAAAAGTTATCATTAGTGAAAACTAGTTGTTATATTCTAATATCTAGAAAACATCTCTCTTCATCTATTTAATTTACTGCCATGATTTGGTTCTTCATCTTGTCCTGAAGATAAACATTTTTTTATGTGATTTTTGCCAAAAAAATCTTTCAATATTCATAATATGGATTACAAAAGTCTAAATTCGTTTTTACACTGAAAGTGTTCCTATGATGGGTTTCATCCTCCTCCTTCTAAATAAAAATTGACACATTGCACTGCAACCATCATGGAATTAGCTAGAAAGTGTGTTTGTTGAATTTAGCAGCGGAAAATGTAAATAAACTATCAAATTCACAAAGCAGAAAAACAATAAAGAGACAGAGATTTTTAACGTGGTTCACCCAACCAATCTGGGCTACGTCCACCAAACAGAGCGTTGGCAATCTCATTCAACAAAAAGAGAATTACAATAGCAGAGTTTTGCATGTGCACATCTCTTCCACTCACCTTACATTCCTCATCATTCTCATTTGCCTCTACGGGCTTACATTTTATAGCTGGGAGTAGAAACTGAATCACAAATTCACTCACAACAAATATAGGATGCATTAACTCCACATCAGAATTAGATGGAGTCAATTTAGCAACAAATCCTATTGTTGTCACATTCATGAGATTTTCTCCAAAAATAATTTAAAAGAAATCTCAACAATGTTTTCATTTAAAGTTTTATAAATCTCATCCTAAATGAAAACAGAAAGATTCTAATCTCTAAATTTATAATAAAAATTTTATTTTTCATTGGTTTTTAAGTTAATTTATCATAAAATTAAGTTTTATTGGATTTTGAAAAAAAAAATCTATAAAAATATTAAAATAATAATTTAAGTCAATTTAATTTTTTTTATTTAAATGTTTAAAATCAATTTATAATATAAATTTTGATAGTTATTATACAAAATTTTAATATATGCTATTAATATATCAATCATCATAAAATTCTTTATAATATTTAAAAAATTTGTAAATCTCAAGATTTTTATTTTTATTTTTATTGGTTTCTAAGTTAATTTATTATAAAATAAAATTTTATTGGATTTTAAAAAATAAATCTATAAAAATATTAGAATTATATATGTGTGTGTGAGATTTTATAATAAAAAAGTTATATTTATTATACAAAATTTTAATATATAAGTATTTTTTATTATGATTATATTATATTAAGATATTATGATTATATTATATTAAGATATAGTAAAAGAGAGAATAGAAAGGTTTAACAACAGTGAAGAACAACCCAAAGGTGTGATGGAGCTTCAACTAGAGTGTAAAGAAATATTTAATTTTTGTAGATTAATCATGAAGTATATTTGTGACTTTTGTGTCACTTTCTTTTAATCAATAATGGATTGGATGTGCTTGTAATTTATCAAAGCTTTGACCAAAATCAACGTCATTGGTATTGCTTTTACCCCAAAATGGAAAATTATGGGGACTTGGACGATGATTTGAAGCATTCAAGGATTGATGGTTTTATTTGCAAGCCCAAGCTAGAGATCACATAAGGTGTGCTTGGGTTTTCATAGGCATGACATAGAAATTTGTTGGTGAATTCAAGATTGTTTACTTTAGAAGGTAACTCCTATTCCAGAAAAAAATTATGTAATTGCAGTCACCATGGGTGAGATGTGTTACCCATTTCACTTGAGTTTCTTTGTTTTCTTCTAAAAGGACTTTTATATTATCATAGTTCTCGTATTTACAAAACATAGAACCTAGAAGTTGAAAACTAGCACATAAATGAACTTAAGAAGAAAATGATTAACATAATTAGATTGTTTTTCGTAGAAGAGTGTCTCTCTTTCCACCTCTAGAAGAGCGTCACTCTACTCCAGTTCCAACTCCTATGTTGTAATTCCCATTCCTTTTGCTCCGACACTGGACTATGTCGAAGGAACTGACAATGACGTCTTTCTGAATACCGAAAATGCCTTCTTCAATCCTAAGAGCAGCCTAATTATGTTCAATAGTCATTAAAATCTAATAAGTGGAGTCCTTTTCAGAGATTTGTATACCCCTTTTTAATGTCTCTGAGTGGCTTTAGATATCTGTCATCTACATATTCTTATCGAGAAGCAAATTTACTCCACTCATAAAAACGATTAACAATGTTTGCATTGGAGTGAGTGGTGTGATGATCTTCCCAAATCTTCTATTCATTCGGTGTACCTTTGCACCTTTAAAAGCAATTGAACGACTAGTTTTTAACGACTATCTCTGGGCAATGATGCATCCATACTATTTATTCATGAAGATTGATTATTTCATTTTTCATAGTCTATTTTTAGTCATTTTTCATAGTCCTATAAACCATAAACTATTATTTTTAGTCAGTGCTTCCGTCGCTGGCAGATGAACAGGCCTACGTATCATTAGTCAGTGCTTCCGTCGCTGGCAGATGAACAGGCCTACGTATCATTTTTCATAGTCCTATAAACCATAAACTATTTTTAGTCAGTGCTTCCGTCGCTGGCAGATGAACAGGCCTACGTCTCAGAGCAAAAGTTATATCGCCGTTGCCGGGGATCGAACCCGGGTCACCCGCGTGACAGGCGGGAATACTTACCACTATACTACAACGACACGATGAAAGCTTGCTGATGCTTCAGACGATATGATACCTACAATCAAACCCCCGTTTCTCAATTTATATCGATAGAGGTAAGTGCAACTCCTGACTGCATCAAGCGGGAGTCTAACCGGGGTTTATACGGTAACAGGGTATCATTCTAGCACTAGCCTACTAGTTAAGTATTTAAAATCAATATGATTTTATTTTTCTCTGTTTAATGTCTGAATTTCAATCCGGTTAATAATTTTATATAACAACACACCCTTTTATGTATTTTTTATCACTTTATATTGATAAATCTTCATAAATAGCGATTTTTCGTATGCTAATATAAAAATATTAATTTAAGGATATTTTATATTTTTGATAATATTTTTTTTTAAAGGTATAGAAATAGGTTAACTACACAATATTTATATTGGGTAGAAATAGGTTAACTATCTAATATTTATATTTTTTAAAGTAAAAGTATGTATTTTATTAACTGCCAGTATAGCATTTTAAGTGGTATGATTTTTTTTAAATAATTTTGCAAGCTTGTTTTAACAACTATGTTATTATAAGTAATATAAATTTTTTGATTATGTTGAAAAAAAAAACCAAAAAAACATTAAAATTCTATAAATTGACTTTTTTAAATAATTTAAAATTAAATTAAATAAATAATAAGTAGTTATATACACGATTTTTAAAAATAAAAATAAACCAACCTTAATTCATCTTAGATGAAAAGGTCAAATTTTTTAATGTGTAATTTTTTTTAATATAAAAAATTGAAACACAACATAAATTAAATGATAATATTTACACCTTAAAATATTTGTTCTTTTAGATGTTTGGTAGATTTAGAGTAAAAAAGGGGAAACATATTGAACTCATTACCATAACAAAGTTTTTTATTATGTTAATACTTTTATTGAGTCCAAAGTGATACATTTGTCAAAATATTATCATTCCAAAGTCCTCCAATTTCCAAGCTAGGCATTTGTTTGCATCTATGGAAAGGATCACATGTGAAGTCCTATACATGTGGTTATACCTTTTAGCATATAACACAATTGGTTGACATGACAAAGTCACGAAATAAAATCTTCTCCATTCCCTAGCAAATTATCCTAATTTGTTAACTACATTATTTCATTGTATATCTATTTAAAGTTTGGTGTCATCATATGCTCTATCACAAAGGGATTGGGATGGAGTCAATTTTTCAAACTGTTGACTCCTTGAGGGAAATGGAAAGGATCTCGATTCATGCATCTTGCTAACTCTCACAATGCGAGTATTATACTCTACATGTGCCTTCTCTGATTATGAATATCGTTAGATCAATGTAATGCTTTATAGACTGAATATTTCCCTTGGGAGCCATAATTTGAAAAGGCCATTAATGGTTCCACTAGACCACTCTAGATCCATGGACTAGAAAGAATATTCATGAGCAATCAAGCATAGACATTGGAATGGGAAAATCATCAATAAAATTTAAATGTTAACATAAAGATATTTGTCATAAGAAATTTGAAATAAAATGATTGCCCCAACCTTTACCAAGGCATAACTTTGAAGTTGCTTAGATTAGTTTTGGCATTGTAATAACTTCACCCTAAGATTTCCCCACATGAGATGATCCAAGGGCTAACCAAGAGCTAAAATCTTATAAACTTTGAACAAAATGTCATTAATTTTAAGGATTAAAGTAAATCATATAGCAAACCATTAGGGGTAGTAGCCCGAGTGGTTAGGAATCACAGTGATAATGCCACCCACATCGATTTGAATTCTAGCTAACATTATTCAATATGGCTTGCAAATTATCATATCGAGTGATCAAATTGGATCACTATATAAATTTTCATTTATATCAATGTTTTTAGAGTGAAAAAAATGAAGGAAACAACTGATTAGATTAGATCACTATATAATTTTTCATTTATATTAATGCTTTTAGAGTGAAAAAATTGAAGGAAACAACTTATAAGAATAGTCACTGTCGATGGGACCTACTTTAGAGAATTGGATTTTGAAACCCTTCGGGACAGGTTTGAGTCCTTAAATGACATTTTCTTGGGGGGATTGGGGGGGGGAGGGGGGGTTGGGGTGGTGGGGGTAAAAATTTCCCTTTTAAGAAATAGACCATACGACATTGTCTTACACTCAAATACCTTTCCAACGATGCAAGAATCATGTCAAACAAAGTTTTGATGCAAAAGTTATGCATCCTCAAAGTTGACCTAATGTGATTGAACACTATAATTCGAAAAGTTATCATGTCATCCCTCGTTAATTATGAAAAAGGTGATAGCCACATGTGCATTATGAAGAAAACCCCTTAAGGGTAAAATTTGTAACTCTATTTGAAGTTGAAGGAGTAAAACTTAACCCCTAATTAGCTATCAATTTGTGTTATAACTAGGCCACTAGGAGGAAAGGGGGTTCTATTCTATTTGCTTGCATTTTGTTCCATAGTTACAAAATAGAGTAGCTGAGTGTGCATAGATAGAGAGCATAACAGAGGGGATTTGTATTTTGTAGTAGCCCATGGGCCACATGTCTCAGGTAACTCTAGAGGGAACGTCTTCTCCTTTGTATTTCCATCATTTCCATTATAAAGAAAAGAGGTCATATCAACCTCATATCCCAACTGAGTTTGAATCTCTCAAAAGGGTTCCTAGAGCATATCTCAGGGTTCATTGTGGTTTGTGAGTGACCGTCTTTACATATTTTCTATTTTATGCATTTTATCGATTGCATGTATAGATGAAAAAATCAGTAATAAAATTTCTTTAATCAAAAGGAATTAACCCTTCATATTATATCTTTCGGTTTATTTTAATAGATTTTTTGTGATGAACTATGCAACGAAATATCCAAGGTACTTTAGAGATCATCGATTAAGTAGGTTTTTCTTATTAGCAACGCTACATGATCCTTGGCAGCAACAATGATTTTATGTTCTAGTTATCGGTTCCCCCCTAACACAAAAAAAAGAAAAGAAAAACAAGAAAATCATAAAACATCGCTTAAGACATTTTAGTCATACAATATAAATATATTGAACATAATTAATATAAAACATATATAAAGACATAATAAAGACACTATTTGTCTAAATTTAGTGACAATTAAATAGTAGTTGTAGCAATACGCACAATTATTTTAATTAATACATTTGTCTTATGAATATCTCATTTTTATCTTATTAGTCTCTACCCAGGCAAGGCTCTAGCAATCAATTTTCTTGTTGAACATTATTAGATTTGCATTGACCATGAAAATAACTTTATAAATAATTAAAGTGTTTTTTATTTTAATTTAAAAAAATAATTTGTTAGCATTTCATTGGCTTAAAAATTTGTGTCTTATTGCAAGGTTCTTGAAATATGTACGATGTTGCCCATGAAATTAGCTCACCCTCAGAACTCGCCAGTTTTCACAGGGATTATCATTTTTCACGGTATCTTTTGATCTAGTTAAATAAATTGATAAATTTAATACATATATGAACGTATATTATTAACTTGACAATTATAGCCTTCCAGAGTTTTGAACCCAATCGTCCCAGAGATCGCTATTTCATTAATGTAATTAAAGGGCCTATTTATTTCATGAAAATCATGAGGTCAAGGGCTTTAATCAACATTATAAGATAAAGGATATGGTCATTCTTGTGGGGTCTCTTATGCTCAGAGCTTTTGTTGTGCACCCTGGTTTTCTCTTTGTCTTCCCTGCATTGTTTGGAATAGGGATACAATCAACACTTATACATAATTATATGGTTAAATAATTTGTGTCTATATTAATCTATCTTTCCTAGATTTATTACCTTTGAGTTACATGTGAGGTTTCAATTCAACTTTTCTTTACTCAAATAAAGGGGGATTGAAGAGCATAGTATTGTCTATGATCTTCAAACCATTTCAATAAAAGAATTATTTGAAATGGGTAGTTTTTTTCACCATATTTTTTCTGTTCAAATTTTCTTCTTTGGTGCCAAAGGATATATACTATCAATGATGTTTAAGGCTTATTAATAAGGTATTCAAAATTTAAACTTATTTATATAAGGAACTACAAATGTGGTGCACTTAATTGAAGATAAAAATTTATGAAATAGTTTAATTAAAAATACTTTAGAATTGATATAATATTATTACAAGAGGTGAGAATGCAGAGATATGGTCGCAATTTATTGTTTAATCCCACGTTTTTTTATTTTTTTGGAATGCCTTTCATTGAATGAAGGCTAGTGATTAAAAATTACATTTGGATGTGCTTCAATTCTACTAGGCATACACTACTTGAATGCTTGTATATTTACTTCATTAAAATAATAATCTTTGGAATGATAATGTATAAGATGGATTGTTTGAAACATTATTATAAACAATTTTTTTTTATCATTTTAAAAATTTGGGTCAAAGCATGGAGCTGGGTTACACTTTTTGGCGAAATGAGGGTGCGTTTTGCTTAAAAAGAGATGCTTGATCAAGCAATTTTAAGCGCTCGATCGAGTTGTTGAGCTACTTAAAAATAACTCGATCGATCATTTAAAGAAACTCTCAATTGAGCCATTTTCTAACCCAAGTTAATGACTCGATCAAGCATTTAAAGAAACTCTCAATTGAATTGTTTTCTAACCCAAGTTAACGACTCGATCGAGCGTTTAAAAAAACTCTCAATTGAGCCATTTTCTAACCCGAGTTAACGACTCGATCGAGAGTTATGGCTTGATCGAGCTATATCTTTTGATCGATCCATTGGCTTGATCAAAAGATATAGCTAGATCGAGTGTTATTTCTAATTCAAATAACCTAGCCGCAATCTGCACAATTCATTTTGTTCAGACCACAAGAGGAAAAGGATTTGATGGAAGATTTCTAAGCTCGACCGAGATGGAGGAACTCAATCTAGCTACCCATCAACCTAACCAATGACCCAAAAGCTCATTCCAAGGTAGGTTTCCTGCTATTTTTGTCTCTTTTATTTATTTATTTTTCTGCAAAATAAAATAAGTTAATTTGAAAAAAAACCTAGCATACAAAAACTACAAAAAATAATCATGAAACTCACCATGAAAACCACAAAAACCAACCTAAATAAACACCAAGAAAACCCTTGAAGACCAAAAACAACTTATAAAACCACCAAGAAAACCCTTGAAAAGCACAAAAAGGAACAATAATTTAGGTTTTAATTATATATTTTTTAATTCCATTGTATACGTTATTTACAATATTAACATGTTTATTATAAATATTTCCTATGGTAAATTTTATTTTTAATTATTTTACATTTTAAAGATTTTTTTAGTATTTTAGTGAAATTAATTTTCAAAAAAAAGAAGTTTTTGTTATTAGAAATGCATTTTAAATTTTGAACAAATTTGATCAGCAATATACCCAAAAAAATAAAAAATAAAAAAATGAAACTATAAAACTCTCATGGTGAACCTCTATTAAATCAAATAAGAAAATTTATTTCATTTTTTATTTTAAATTTAAATAAATTTATATTTTAAATATTTTTAAATAATAAATATAGAAATTTGTTTTATAAAATTAATTGTATTTAAATAAAATATTTGAACTAAATTAAAATTTGAAAACAAATTTTTTTATTTTATTTAAATAAATTATATATATATATATATATATATATATATATATATATATATATATATATATATATATATATATAAAAGAGCATGTGTTTCCTCTTAAGAGGTCACAGGTTCAAAACCAGAGGGGGGTAGAGTATGTATGCCTTTGTAGACTTAACAGTCAAATCGCTGCGAGGAGGTGGGTCCCTTGTCCCACAAACAAGGGGGTCTCATACACCAATTTAGTGTTTGGCTTGGTCGTGACCTTAAAATTGGATATATATGTATATATATATATATATATTGTTGTAAAGCATAACATAAATATAACAATTATATATATACAACATACCTATATAACTAGATATATAACATAGTTATAGTTATAACATTTCTCGCACACACACATATAACATTTAACATGGTTTTATAACTATTTAAAATTTTCATTACTCATATTTGTAGAATTATTTAATATAATGATACATGACAACTATATATCTCTTAGTTCCCACCCTTATTAAATTTATTAGTTGAGTAATGAATTTGTAACTTATACTTCCTATATTTTTATTTAACTATATAATGCAACATAACATAACTATAACACACACACACACACATGTTTAAGTTTCAACAATGCATTATTGATACATACATTAAATCCATGATGAAAAGTGCATTTAAAGTGGATATATACGCATTTTGACTCTTTTCTAATTTATACCATATGGTTTCATTATGTAGTGTGTCATACCATAAACATTGTCTCCATGTGCTTGCACCTAGTATATGTCATGTGTCAAAATCAAACATTATAATAACTTGTCATGTGGAGTATTTGGTTGGCATGAAGTTTTATTGGATTTTTAAATATGTTTATTTCAAATTTTTACATATATTTACATATTTCCGCTTTATGAATAGAATGCATTATTTATAAATGGGGAAATGTGTAAGTTAGATTTTCAATCACATTTTTCAATTGTGTTTACATGGAAGTCAATGCTTTGGTTGATAATTTATCAAAATAGACACTCTATTTAGTTTAGGACTTTAGCCTATATTTTCTACTTGAGTTTATAAATGGTTTTATTGTCAACATGCTTTCTATGTCAAAATATTTTTCTTGGATTCGTTTACATGTAATATATGTAATTTGCATAGCCATCTCCCATACACCCCCCACTGCAGTCAGTCAGAGTGTTGGGGGATCTGTTATACATGGTCGGGCTAGATCACATAGCCATACTAGAGTGTCTATTCCACTCATAGATCCTCCCCCCAACACAAGTCAGAGATTCAGAGGAAATCTTTCTATCTCTGTTGATGATTTTTTTATGAATAATGGACCTTCTTCAACCATTGTAGATATACATCTTGCATTTTAAATTCTCTTTAAACTTTATGTGTTTATGTCTTGAAATTGTCTTTAATTTTTAAATCGTCTTCAATTGACGTGTTTGGATTTAATATATATCTTATTATGCTTCTAGTTTGTTATATATATATATATATGATTTGCAGACCCTTAGCAGGGTGAAGGCAAGGATCAAATTGCATTGTCGATCCCTCTGTGGAACGACACTATAGCCAGTATCACAATTGAGGATGTTAGGGCCCAACAAACATGGATCACACAAGAGCTAGATAAATCTTTGCTAGTTCGCCTACTAGGTGTAGTTTGTCTGTAATGTTGGATATCATCAACAAGTTGGTCGAGACATACCAAAGGGAAGGCCCACAAAGCCACCTCTTATATTCTATACATAGGATTAGGAGGCTATAGGTTAGACGCCCGCATACTTTGAAGGCAATGAAATATGCCACCATGAACATTGGTATTCATGGGGAGTTGTTTGACATCCCTTCGGAATGTCATGCTAGACATGTTGGTAGGATTCCACTAAAACATTTTAATAATGTTGATGCGGCCCCTTTTGTTTATGATCGATTCATTAGATCTTGGGGCCAGTTCCCCCACCATGAACAGGTCCTGTATTTTAAAAGCATATATATGCAAAGTTCGTGCCACATATGAGGTCGGATTACACCAGCACCAGATCTAAGTTTTATGGACCCAGTTTGGGATGTAGTTATGAATGTGTCAGGGCTCATAGGGACCCTGCGCATGTAGCACCACCAAGTTCAAGATTGTTTCCACGACCATATCAGAGCTTGGTATTACCGACAGAGCTAGAGAAGTTGTCATGGCTTGGTGCTAAGGCTAGGAATACCATTACAGATAACATGCAAAGGACATTGACCATTGCAAATGTCGCATTGCGTGGATATATGAGCATACCACCTTCGTTGCCTCATTTCCTACCAGTTTCATTACATGATGATTCATATCTCAAGATTCTAGGGCATGTCCAACCTTTTTCATATGCATGTACATGTCGTGATACCATCCGTGACACTTGGAGGATGCACGGCCCACGTGACACAAACGAGGTACATATATATGAAACTTTGACTCTTATTGTCAAATTTTACATTATTTATATTAATAAGTTTGTACCAGATTGCATTTATATTAATAATTTCATGATAACAATCATGCACAACCCAACTACATAGATGAGCTTATGAGGTCATCCGAGGGGGCAGCTTACCAGCCAGAGCATCCTTCTCTAGTGCATGTTTCCATGGCTTAGTCTCCTCCACCTCCACCTCATATCACTCATGGACTAACAATTGAGATGAATTTTTTTATTCTTAATATTTCAACATTTCCTTTTCTTAAGTTACATGTATGCATGCTAATTAATTTGTAGGCTAATTATAATTTTTCTTTGCCATTGTGTACAAAGGCCGAGATGCAAGGGGGTGTCGATGTTGTAGTTATTTGGACACATGAGTGGGATGTTGGGTATGGAGGCATTAAGACACAAACAAGGGAGCAACAAATTGAGATTGATTCGACCCCAATCCCACCCGACTTCCATTTTCACTCGACTAAATCACAAGTAGGGGACTATTTAAATGCATACTTCAAAATCATTTATTTCCAGATTATTTATTTTGTATAAATAATTTTTTATTTAGTTTCAATTGGAATGTGTTATATTGCAATACCAGATTATGGACACTCACTCTACACAACGAAACACACATAAAGGTTCTAGAAGTGATACTTTCTAGACTGGACCATATATATTTTGTATATTTTCAAGCTCATTTCATAGGGCATATTCACATGTGATGTACAAACCGTATATTTTCATACATGGACAATTTATGGATGCATGACCATTATTTCAATTTATGGAATGCTTATTATTTTAGTTTGTGGATGTTCATGTGCATAGTGTAATTTGTATATATTTTCATATGGATAGTTTATTATCATACATAGCTAACACGATAACATTTTTTACTTCTCTCCCGGCTGCGGGTGATTAAGGGCGTCCGGACGGATGTAATGCCGCGGGAGGGCGCGTGGCCTAGCCACATGGACTCACGTTGGCTGAATTTATTTCTCACCGCCATTATCTTCATTGCAATCCACCACCCCACGTAGCATTTACGCCGGTGGGATGGTCGAGGCAGCAAGCCTCCCTTCATGTACTCTCGCCTTTGCACCATCGTCATTCAGCGTTCTGCTTCCTCTCTCTGTTTGATCACTTGGCCTCTCCGCAACGCCCAGCTGAGCTTCATGCCTATGCAGATTAGACCTCTCAATTCCAGGTGCTCTCAGGAAGATACCTCGCCTAGTTTCCGCACTCAGGTAGGCAGACGCTGTCCACTCACCTACTGCATCGATTTTTTACTTGGTTTGCACTACACCCACAGTCCTTACTGTTCTTGTCTGTTTGCTACCCCGCCTGAGTTCTTGGATTCTTTGCCTCCTCGCTTCCCGTTTGTTCATCCCCTTGACCTTGGTCACACTATGCCTAGGCTCAGACATAGGCTAAGGTGCCGACGGGGCAGCACGCGTGCTCCCTCAGCCAGGCGCCAACGCTCTCTTTCTGCCTCCTCGACGTTGTCTTCCTCTGCAGACAGCTTCGAGCAGCCTTCTCGAGTGAGACACCAGCATGGCCCCGAGCGTAGACGCAGAGTCCCCTCCTTGCCCAGATAGCGCTCTGAAACCTATAGACCTCCTGTTGACTCCCGCCCCGCTCCTATCACGCCCCTACACAACCCTTCCACCGCCATTTTCCACTTTCAAAGCAATTCCGACAAGCCTCTGATCATCACAACAGTCACTGTATCTTTCAAAGAGATTGCCGAGATTACTCCCGCCCCTTCGTCTACTGCCCCTCCGAATAATGAGCCTGCACCATCTTCTGCTCTGCACACCACTATGCTTGCAGGTTTCGATGCTTCGCGCAAAGGAGGAGAGGGTTGCTCCAGCAACCCTCAAGCTGAAGGTTTCCAGATGGGATTTCGAGATGCTGAACCAGCTGCAGCTCCAAGTGATCCGACCCACAAAGATGAAGACGCGAGATGGTGCAGAATAGAAGAAGAATCGCCCTCAGGTGACTACGGCCTCTAGCTGAGCTCCACGTTCAAGTAATCTTGTACGGTCTCTATGACTTTTTGGCAATTGCTGTTGTTTTCGGTCTTAGGCAAAAACTTAGAATGAGTCGGTTTCCCCTCGTGGGCGACGCTGGTTTTTTGTTTAGTACTGATGTGTCAAAGTTGGTTTCCTCGCATGAGGCAGCTCTTAAACAATGCTCGGGCTGGTTTCCCTCAAAGGGAAGCTCAATCTTTGATATTTTGCTGACAGTCTGCCTCATGCAGGCCATGAACGCTATGTACCATATGTTCCCATAATAGATTTAGAATTACTTAGAAAAAAAAAAAAAAAAAAAAACATTTTTTACTTCTCAATAAATAAAATAAGAAAATAAGTATAATATTAGACTATGATGCAAGTCATTTTGATACTTGAAATGAACTAAAATATATGTTTGGTTCAATTAAAATACACAAATAGGATTGAAATACATTTTAAATTCAATTTTAAAAAATGACTTCAACTAGTAATGTTCAACTAATCACTTGTTTTATTAAATTTTATTTATTTTGAGGTCATCTACAACAACTTAGTCATAACACATGACATAATTCATATGTATTGGAATTTAATATACCAAAAAACAATTAATGATAATATTTTAGATAATTTTATATATTTTTAATGTACCATTTTTTGTTTTTGTAATTAAAATGTTGAACCTTGTCTTATTATTGCTAATTTTTTTGCATTGCTCCATTGATAGTGGTGTAATATTACTTAAGGTTTGAAGTTGAAACCACTTGTATGCGAATTTTGTGTTCATCTAGAAACCATTTGGTGTGATAGTTTTTGGTCATCCCCAAACACTTAATGTGTTGTTCATGATAAGCAAAAATCATGTGAAGATGTGGAAAGTTTGTGAGAGACAGGGAAGGTATGGATAGGGATTCTTGTAGATTTTTTTTTTCTTGGGAGTATGATGTAGGAGCATCGTAGCATGGTTGAGGGTAAGCCCAAAAAACCTAGAGCATGGTTACAGGTATGTCAAAAAAACCCAGAGCTTGGTTATGGGTGAGTTGTGAAAATTGAGGATGACAATGTTGATGATGCAAGAGAAGTTGAAGGTATAGGTATAGGGATGAAAATATGATGGTTGAATGAACCATGTACAAGAAAAGCATCCTTGTAGAATGGTGGTTGCATCATTTGGTTAGCCATGCATTCCAGTGGATAGTTATTTCTTTATATGGACACCAACATTTTGGTAATGTTTGTAAATGTTAGGTTGGACCAGGATAGTTGTTTCTTTATATGGACAACATCATTTTGGTAATGTTTGTAAATGTTAGGTTAGATCATACATAGACTTCACTGATGAATATTACGACAACTAGTTATGTTAGGGAGCCTTGGAGTATATAACTCCTACTTATCTTGGGTGTGATAATTAGTTGGAGGAATCTCTTTCTATCATCTAGGATGTAGTTGGGTTGAGAAATATTTGCCCAATTAAATGCTTTGTATATTGGTGTGTGGTTGAAAAATTTGTTCAACTAATTAATTGTGCAATTAATAAATTTTTTCTATATTCGAAAAACATTTGTATATTTATATATATCATTCTCCACTAATTAATCCAAATAATAAAATGGTATACAAAACCAATTAATATGATCAAATTTACAAAATTAAAACATAAAAGAGATTACATTTTAAGAATGAAATTTAATCAAAAGAATCTACTCCGCCATACTGACATGCATTGGTTAAAGAAATGCACTAAAATCTGCTATCAAGTTACTCTGTTGTGCTGTAAAATAAGTATTTGAAAAAGAAGCCTTCAAGACTATATAGACTATATTTCTAAAATATTCAGAAATCTGCTATCAAATTATCCTCCAATAATGTAGAATGTTCAAAAAAAGGGTCGAAGGTTGTATATCCCAATACAATGTATCATTATGATATTTTCTGCTATGTGAACATTCAGAATTTCATCATTCATCAAGTTGTAAACTATGATACAAGTGGGGTTGACATTACTGTGTTATAATGAGATTACTTACTTTATAGGTGAGGGTTTACCACCATTAGGTTAGGTTTTCAGTGGTTATCGTGATAATTCATTGTCATAATTCTATGTCCTTAGGGAAAAGTGTAATCAAATTCTTGTTGAGGTGGGTAAATATATAATGTATTGCGTTGTTCTACCCATTAAACCCTGTTACGTAGAGGGCAAGAATAGCATTTGGTCCTCGTCCCTGTATCTAATGGAGAAAGAGGAGCACACAAGTTGTTGCAATAGTTTATATGATAATGATATTATTATATAATTTATATAATATTGTGAAGTAGAGAGGTTTTGGAGTTTGATTAATTAGTTAATATGAGAAATGTGAAATTGTTAAAACAAAAAGATTTAGGTTTAGCTTAAGTTTTTTTTTATGGTTATTTAAAATAAATTATTTTTAATAAGTAATTATATTAATTTTATTTAATAGTTTATTTAATTTTATTGATTGTAGATATTAATTTTATTATTTTATAATAAATTAATGATAATTGATTTTGACTATTAATAATAATTACATTAATTTTAATTAATTGTTTTTTTATTTTGAATGTTGAGAGATTTTTTTCTAAAAATCACATAAAAAAATAGTCCAAGCGTTTCTAATTATCTATTGTTATTTAGTGTGGTTTATTTTTGGGGTCAGATGAAGAACTAGATCATGACATTAGATTAAATAGATGAAGAGAGAAATGTTCTAACTATCTAGTGTTATCTAGTGTGGTTCATCTTCGGGGCAAGATGAAGAACCAGATCATGACATTAGATTAAATAGATAAAGAGATAAATATTTTCTAGCCGTTAGAATATAACAACTAGTTTTGACTAAAGAATTATCATGAGTCAAAACTAGTTGTTATATTCTAATATCTAGAAAACATCTCTCTATTTAATTTAGTGCCATGATTTGGTTCTTCATCTTGTCCTAAAGATAAACATTTTTTTATGTGATTTTTGCCAAAAGATCTTTCAACATTCATAATATGGATCACAAAGGTCTGAATTCATTTTTACACTGAAGGTGTTCCTATGATGGGTTTCGTCCTCCTCATTCCAAATAAAAATTCATGGAATTAGCTAGAAAGTGTGTTTTCATTTAAAGTTTTCTAAATCTCATCCTAAATGAAAACAAAAAGATTCTAATCTCTAAATTTATCATAAAATTTTGATTTTTCATTTGTTTTTAAGTTAATTTATTATAAAATTAAGTTTTATTGGGTTTTGAAAAAAAAAAAATCTATAAAAATATTACAATAATAATTTAAGTCAATTTATTTTTTTTATATTTAAATGTTTAAAATCAATTTATAACAAAAAATTTGATAGTTATTATACAAAATTTTAATATATGCTATTAATATATCAACCATCATAAAAGTCCCTATGATATTTAAAAGTTTTCTAAATCTCAACACACACATATATAATCTTTGAGATATTTTTTTATTTTCATTAGTTTCTAAGTTAATTTATTATAAAATTAAATTTTATTGGATTTTAAAAAATAAATCTATAAAATATTAGAATTATATATATATTGAGTGTATATGTGAGAGATTTTATAATAATAAAAATTATATTTACTATACAAAATTTTAATATATAAGTATTTTTTATTATGCTTATATTATATTAATATATAGTAAAAAAGAGAATAGAAAGGTTTAACAACATCGAAGAACAACCCAAAAGTGTGATGGAGCTTCAACTAGAGTGTAAGGAAATATTTAATTCTTGTAGTAATCATGAAGTAATGTGACTTTTGTGTCACCTTTTTTTAATCAATAATGGATTGGATGTGCTTGTAATTTATCAAAGCTTTGACCAAAATCAATGTCATTGGTGTTGCTTTTACCCCAAAATGGAAAATTATGGGGACTTGGACGATGATTTGAAGTAGTCAAGGATTGATAGTTTTATTTGCAAGCCCAAGCCGGAGATCACATAAGGTGTGCTTGGGTTTTCACAGGCATGACATAGAAATTTGTTGGTGAATTCAAGATTGTCTACTTTAGAGGGTAACTCCTATTCCGGGAAAAAATTATGTAATTGCAGTCACCATGGGTAAGATGTGTTACCCATTTCACTTGAATTTCTTTGTTTTCTTCTAAAAGGACTTTTATATTATCATGGTTCCCATATTTACAAAACATAGAACCTAGAAGTTCAAAACTAGCACATAAATGAACTTAACGAGAAAATGATTAACAAAATTAGATTGTTTTTCCTAGAAGAGTGTCTCTCTTTCCACCTCTAGAAGAGCGTCACTCTACTCCAGTTCTAGCTCCTATGTTGTAATTCCCATTCCTTTTTCTCTGACACTAGACTATATCGAAGGAACTAACAACAACGTCTATCTGAATACCGAAAATGTCTTCTTCAATCCTAATAGCAGCCTAATTTTGCTCAATAGTCATTAAAATATAATAGGTGGAGTCCCATTCAGAGATTTGTATGCCCCTTTCTAACGTCTCCGAGTGGTTTTAGATATCTATCATCTACATATTCTTATCGAGAAGCAATTTTACTCCACCCATAGAAACGATTAACAATGCTTGCATTGGAGTGAGTGGCGTGATGATCTTCCCAAATCTTTTATTCCTTTGGTGTACCTTTGCACCTTTAAAGGCAATTGAACAACTAGTTTTTAATGACTATCTCTGGGCAATGATGCATCCATACTATTTATTCGTGAAGATTGATTAGCTTTTTCACCTTGTCCTGAGGATGAACCACATTAGTTGATTCGAAAAATCCACCAAATCCTTATGATGTGATTAATCTGAAAGACATTTATCTATATTATAGATCACACAAATCTTAAATCTAACAAAAATGTTTATTTTAAATATTTCTTTTACTTTTTAATTTAATTAAACAAAATATTATAAAATTAAATTAAATTAAATTAACTATATATAAAACATGGGTTCAATTTTATTTAATTTAATCCAATCAACTTCTTTTTCCAAACTATTTATAGTGCTTTACCTTCAAGTTGTTCATTAGTTATTAACACACATCCACCAATAATATTTCCTAAAAATTAAAATAATTTCTTCCTTTCTTTCTTATTTATAAAATCTTTCTTATTTATGAAATATAACCGGTGGTCAACAAACACATTATTTTGAAATATAACCGGTTCTCAACAAACACATTATTTTGAAAGTTTATATTTTCCTTAGTCTGATTCTATTGGTAATAGAGTAGATAATAATCCAATAATTTGAGTGTATATATACATACCATCCACATATCCAAATTTATAAAAGTACCCTTTGTTTAGTCGAAAGGGCCATAATACTTTCAATTACTTCTACCTTTTCATTTCACTTTAATGTCGGGTAGGGTGGGGTGAACAGAATTTCTAGCGTGGCATCAACAGTTGTATAAAATTAAGTTTTGGTGTGAAAAAACCTTTTCAGGTTTTTTAAACCTATTTTTAAATTATTATTATTTATTAGTTAATAAAATGATGTGTACAAAAATCCTCCTTAAAACGATCAGAAGTATGTTAACAAATTTTAAAACGAAATATGAAGTTGAATTTTTTTTTTTAAAATAATGGAATACATATCTTAGGGAAACTTATTCATTTTTTTTTTGTGGATAACGTGTGTTCATTCTAATGGGGATAACATGTATTAATTGTATAACTTTTCTCTAACTTGTATTTGTGTTTGGGTTTTAATTTTATTGTGTATTTATGTTTGAGTGTCAAACATAAGGAATACAAAGAAATATTTACATTAGTGAAATTCATTTCTTCTGTAATTTTTTTTCAAAATATTTTTATAAATGGCGCGGTTAAAAAAAATACATTTTTTTTCAATGGAATACACATCCTAGAAAAACCTGGTAAGCACTTCTTCTCGGTTTGAGGATGGTATCTAGGGTAAACCATCTACTTTCCTTTTCAAAATCTTTTTTGTTAATGGAATACACATCCTAAGGAAATCCCCTTCCTTTTTCATTCTCCTTTCAAATCATTTTTAGAATTGTCCCGGTGAAAAAAAAATCCACTTTTTTTTTTTCAATGAAATACACATCCTAGAGAAACCCTATTCACCGCCTCTAAATTTATTGTGGATAATATATGTTCATTGTACAACTTTTTCCCTAACTTGTATTTTTGTTTGGGTTCTAATTCCATGTTTTATTTATGTTTGAGTGCCAAACATACATCAAAATAAAAATATCTACATCCTTCAAATTCATTTGTTCTTCACTCTCTTTCCAATTCATTAGTAAAATTATACACACTATTTTTCTTTTTAAATGGAATACACATCCTAGGGAAACCCTGTAAACACTTATCTTTTTTTTTTTCAATGAAATATACACCGTGGGGAACCTTTAAGAACTCCCCTTCATTTTAAGGATGGCACTCGAATATTTTTTTTTTCCAAAAAAAATCACATCAAAATTCATCTACCGCATAGCTATTACGCTCTTCACACTCCATATGAACCTTGATGACTTCTAACCTTCCTCTAAATAGCTGATGACTTCTAACCTGTATTTATAATAGAGCAACCACTCTTCACACCATATGAACCTTTCCTCTACATAGCTGATGATATGAACCTTGATGACTTCTAATCTGGATCTATAATAGAGCAACCACTCTTCACACCATATGAACCTTTCCTCTAAATAGTTGATGACTTCAAACCTCCAGAGGTTATTATTCAATAGTAATGTCAAATAGTTGACGACTTCTACCCTCTGGTGTGAGATAATTTTTTAGTAAATGAGTACAAATACCTTGAGATTGATTTCAACAACAAACTTAATTGGGAGAATTGCAGAAAGAAGATAATCTTAGGAGCGTGGAAAACATTATATGCTCTTCAAAACATATGTAGAGAGGCAGAGTTATGGGAGATTAAAGTGATTTTTGGACTCCTAGTTTGTCTACTGATGCTATATGGGTGTGAATTGTGGGCTAGCAACACCCGTGTCTCAAAATGGAAGCAAATTGAGAAAATCCAAAAACGCTTAATCATGAGCAAGTTCAAAATAAAAAGTTCGGTACCTTATGAGATAATGTTGAGTGAAACATGGGCAACTCCCATCGAAGCGATTGCTATGGTGTGAATCATAAGAATCTAAAAAGAATTGAGCAAATGGGAGTAGGTAGATGTCCTAATGCTATCTTCAAGGAAGGCATGAGTGAAAGAAAGAAAACATGGATGAGACAAAACTACACATAGATGCAAAAATGGAATATCTACCTCAATGCTTGTCCCACAAATAGAAAGGAGCTAAAGAATTTTGTTATGGAGAAGTTTCGTAAACAGGGATGGGGAAAAGAATTGGGTAGAAAGAGGAAGTACTACATTGAAGAATTCAACCATACATATGATCTCCGACAAAACGAGTACATTGGAGCTAACATTCTGTGGAGGGAAAAGGTTCTTATTGCTCAATTGAGAACCAACTCGCATCACTTTGGTGTGAAACATGACGATGGAAAAGGCCTAAAGAAGCTTGGGAAGCACTGATGTGTACATTTTGCATGTCTGGGGCAGTGGAATTGGAAAAAAATTTCATTTTGGAATGTGATGCGTTCAAAGACATCAGAGAAAGTTATGGAAATATGTTAGCATTGGTTTCTTGGCATTGTCTTTTCAGTGATGGGATTGTTGGAAGGTTGGGCCAGCTCATCATCAAATTGAATAAGAAAATGATTGAAATACAAAAGGTGAAAAACAGAGAACTCATAGTCTCATAAACCATAAACTATTTTTAGTCTTATAGATGTTAAATTATCATTTCATTTTTCATAGTCCTATAAACCATAAACTATTTTTAATCTCATAGAAAATTAAATTAAATTATCATTTCATTTTTCATTTCATAAACTCTTTATAGTCTCATAAAGAGTTAAATTATCATTTCATAGGACTTTTCTTCATTTTTCATTTCATAGGACTTTTCAATTTCTAAAGAAGAGAATCTATTTCAAAAAAAATTTAACCCATCCTCTTTACTTCTTTTCTTCAATGCTTCCGTTGGCTAGCAGATTTTTCATTTCATAGGACTTTTCAATTTCTAAGGAAGAAAATGTTTTTCAAATATTTGAATCCTTTTCCACGATCAAAAATTGATTCCAAACACTCCAACTACCTAATTTTTTTAATTTTAGTTGAACGAATTCTGGCAAAAAAACTGCCGTCCAAGCTATATTCCATTGCTTGGATAGACAACTCCTCCATCGCTGGCAGATGAACAAGCCTTCGTATCAGTGCAAAAATTATCTCACCGTTTCCAGGGATCGAATCCAGGTCACCCACGTGACAGGCGGAATACTTACCACTATACTATAATGAAAAAGTTATAATTTTTCGGACAAGATGATACCTAGAATCAAACCCCCGTTTCTCAATTTATATCGATAAAGATAAGTGCAACTCCTCACTGCTCCAAGCGGGGGTTTATACGGTAACATGGTATCATTCTAGCACTAGCCCACTGGTTAAGTATTTAAAATGAATATGATTTTATTTTTCTCTGTTTAATGTCTGAATTTCAATCCGGTTAATAATTTTATATAACAACACACCCTTTTATGTATTTTTTATCACTTCATATTGATAAACCTTCATAGATAGCGATTTTTCGTATACTAATATAAAAATATTAACTTAAGGATATTTTATATTTTTGATAATATTTTTTTTTAAATCTACAAAAATAGGTTAACTACTCAATATTTATATTAGGTAGAAATAGGTTAACTACTTAATATTTATATTTTTTTTAAAGTAAAAGTATGTATTTTATTAACTGACAATATAGTATTTTAGGTGGTATGATTTTCTTTAAAAAACTCTGCAAACTTGGTTTAACAAATGTAAGTTGCGGAGTTCTTGCTAACCAAGAAACCAACATTCTCTCGCCCTTCGATTTCACTCGCAGGCTTCAACAATTCGTTCAATGGGATCTTGATGCGGCCAATCTCTTTGTTGTTGAAAATCATATCCGTGTAGATTGTGATCTCATTTGATCATAGAGAATGTGACCAACATGAATAGTGGTGCAGATGGGTTGTTCCAAAGGTTCACGACCACATTGTTGAATCTTTGGTTTTATTTTTATCGGGATCCATTAAGTTGGAAATGTTCATTGAAGGTTTATTTGACTTTCCAACATCTTTTCCTTAGTAACTGGGGACTATCTGTTCCATAGTGTGGATCCTCTTTTGGCTGGTTTGGTTTTCTGGTTTAGTTTCTACATGTTGTGGTAGCTCAGGGCATTATTGTTCTCCTCTTTCTTTGGGAAGAACGACCAGCTGAATACATCCAACCAGATACATGATACTTGGTGCCAATATTAGGTTATTTACAGACCATTTAAGAGCATGGAGGTTCGTTTGTGTGAGAAGTGGTGGAACATCGGTGATTGTTTCTGTTGTTGATGTGCTGAGACCTGAGAGAATTTTGCTCCCACTGGTATTTCCAAGGGCCGAGTTGGATTATCCGAGACTGGTAAATTCAAATTTTCTGTGGATGGAGGGTTTTCTGCTGGTTTTTTTGGGGGTAACCCGAGAATGTACATCTGGACTCAGGGTGGATGTACTTGCGCCAACGTGATTGTCCTCCGAGGTCATTTTTTATTTATTGTGGAGTTAAGGTGATTGAGACTTTGGGACGTTTCTTGGGAGGAGCAGGTGGGTTTCCTTCTTCTGGGCACTACTCTACGTAGGTATTGACGTACCAGAGGCATTACTATTTATGGAATTTTTCATAGGTGGGTTAGGGACATATATTCCTTTTTTATTTTCTGTACTTGCAACGTTCACATGGCGACAGGTGGCCCCAATGTTGATCCCGAGTTAGAGCTTCTTGACGACACATTTCTTCATGCACTCGAGTTGGCGAAAGTAGAAGCCCTCAATTCAAACCGTCCCTGTCCTCGTGAGCCTCTTTGCTCACTTTCCACTTTTGTTTTCCAGACTTCCATGCTTTGGGGTCGGTTTGGGGAGACTCGGAACACACTTCTGCTTCGAAGGTGGTTTTTTCTCCAAGGGGTGGTCCAGATGTAAAGGGGACTGTGGGGACATATCAGACTTGGACTGGTAAGGTGGGGGTCGCATCGGCTGTTGGCCGGAGTAATTTGCGATGCCATCGTTCGACAAAGCCTTTTAAGCCATCAACTAAGCAGAGAACCCTTAGTTTTGGGAGCGATGTGATGTGGGAGTAGGTGGAGAGTCAGCTCTCACGGGCATTGGTAGGTAGGTGGGAGTTTGCCACACACAACACGATTGATTTACAGAGTTGGCTCATGGGGGCTTGGCGTTTTCTCATTGGATATGAGCCTCGTATCATCTAGTTACCAAATGGCTGGTACTATTTTCATTTCTTGAAGGATGAAGACGTTCCGAAAATCCTCCTTCGGATGTGGGTTAATGGCCATTCCTTTCTCCCTATAGTCAGGTGGACGGTGGATTTTCACCCGACAAAAAATGCTCCGAAATCGAATATATTGTGGGTGAAGCTGTTGGGTCTTCCCATACAGTTATGGTCGCAGGCAGTTATGCAAACTATTGGGAATAGTATAGGTGTGTGTAGATTCGTGGATCCGAAGTGTACAGGGATATTTGATAAACGTGTAGCGTGGATCCTCGTGGAGGTGTCCTTCGTAGGGGGTCTGCCGACAGATGTTGATCTTGTATGGGAAGGGCAGCACTTTCGACAGTGACTAGACAATTGGAACACCCCATTCTGCTACCACTTGTGTCATAAAACTGGACACTTAATGTGCACATGCTCGCGATGGATAGAGGGATATGTAAATAAAGTTTCTGGTGTCCAACAAAACCGGCGGGAATGCAGGAAGTTCAAGGGGGTTGTGCCACCTCTTTCGAGCCCTACTATCACGGGTAAGTCTCATGAGCCTAAAAACATGCATCAGGTTGTTGAATGTTGTGGGGAGTTGAATTCAGTTTTGTCGAGTCACAATGGTTTGGTCACAGAGTCTATCGTAGACACTACAAGGAAAAGACCCTCTAGCGGAGGTTATAAAGGAGGTTTTTAGTGTTATAAAATTAGCCAAAATTGTCAAAAAAACATATGCTACCACATCCGTTTTTGGTAACGAAGGTTTTAGCGGAGCTTTTAACGGAAATTCAACACAACTAAAAAAAATGGGCAGCCAAAGGTTATTACGAATGTTTTTTCATTGGTGCTCTTATTAGGTTTTAACGCATCAGTGTGTATCGGTAGATAGCGCACCAGGGTGATCGAAGGATAATGCACTGAGCCGTTAAGGAAAACAACATCATCGAGCCTGGTGTTGGTGATACAACACACGAGGCCATTCTAATTGGTCTTGGGATTTGAGCGGTACCCATAGGTCGTATAAGCACACTGGTGTGTGTATCTTTATGAGGCACTAGTGCTCCGTATCACAGAAAGGAACCGAGATTTATAATTGGTATCGGTATTCATGCGGTGCACATGGAATCTACAAAATCACCGGTGCTTATAGATGCATAAACGCCCCGGTGCGCAGTATCACACAAACGCACCGATATTTATAATTGGAATCGGTATTAGTGCAGTGCCCATAGAATCATAAACGCACTGGTGCGTATAGACACATAAACACACTGGTTTTCATTTTGTTTTTTATAGAACCATCCACCTCTGACAGTCCAGTTATTGTGATTGTTTTAAATTAATTATTCATCAAAATTCGACACATCTTATAACAATATTCATATTAATTACATTTTTATTAATGCATTTGAATGTGTTGTTTGGATTAATTTGTTATATCATATCATAATTATTGTGGTTTTTTTAAATTCATTATTCATCAAAAGTCAACACATATATATAATCTTATAACAATATTCATATGAATTAAATTTTTATTAGTGCATTTGAGAACGACAATGGAGAATGCAATAGAATAAATTAAAACATATTTTATGATTATATATATATATATAAGACAATATTTATCATACAAAATGGGACAATTATTCGTATCCCTTTGTCTTTCAATTGGGACACTATGTCCATTACATTAAACAAAATGTCTGATTTCACAGACATATTTCAAAAAATAAAATGCCTTGCTTTGATATCCAAATTACATAGTGATCATCATTCTTCGCTTGAACTGTTGTCACTGCTAGAGCTACTTCCATGACTTGGATTATTTTCAGGAATGTTGTGTTCACGACGTTGATTGTTTTCTTCTTCTTCACTTTCCATCTACAAACATAAAAATAAACTGAAATGAGTGTATATACATTGGTGAGAATAATGAAAATTCCAATATTAAATAATATACATCAATGTAAATCGAAAAGAAAAATGACGTACCATAGCAACAATTGACTCATAAACTATACACATTCTTTCAAAACCATGTACCATGCCATCTTTCAAAATTTCATCTATTGGCGCAGTTCCATACTTTGTTTCCTGCAAGTTTTATACCCCGTAACAAATCATATATTTAATATAAAAGATGTTTTTGTTCTATTAATGATAGACGGAGCTAATTAAAACAAGATTGATAGATGCTTACAAATTCCACAATTAAATTCTGATATGCCAACATATACTCACAACCCATATTTAACCCAATTTTAATCAATTCGTCTGATGGTTCTTCTTTGTATGTTAGCACATGTTTGAAGACATTCAATGATGATTTTTGTAAAACAACTTAAAAAATACAAAAATGAAATCTAGTTAAGTTGTTATAAGGAAGTAACAATTACTCACAAACTTAGAGATCAACCATTTTCTTCGTTGTCGTCCTGTTTTATGTGCTGAATGGGTTCCATTTTCTTTTCTTTTTTGCAAGAAAATTCTTGAAAATTAATATTTAATGTTAAATTGTTTATTTATTGTACCTAATGATCGAAAAATTCAATGATTACATATTACATTTAAAGCACGTTGTTGTATTCGTTCCACTAGATCCCATAAACTTTTGTAAAAGTTTTTCTCCCTTTCGTTAACTTCCATCACCACTCTAGATGAGCCAAGGAACAATTCATTTTCATTCGCATGTTCTAATTTTTTCTTTTCTTAGAACAACGTTCATTTTCTGAGTTGTTGGTCCCCGTAGAACATTAAACAGATGTGAATTAGTAGACTGTTTGACACATCTTATCTAATAATTTTAAGTATATTATTAATGATAATTAAAAAAAGAAACTCATATTGGATCGATAGTATTGTTTCATTCACCTGATTCATATTTTTTGAATTTTTCCATTAAACTTTTACGCTCTTCTGGTCGTAGATCAGAAATAATCATATCGAGTTTCGTCATTTTGTGACTCTGCATGATACACAGTAAACAATACATATTAGTTAAAGTTACATATAGTTCAAAAATAATATTTTTTATAAATAATTTACAAAGAACTTGCCTTTTTTGCTTTTATTGATGTGTTAACAGTATTTTTGTTACTTGATATATTGTCAGTCATTTCTTTATCAATCTAAAACATGTAGCATATCATTCATTAATAAATTTATAAATAATTCTCAACCTTTTAGGTAGAAAATAAATCTCAAGACACCGGTGCACCTTTCATGAAATCCGCACCACTACTGGTGCGTGGATATATTAACAACACATCGCAAAACAGTATAATACACTGTACGGTGCGTTCGATATTATAAACACACCGCAAAAACAATGTAATAGACCTAACAGTGCGTGGGGTATTATAAACGCACCGCAAAAATGGTGTAATACACTGTACGGTGCTTTCCTAGTTAAAAAGAGCACCGGTGCCCTATTTCAGATTTGGTGCACGGATTTAAAAAAATGTTTTCAATTTTTTACGACACAGAATTTGCGCGGTGTGCTGTAATAATACAGAGCACCAGTGCAGTGGCATACATAGGGCGCACCGATAAAGAAAAATCCATTTTTTCAAAAATTCATGCAATGGCCGAATGGATTGGGATCCGACTATTCAAGTCGTCCATGGGTTGGACGTCAATCTAAACTGAAAAACCCTAATTCTGAAATCACAGAAACAGGGAGAAGAAAGGGAAAAAACAAAAAAATGAACGGTTCAGGGTAAAAATGGATAAAACTGCAGAAAAAATAAAAAACTGCAGAAAAAAAGTAAAAAAAGAATTAAATTTAATCACGAAATGGTTTGAAATTCTATGATAAAGGGCTTGAATCACCAGATTTTTGGTTTATTTGTCTGAATACTTCTTTTCGAACGTATTTTTCCATCCACAGTGCCCTCGTGCTCTCTTGCTCCAGGTCTGTCTCCTGCAAAAGTCTGACTGCAAATTTTTAGCAAAAATAGTGAAATAATGAAAAATGTTTAGTATTTAAAGAATTATTTTATCAAATTAGATTTTCGAAAATATTTTGCCACCCATTTTTCAAATTGTCGTTTTTTTTTTAACTTAAACAAAATAGAGTTGCGTTTTTTTTATTTGCGTTTATTCATTTCCGGTGCGTGGAAATGTGACGCACTGATGCGTTGTATTAATACAACGCACCGGAGCCTGTTAGGATGATAAGAGCACCAGAATTTTTAAAGTGTTTTTTTTTTTTTGTATGTAAGATCATAATAAAATAATGATAATTATAAAGTACATGAATTTATTTTCATTTTTTTTCTAAACTTTATGTTACAAAAATTCGTATTATTCTAGATTTGTTATTTTACAATTATTTGCAAATTTACAAATTTAAATATTTTAATAAAATCATTTCACATTAATACAATTAAAATTTTCACATTAATAGAATTAAAATTTTACAAATTAAAATTTTACAGACAATTACATTAATTAAAATTACAATTACAATTAGAATTGAAATTACAATTACAATTTTACATTAATTTCACATACATGAATTACGATTAGAATTACAATTACAATTTTAATTTTACATACAATTACATTTTAATTTTACATATAATTACAATTACAATTTTACAAACATTTTACAGACAATTCAATTAAATTATAGTTAGTACAAATACAATTACATTTACAATTTTACATAGAATTACATTTACAATTACAATTACAAGTTTACAAATATTTTACATACAATTCAATTAAAATTACAATTACAAATACAATTACAATTTGTGAAATTTACATACAATTAGAATTACAATTACAATTTTACAATTTTTCATATATACAATTACAATCATTTCAGAATAAATCAATATTACAATTACAATTAAATTTTACATTAATAAATATTTTACATACAATTACACTTAAAATTACAATTAGTACAAATACAAATACAATTTTACAATTTTACATAGAATTAAAATTTAAATTACAATTACATTCACGACATAATATTTAATAAATATCATGGTCATTTAATAATATTAAATTAATTAATAAAAATCATTACGATCATGATAACCAACGTACAAACATCATATTCGATTAATAAACACATTCAATTAACATGAAATTAGCATTATATATTAACATCATCACAACACAAACATCAAATATACATCTCAATATAATGTCAAATAACTCATGCGCCTATCACATATACACATCTATCTGCAAGCTAAACATTAAATGAACATATCTAACATGACTAACAATATGCGCCACATCATGATGATCATCAACATGAAAATTAAGTGCAACTGCAACATGAACATAAAATGCATGGACCATATATATATATGACTGAATAATGTTAAAAATATACAATTGTAATTTATAAATGTCATGGATCAGGCGTTGGTGGTAGTATAACAACATCAATAACACTAGTACAAGTGGATGCGGCCTGCTCATTAAAGTTGGGTGCAGCCTCGACAGTCGATGGTCGTCTAGACTGCTCATGATCATGATGATCACTAGTACTAATGGATGCATCCACTGGTGGTAGTACAACACACTAGTACTGATGGATGCATCCGCTAGTGGTGGTACAACATGATCAATATGAGGCGCAGTAGTAGTGGAGGCCTGCTCAGTCAATAGTATTACAGCCTCGACGGTCGATGGTTTAGCCTGCTCATGATGATCGTGACTAGTACTCATGATGGATGCTGCAGGCTACTAACTGGATGTGGCTGATGGTCTAGCCTCATCTCTATGATGACTAGTGTCAGATGCTGCCAGTGGAGCCTCATGCTGATCATCAGGCGTGTCGCGAGGTGAACGATCACGAGATGCATCTGAGTCGTTGTTGGCGGACAGTCCATCATGTGCCGCAGTTTAACTACGCCTATAGCTCCGGAAAATCCTCCTCAATCGCGTAACAACTATCGTAGCTCCTACGACATGCCGCATCAGGCCATACATGTCACGTGGCATGCCTCTCCACATCTGTAACAATATATCATCGCCCTGTATCTCTCTGTAATGAGCGGGTCTGATGCCCACATCTAAAATCAATCCACAGAGTTTCCTGCCCAACTCCATCCGGTATGTGGTCTTAGGTTGACCACGCCTAGCAAAAGGCGGTACCAGTGCGCCATGAGGCGCAGGATCAGCATGTCTCTCTGCTACGCCACCGGCCTCATCCTCCGGCGCATCAACCATCTCCTGATCGTAATCATTAGGATCGACACCTAGATCATGTGGTCGATCCGGCATCTCATCGCCATCAAAAGAGCCAATGTCTGCAAAATATATACAAGTACACAACAATAATTATACAGTTTCATTACACAATTTAATAAAAACAAGTTAAATAACATGTTAGAATAAATATAAATAAAATAGTAATATTACTTCTATCATCTGGCGGCTCATCAAGAGTGAAGAGGATGTTGGGACACCCTCGCCAATCTAGTCCAGCATAAGGACGTGGGACCATAATGAAGGGATGCAACCCGCCAACACTGGCTAGTAAGTCCAATGAATCATGTGATATCCTCGTTGGAAACATAGTGTCTCCCGTCTTGGGCATCATATGCCCCCACATGTGCATCCGGGCCTCGAACATCGGCCTACGAGGCTGTCGAACAAAACTAGGTCTCATCTTTGGAAACCTCTCAAAAAATAAACAAAACAACTCTGAAGCAAAAGGGAAGTTGACCCTCCCTTGTGCATGAGCACAACATCTATCTAAGGCCATACAAAAATGTCGCAAAAAAATGGCAGACCACTTGAAAAATCGTGGCTGTTGTATTAAAGAATCAACGTAATATAAAAGCGAGCAAATAATGCGTTTCCCATCATTGGTGTTGTGCGAAATGATCGAAGCGATAATAGAGAGGCACTGCACGTTTTGTCTACCAAAAGCACCTATACGTAACTGACCTCCAGGTACCTGAAAATATGAAGGAGACAGTACATGTGCTCCAATGTATCTCTGGGAGTAAACTAACTGACTTCCTGCTACACAACTAGCTGGCACGTCTGGGAATGAGGGAAAATCCACCCCTCTCCTCGATAGTCCTATAATAAAATAAATTTCCTCCTCAGTGGGTGTGTACCAATGGTCAGGACCAACCTGAAAATATTGTCGGTGGGCATTCCACCTGCTGATAAGATGTCTCAAAAGCACACTATGGGCCTTTAGGCCGGAAATAGCTTCCTCATAGAACTTGAGGAGGCCTACCTGCATAAGGATCTCCTGGGTATCCGCAGTAATAGGGCGAGGGCATCCATCTCTCTCCCTCTCTCTTGCCTCCCATTGGCGAATCATGTCATATTGTTCTACTTGTTGTTGTTGTTGTTGCTGCTCCTGTTCTCTCTGAATCATTGCCATATTAAATCATTTTTTTTTATTAAAATAGAAATGTATTTATAAATATACATATATAATTAAAAAAAACAAACAAACATAGAAGTCGGTGCTCCATAAAAATATTCACGCAGCGGTGCCGGTGCGTCCTAATATTTTAGAGCACCTTCCCCAGGGCCCCGAATGAAATAGGTCGCACCGGATTCGGTGCAGATGTCTATTTTTCAAGCACCGTGGACTGTGTATAATTCAGAATAGCGGTGTGCGCTGACTGAAATATATGCCCCGGTGCGTATAGTCGTGTCAGCGCACCGACTTCATGACAATGACATAGTTCACGGTGTGGTCATTTACCTGGCCGCACCGTTGACCCTCTCAGAATGTAAAATGCGGTGCGCTGACATAAACCGAGGAGAAAAATGAAGTCAACGCACCACACTGTGATTGCCGGGGTCAACGTTGCGACTCGATAAATGAGCTCACCGCCTTTTTTATTTTTTATTTTTAGTTTAAAATTATTCGGTGCACCTTCCGACACTGCCCCGGAAATGGTGCAGTTACCATTAGCACCGGTAGCGGTGTTGCCTGTAAATTTTACAGGTAGCACGGTACGAGCCAAACAGCTCGAGCACATCGCACGACAATTTTTTTTTTCTTTTTTAATAGTTATTTTAAAGTTTATTTCAATTCCTAATCCGCTAAAAGGCTTAATTATAGAAAAACTAGAAAAATACTTGTACATTTCGCTGTCGAGGAGGCATATTGGTTGTAAAATTTGGAAAATAAAATTTGCCCACTATTTTTCAAAATGCAAGATGGAGATTCATGGCCAATGCAGAGCAGCAGTGCGTGCAATGGGTGTAATGAGAGCACCGATGTTAGGGTGGCTCAGAAATAAGGAAATAGCACCGAGGCTTGAGAGCTCTAGAGCACTAAGGAAAGTGAATAATGAAATTTTTTTGCCGTAATTTTTTTTTTTAATTAACCCTGTTTCAGTGCGCGGGGTTTTATAAGCGCACCGGTGTTGTTCAATAAAACCGCACCGGGCAGTATCAATTTTGGCGCGTTGTTTATAACACACTGGGGCGTTTCCCTAACCACGCACCGGGATGTTTTAGTTTCGGCGCGAAAATTTGATGATGCACCGGGGCAGCGTAATGGTAAAGAAACGGTGTGTAATAGTCGCAAAGCACCAGTTTTTTGGCCTTAATTTTTTTTTTTTATATAATGATATTCCAGTGCGTGTGGTTTCTGGTGCACCAATGCTCTTAGAGAAGAACGCACTAGCTCATTTCTATTTTGGCGCAGTGTTTTATGATGCACCGGTGCGGAAGAGTATTGACACCCCGGTGCGTTACAATAATTGGACGCCCCGAAAATGTGTGTACTTCGTGCACGCTGTCCGGTGTACCAATGTTCAGTGTGCACCAGTGCGTTCTATGGTATCGTGTGCACCGGTAATTGATAGCTCAGAAGCACTAGAAAACTGAAAAATATGGGTTTTTTGTCGTAAATATTTTTTTTAATTTAACCCTTTACCGGTGTGCGTTGTTTATAGGCGCACCGATATTGTTTGCTACAAAGGCACCGGTCGGTTTGTGTTTTGGCGCATTTTTTATGATGCACCAGTGCGGTTTTTGTCTACCGCACCTGGTGATTTCGGTGTTGGCGTTGTGTTTTATAATGCACCGACGCGGACGAGTTGTGAGGCACCGGTGCTCTATTATATTATGCACCGGGCAGTTGTGTATGGAGTGCACAGTGTCCAGTGTGCCAATGATTTTGTCTACACTGGTGCTTTCCTTTTTTGAGAGCACCGGGGAAAGTTTTAACGATAAGAGCACCAATAGGAAAACATCCACAAAACCCTCCGCCGCCAACCTCCTCTAGTAACCTCTGCTAGAAACAGATGTATGGGGTATTTTTCTTTGTGGTTCCTCAAAAACATCTGCTAGAGGGTCTTTTCCTTGTAGTGAGAGGACTATTTTCTAGTTGGTGGGGATTCTATGTTTGGGGTAGGGGGTTTACTTGTAAAAACTGCACATCAGGGCACCTCAAACACGGTTTTTCCTACCTTGCCAACAAACCTTATCCGAGTTGATGATTATATGAAGTCTAAATACATTTTCGAACATATTTTCACTGGCACTGAGTCTCCAGTGGAGGAGGGTACCCAGACCGATGGGGTTTCTCAGTCTG
This sequence comes from Pinus albicaulis, assembly GCA_034641835.2. Taxonomy (NCBI): domain Eukaryota; kingdom Viridiplantae; phylum Streptophyta; class Pinopsida; order Pinales; family Pinaceae; genus Pinus; species Pinus albicaulis. The sequence continues at coordinate 555,564,790 of CM076583.1, read as the reverse complement.
TGGCCGGGGGAACTACTTCTAAACCTATTCTTGTCATACCCCATGCAAATACTCTTCCTACCAATTTATTGATTTCCCCTTCTTCACCTACAGTTCTACCACCATTTTACCATCATCTCCTTTGTCCCTATCTCCCACATTGCTGCTGTCAGTATCATCTCCGGCGGACAAGGGAAGCCTAACTATGACCTCAAGGAATTCTGTTGGCAGTGACCCAGAACTTTTATTACTGGAACTTGATGTTAACCTTGTCCCTTTTCCCGTGGACAGGGGCAAGTTGCCATCGCCTCCCCTGATTATTAGCCCATCCTCACAATTGAATGTCATAATAAGGAGAGGCAAGGGACGCACGAGGATTAAGAAGAAATATATATCCTCAAATTCAATGTGTGGGACTTTAAATGAAGGGAGTTTATGGGATATTCCCGTCACTTTGGCACTAGACCCGTCCAAGTTTGCATCATGATCAGGCTGGTATCATTAAATATTAGGGGTTTGGGGGGAAAACTAAGTTTCTGTCTATGCGTGAGTTCTTTCAGAAAAAGTATCCTGTCATTATTTTTGTTCAAGAGACCATGAATAATGATGATCGGGCTATTTCATGTTTCCATCCTATGTTCCCAGTGTGGCACATAGCGGCCAGGGATGCTACGGGACTGTCTAGTGGGGAGCTTGTGATGTGGGATCCTGCTATTGCTACTTTCAAAGATTTTGGATTTATGGAGGGATTATCCTCTCAGCATATTTCCGAGGATACAATCAAAGGATACATATTATAAAATTATACGCCCCCTATCTGAATAGGGTTGTTTTCTAGAAAATGATGGTTAACAACGGCATATTTTTGCTGGAGAATTTGATAATTGCGGGGGACTTCAATTTTACATTGAATGAGAAGGAGATATGGGGCACACAAGTAAGAAATGATCCGTTGGCTGACACTCTTATTAATATTTTCAACTCGGTCCATATCATCGATCTGGAGATGAAGAATCACGACCCCACTTGGTTTAATGGGAGACAGGGCATTGCATCCATCTGTAAGAAGATTGACTGATTTATGGTTAATTCCCATCGGACGGCTAGGATGGGTAAACGTTCGGCTAATATAGGAAACATTATGATCTTGGATCATAGGCCTATAATACTTGAATGGGATTTTGATATAAAAAAGGATGGGTACCCCTTTAAGTTCAACCGAGTGTGGTTGAAGGACCCTAGTTTTAACACTTTGGTGGTGGATTATGTGAGCAAAAATAGAAGGGTGGCAGGCATGAAAGTGATGGATTATCTGATGGACATGCTCAGAGGGCTAAAGAAAGAAGTCAAGAGTTTGGAAAGGGGTAAGAAATTTTAATTAAAGGTCAATTATATGGCTTTTGCAAGGGAGACTTCTTTTCTTATAAAAGAGCTGGAACCTGTAAACCCAAAGGATGGCAACTGGGATAGATTAAAGGAGGTAGAGTGGGAAAAAAGGAATGTCCTTCTTATTGAAGATCAGACATGGAGGCTTAAGAGTAGAGCTACATGGCTACACGAAGGAGATAAAAATACTAAGTTCTTCCATGCTTTTTCAAATGGGAGAAAAGCTTACAACTCAATCTGGCAGATTAAGGAGGGTGACTCTTCATCAATCACTATGGATGACATTCAGGAGGGATCAGTTATAAATTTCCAATATTTTTTCAAAGAGAGAGAGCCGAACCACTACAGGGAGTAGTTATGGGTAGTTGAGGACTTCCCATTGATGTTTGATGACAGAGAGGAGAACATGGTTGTGCTAAAATCATTTTCGGTGGACACGAGTCCGAGGCTAGATGGTTGGACCCCCATACTTCCTTCTCCATTTTAATGATATATTCATCAACTACATATCGCAGATGGCTGAGGAGGCAAGGAAAACAGGAAAGGTTAGTGGAGCTCTCAACTCTACTTTCCTAGTTTTGATTCCAAAGAAGGTTGGTGCTATGAATTTCAATGACTTTCGGCCGATATCAATTTGCAATACTTTATATAAGATAATCTCAAAGACTATTGTGGATAGGTTTAAGCATGTTCTATCTAGACACATCACTCCAAAGTAATTAGGGTTCTTGAAGAACATAAGCATTCATGATGTGGTTGCATCTACTTAGGAAGTCATACACTCTCTATACCAAAAGAATATGCAGGCTATGGTTATGAAGATCAACCTTAGCAAGGCATATGACCGGGTTGATTGGGGGCTTCTGAGGATGATTCTATATAAGATCGGTCTTGATAGGAATTTAGTTAACTGGATAATAGGTTGTGTGTCCAATACATCCATGGCGGTTATTATCAATGGTATGGCCTTGAGGTTTTTTAAGCCGGGGCAAGGTTTGAGACAAGGTTGCACACTTTCCCCACTACTTTTCATATTGGTCATGGACTCGTTGAGTTTAAAAATTAGCAGTGCAGTGAGATCCGGAAATATCAGGGACATAAAGTTGTCACATGTTAGGGAAATTAGCCATAATTTCTTTGTTGATGATGTTTTGCTTTTGGGAATGCTCATAAGATCTGTCTAGTAGGATTTTCATGATATTTTTCTTAGATTTGGATTGGCTTAGGGTATGGCGGCCAACATAGGGAAATCTTGCATATATCACGAGGAGGAAGGGAGAGAATTTGCTACTAACATAGCTAACATGTTAAATTTCGATACTGCTCCTTTATGCAAGGGTTTTAAATACCTGGGATTTCACATGAAGCCCAATAAATACCAAAATAAGGATTGGGTATGGCTGGTGGAGAAGGTCAAAACAAAAATCAGAGGATGGACATCTAGGTGGCTATCATATGGTGGTAGATATATTTTGATACAGGTAGTTATACAAAACATCATGGTTTTTTGGGCTCATATATATACCATTTTGGAAAAAATTCTACACAATATTAGAAGGGTTATTATAAATTTTATGTAGAATGGAATGAAGGAAAATGTAATATTCCCAATTAGTCATGAGCTAATTGGAAAATTCATTTTTTTTTATTACTTTGTTTAAAGAATAAAATAGCAAAGGAGGTCCATAATACTCCTTAATAATGAATAAATCAATGCCAAATATGAAAAGGCTAAATCTTGGCTGTTAAATCAAGCACCCTTAGGTGTGAAAGGGGCTGGAACATTTTGACTGGGTCAACCTTGACCAAATCTACAGCGCTATCATGGAGGAGTGGCCATCAATGAGGTACAACACAGTTTTAGATGGAGGTGCCTTGTGTGAAAGAATTGATCTCATTGGAAGTGGTTTAGCATTTGCAAGCTCTTGACTTATAAAAGGAAGAGGATGGCAGCATTCGAAGGTTGTTGATGTATATTATATTTCTGAATATATGGTCTGTTTAGACATATATGTTTCTCTTGTTGTTTAGCTGAGATAGAGTGTTGTTTAGCACAGGGTGTTCCTAATCGGGAATCCCACCTCTTCCATTGAGGAGCTCTTGGAGGAGTCTTGCACTACATTGTCCATTATCTGGCTTAAGGCCAAGATTCTTCTTTCAACTACAGCGCAGATCCTGTTGAGGGTTTGGTTGTTTTTGCAAGCTGTAGCAAGTGGAGACTAGATCTCTAGATCTAGGCAATTTCAGTGCTCCTTTTCAGTGGAGGAGGTTTCCACTTCATTGGGAGGAAAATATTGAAGGGCTTTGAGCTCATTTTCAGATCTTGGCATCAGAGAAACCTTATTTTGATCCCTACATTATAGTTTAATTCTAGATCTGCATTATTTCTGTAGGAGGAGTTGCAGGGTGGTTTAGCACACCATTTGGAGAGCTGATTTTAAAGTGATGGGGGTTTTCCTTTCACTTTGAGGAACTATTGGAGGAGGCTATTTTATTGATCATATCAGATCAGTCACAATTTCCAAATCTATATTTTTCAGTAGATATGCAGCCTTAGATCTCAGATCTACAACTTGTACTTGGTGTTTTGCTGAAAACCCTTGAGGGGTTCTTTAGAGGAGCTTGTATAGTGCATGGATCTGATATAGATCTAAATTTTGAGGCACATATCAGCCCCATATCTGATTTATAATCTATTTCTGTTGTAGATCAAATAAAATAATACTGTAAGGGTTTTCCAAGTTATCTATATAGTTGCAGCACCTCTTATTGAGGCATTTTATCCAATGGAGGCTCGTATTTCTTGTTATGCATCTTATGGGCCATTTATTACACATATTTTTTTGCTGTAATAACATATGAAATGTCTCCATATTTTCCTCTTGCTTATTGAATGATGATCTGCAATATTGTTCCAATATTTTGCACTATATTCCTGCTTTTCCCATTTGGGAATATTACAATGGTATCAGAGCATCATCTTGGCATAGCCTGTGCATTCTAAAAGACAATATGTCATCTGAAGAAGGAGAGCCTCTTACTGACAAAGAGAAGAGTTATCAAAGAAGAATCCATATAAGATTTGATTATACAAATGACAAAGAAGACAAGGATAAAACCCCATTACCTGGAGGAATGAAAGTGAAGGAGTTCTCAAGACTTCTTCTCCAAACTATGCATGAGCTTAAAAGAGAAATCAAGGGAATGAGGAGGGAAAGACATGAAGATCCCTCAAGAATATTTGAAAATGAAGAAAGCCCCATTTCTTCATATTATGTGTGTGAGCATTCAACCACACAATCAGATCTACAACGTTGTATCATGCCTACATTTTTGGCAAGAGAAGTAACAGAAGGAGAAACACCAAAGGAGGAGAATCTTGGTGACTATCTCCAAGAATATGAATCTTAGTCTAAAATATTCAAGGAGAATCTAAGCTTCCAATGGTTCTATCAACTTAAAGAAGAGAGAAGACCCAACAATTACACTATAAGAAGAGGGTGCATGCAACACACTTTGGGTATATTCTTCCTATCTACTTTTGATGGGTCACCTAAATTCTCAGCTAGGTTTTGGGTGGAGGAGCTTGATACTTATTTGCAGCAGCATCAAGTTTCAGAAGATGAAGCCATTAGAGTAGCAACGCTACATCTTGAAGGTAAAGCTTATGCTTTGTGGTTATTTGAATCCTTTTCATTAAGAAATGAAAATATATCTACTTATGCAAGGTTCACTAGGAGGGTAGTGGAAAGGTTTGATGAAAAACATTCTGAGACATATTTGGTTGAGCTAGTCAAACCAAAACAAACAAAACCTTTGTATGGGTTGGAAGGATCTATAAACCCCACTCCATTTCAGAAAACTATTGAGGGGAATGAAATTTTGCAGAATACCTTGCTAGAGGCAAGATCCTTATTTCATAAAGAACACTCTTCTAAAAGAGAGGATATGGAGATCTCCTTTTCAAAATAGGATCCTCTTATTGATGATAAGGTAACTTCCATTGATGTTGAAAAGGAGGAGAAGGTTGGAGGTAACAACATTATCACATTAGAAGCATATATATCACCTCATGAAGAGGAAGATAGAGCACTTGCTCCAATTAGAGGAGTTCTCGTATGTACACAAGAATTTCCAAAGGATCTTACATATGAAGATCATGAACATCATGTGTCTATGTTGATAGGCAATGAGACAAAACAACGAGGAAGTGTGTTCCAACATTGAATGCAATATTGGGGACACACACTATGATAGATCATTCCTTTGTGATCAAGACTCTTGACACCAAGGAAATGTTGGGTGTACATGGGTTGACTACATTTGAAGAAAACACCTTAGACTGTGAGATCTTGTAGGAGGTAGGAGAAGATGAGAAGGAGGGCCAGCATCAAGTGATTGGGAACATAAACACCCATACTTTTCAGGATATTTATGCACAAAAGTAGGAGGATGATTTGCAAAGTGATATAAGGGAAAAATCGTTCCATTCACATATACAACCTGCTCTAAGACTTGATGTTTCATTACATGGAGGCATTCCACTAGGGAGACCCCCTGATTGGAAAATAAACAAAGATTTCTCTCAACATGATGGAGCATTTATATATTTGGCTCATGAATGATGATTTAGAGGCAATGATACAACGTTGGGAGTCTTGGGTAGGCTCAAGGAGGAGGGAGATCTTCTCCCAACATCATCATTACCCACTCTCATTTCAAATTATGCACTGTGGGAGGAGATTCATGGAAGGAAATACCTTCCAACATGTACCTTTGGAATGGGAGATGTCAAGGAGGAAATCAGCCCTATGAAATACATTTTTTTTGATAGATCATCAGCGTTGTCACTATGGGAGATTGATCCATATTGGGAATCCCATTTTTTGGTGGATTATTCCAAGGATCTTCACACATGCATGATACTTGATGACCAACTACATGAAGAGGGCTATTCAGTCCAAGAAGGGGTCATCTATTATCATGGTAGGATATTCTTGTCTAGAGCCTCCAAGCTCAAGGAGAAGTCACTACAAAGGGCCTATGAAGAGTTATGTTTCATCCATACATATTCCATGAGATTCTACAACATCATCATGAGGAGCTATACTTGGAAAGGCTTTGAAGGAGAACAACATCAACATTTTCAAAGATGCATGAACCATGTGGGGTTGGGACAACAACATGACTCTATAAAAGAGTTAATTCAGCCATCTCTTTCTTCTTGTGAGAAAGGAGATAGATGTATGCACCACTCCATTTGTTTAAGGAGGAATTTTGGTGGAGAATATGCTCATGTAAATAATGTTTCATTTGATTATTTTTTGCATTATTTCACCATGTATATGCAGGCCATAAATCCAAGAAGGAGTATTGTACCTTGTAAACTTCATGGCCAAATTTGGGCCACAAAAATTTCTGAACATGGCCACTCCCTTGGAGATCAAAGGGAGATTTTGTTTCAGGATGGGTGCATTCCTAAAGCACCAAATATATCTCACACTTTCAGTCATAGTAAGATGACTTGGGAAACAAGTAAGTGGTGGGGAAACCACTTACCACATCATGATATGATGCAGTCAGGAAATGCACTGTGCTGGTTCCACATGTGGGACTATGACCCACCTCCATGTGCACAAATTTTTGTTTGTATGTATGTAGTTTTGATCCCATACATTGATGATTTACTTATACATTTTATGGGAATGTATGGAGGGATGATGGGAGGTATGTATGTGCCCTATGGGATGGATATTCTCCATGTACCTTATGCTACATGTTTGAGGGAGAACATTGGGCAACCCATGTTTGTTTCATTTGAGCTTTTGTCTCCTTATGGGATGGATTATTTACATCTCATGAGAAATTTGGAGGAGCAATTCATGGAGGGGTGGATTGGTGAAAACTTAGCTTATGGAGGAAGTTTATCACATGTTTGTGTCACCAATGGAGAAGGAGAAGAGTTGCAACACTCACCTTGTCAGTTTCTTAAGGACAAGCAACAATTGGGAAGGGAGGACTGTAATATTCCCAATTATTCATGAGCTAATTGGAATATTCATTTTTGTTTTATTACTTTGTTTAAAGAATAAAAGAGGAAAGGAGGTCCATAATACTCCTTAATATTGAATAAATAAATGCCAAATATGAAAAGGCTAAATCTTGGATGTTAAATCAAGCACCCTTAGGTGTGAAAGGGGTTGGAAAATTTTGACTGGGTCAACCTTGACCAAATCTACAGCGTTGTCATGGAGGAGTGGCCATCAATGAGGTACAGCGCAGTTTTAGATGGAGTTGCCTTGTGTGAAAGAAGTGATCTCATTGGAAGTGGTTTAGGGTTTGCAAGATCTTGACTTATAAAAGGAAGATGATGGCAGCATTAGAAGTTTGTTGATGTATATTATATTTCTGAATATATGGTCTATTTAGATATATATCTTTCTCTTGCTGTTTAGCTGAGATAGAGTGTTGTTTAGTACAAGGTGTTCTTGATCGGGAATCCCACCTCTTCCATTGAGGAGCTCTTGGAGGAGTCTTGCACAACATTGTCCACTATCTGGCTTAAGGCCAAGCTTCTTCTTTCAACTACAACATAGATCTTGTTGAGGGTTTGGTTGTTTTTTCAAGATGCATCAAGTGGAGACTAGATCTCTAGATCTAGGCCTTTTCAGTGGAGGAGGTTTCCACTTCATTGGGAGGACAATATTGAAGGGATTTGAGCTCATTTTCAGATCTTGGCATCAGGCCAACCTTATTTTGATCCCTACAGTGTAGTTTACTTCTAGATCTGCATTATTTCTGGAGGAGGAGTTGTAGGGTGGTTTAGCACACCATTTGGAGAGCTGATTTTCAAGTGATGGGAATCTGCCTTTCACTTTGAGGATCTAATGGAGGAGGCTATTTTATTGATCATATCAAATCAGCCACACTTTCCAGATCTATATTTTTCAGTATATCTGCAGTCTTAGATCTTAGATATACAACTTGTACTTGGTGTTTTGCGGAAAACCCTTGAGGGCTTCTTTAGAGGAGCTTGTATAGTGCATGGATCTGATATAGATCTAACATTTGAGGCACATATCATCCCCAGATCTGATGTATAATATAATGTTGTTGCAAAGCCAGTAAAATAATAGTGTAAGGGTTTTCTATCTTTTCTATATTAGTTCAACACCTCTTATTGAGGCATTTTATTCAATGGAGGCTTGTATTTCTTGTTATGCATCTTATGGGCCATTTATTACAAATATTTTGTTGTTGTAATAACATATGAAATGTCTCCATATTTTCCTCTTGCTTATTGAATGATGATCTACAATATTGTTCCAACATTTTGCACTATATTCCTGCTTTTCCCATTTGGGAATATTACAGTGGTATCAGAGCATCATCTTGGCACAACCTGTGCATTCTAAAAGCCAATATGTCATATGAAGAAGGAGAGCCTCTTATTGACAGAGAGAAGAGGTATCAAAGAATAAGCCATAGAAGATTTGATTATACAAATGACAAAGAAGACAAGGGTAAAACCCCATTACCTGGAGGAATGAAAGGGAAGGATTTCTCAAGACTTCTTCTCCAAGCTATGCATGAGCTTAAAAGAGAAATCAAGGGAATGAGGAGGAAAATACATGAAGATCCCTTAAGAATATTTTCAAATGAAGAAAGCCCCAGTTCTTCATATTATGTGTGTGAGAATTCAACCACACAATCATATCTACAACATTGTACCATGCCTAAATTCTTGGCAAGAGAAGTAACAGAAGGAGAAACACCAAAGGAGGAGACCCTTGGTGACTATCTCCAAGAATATGAATATCAGTCTAAAAGATTCAAGGAGCACCTAAGCTTCCAAATGTTCTGTCAACTTAAAGAAGAGAGAAGACCCAACAACTACAATAGAAGAAGAGGGTGCATGCAACACACTTTGGGTAGATTCTTCCTATCTAATTTTGATGGGTCACCTAAATGCTCAGCTAGGGTTTGGGTGGAGGAGCTTGATACTTATTTGCAGCACCACCAAGTTTCAGAAGATGAAGCCATTAGAGTAGCAGTGCTGCATCTTGAAGGTAAAGCTTATGCTTGTGCTTATTTGAATCCTTTTCATTAATAAATGCAAATATATCTACTTATGCAAGGTTCACCAGGAGGGTAGTGGAAAGCACTAGAAAATTTGGCAGAATTTCTGACGGCCAATTCGTCGCTATTCCAACACCTAGTCGTCGCAAGAGCGACAGTTCGAGGGCGGGAAAAACGTGGTTTGCCATACCGTCGCAGTTCCGACGCACTTAAAAAGTGTCGCACTATTGACACTTTTTCCGTCACTTCTAAACAAGCGTCGCTCTTCCGACGTTTCCCAAACCGTCGCGCTTCCGACGTTTGTAAACTGTCTCACTTCCGACGAAATGTGGTTCGACGTTTTGAACATCGCTCTTCCGACGTTTTTAAACTGTCACAATTATGACGAAATGTGGTCCAACGTTTTGAAGGTTGCTCTTCTGACGTTTGTAAACTGTCGCAATTCCGACGCAATGTGGTTCGACGTTTTGAAAGTCGCTATTCCGATGTTTGTAAGCTGTCGCAATTCCGACGAAATGTGGTCTGACGTTTTGAACGTCGCTCTTCTGACGTTTGTAAACTGTCGCAATTCCGACAAAATGTGGTCCGACGCTTTGAACATCGCTCGTCTGACGTTTTTATACTGTCGCTCTTCCGACGGTTTTTAAGCTGTCGCAATTCCGACGCTTACAAGGCGTCGGTATAGTGACGGCGGGTTCAATTTAAAAAAAAAAAGGAAACTTTAAAAGAGGAAAAACATTGTTTTGAATATATTATATGAAGTAAAACAGTCCATGAAGTCATTACATTTTCACATCTGAAGATTGGAACCCAAATATCCATCTATAAAAGTGGAAGTCCCACCCCAGACAATGATAGAAAAATACCCCATGTCACATACAGGGACATGATATAAAACCCAGTAACGGTCCACATGGAGATTATCGACAATCTAAGAAAGCATCCAAATATGCCCGAGGCATCTATAAGAAAGTGAAATAGCAGTATGTAGAATAATAAAGCAACAGATAGAGTACCGACGTCCATTGTTCCAAATACAAATTAAAGTACCCAAAATCCTTGAACAGAGAAAAACGCTAATCATGTGAGGAGTGTGATATGTCCAAAATATAAAAAGACCATCATACCATATCAATAAACCAGCAACATAGACCAGCATCGCTAGTTTTGAAGGCAGAGTGATAAAAATTAATCATTTTTTTTTCACAAGAGAAAAAACGTTGTTTTGAATATATTATATGAAGTAAAACAGTCCATGAAGTCATTACATTTTCACATCTCAAGATTGGAACCCAAATATCCATCCAGAAAAGTGGAAGTCCCACCCCAGACAGTGATAGAAAAATACCCCATGTCACATACAGGGACTTGATATAAAACCCAGTAACGGTCCACATGGAGATTATCGACAAATCTGAGAAAGCATCCAAATATGCCCGAGGCATCTATAAGAAAGTGAAATAGCAGTATGTAGAATAGTAAAACAACAAATAGAGTACCGACGTCCATTGTTCCAAATACAAATTAAAGTACCCAAAATCCTTGAACAAAGAAAAACGCTAATCATGTGAGGAGTGTGATATGTCCAAAATATAAAAAGACCATCAGACCATATCAATAAACCAACATCGCTAGTTTTGAAGGCAGAGTGATAAACATTAATCATTTTTTTTTCACAAGAGAAAAAATGTTGTTTTGAATATATTATATGAAGTAAAACAGTCCATGAAGTCATTACATTTTCACATCTGAAGATTGGAACCCAAATATCCATTTAGAAAAGTGGAAGTCCCACCCCAGACAATGATAGAAAAATACCACATGTCATATACAGGGACTTGATATAAAACCCAGTAACGGTCCACATGGAGATTATCGACAAATCTGAGAAAGCATCCAAATATGCCCGAGGCATCTATAAGAAAGTGAAATAGCAGTATGTAGAATAGTAAAACAACAGATAGAGTACCGACGTCCATTGTTCCAAATACAAATTAAAGTACCCAAAATCCTTGAAAAGAGAAAAACGCTAATCATGTGAGGAGTGTGATATGTCCAAAATATAAAAAGACCATCAGACCATATCAATAAACCAGCAACATAGACCAGCATCGCTAGTTTTGAAGGCAGAGAGATAAACATTAATCATTTTTTTTTTCACAAGAGAAAAAACGTTGTTTTGAATATATTATATGAAGTAAAACAGTCCATGAAGTCATTACATTTTCACATCCGAAGATTGGAACCCAAATATCCATCCAGAAAAGTGGAAGTCCCACCCCAGACAATGATAGAAAAATACCCCATGTCACATACAGGGACATGATATAAAACCCAGTAACGGTCCACATGGAGATTATCGACAATCCGAGAAAGCATCCAAATATGCCCGAGGCATCTATAAGAAAGTGAAATAGCAGTATGTAGAATAGTAAAGCAACAGATAGAGTACCGACGTCCATTGTTCCAAATACAAATTAAAGTACCCAAAATCCTTGAACAGAGAAAAACGCTAATCATGTGAGGAGTGTGATATGTCCAAAATATAAAAATACCATGAGACCATATCAATAAACTAGCAACATAGACTAGCATCGCTAGTTTTGAAGGCAGAGTGATAAACATTAATCATTTTTTTTCACAAGAGAAAAAACGTTGTTTTGAATATATTATATGAAGTAAAACAGTCCATGAAGTCATTACATTTTCACATCTGAAGATTGGAACCCAAATATCCATCCAGAAAAGTGGAAGTACCACCCCAGACAATGATAGAAAAATACCCCATGTCACATATAGGGACATGATATAAAACCCAGTAACGGTCCACATGGAGATTATCGACAAATCTGAGAAAGCATCCAAATATGCTCGAGGCATCTATAAGAAAGTGAAATAGCAGTATGTAGAATAGTAAAGCAATAGATAGAGTACCAACTTCCATTGTTCCAAATACAAATTAAAGTACCCAAAATCCTTGAACAGAGAAAAACGCTAATCATATGAGGAGTGTGATATGTCCAAAATATAAAAATACCATCAGACCATATCAATAAACCAGCATCACCATAAAATAGTATCATAAAGCGGATACAGGAAATGTGCAGAGACATGTACTGTTGATATACACCTCACACAAAAAGCATCCATGATAGAGAAAAAATATGTATAAACCCAGGGTCGATTGTATGTTTTGGTTCGCTTGTTCCCGGAAATAAAAACCATCTGCAGAAACCCAGGCTCGCTTGTAAGATCAGGCTCGCTTGATTCCAAAATTGGTAACCATCTGTTGCATCCGAGATGTAAGGTTCAGGCTCACTTGTTTCCATTAGTAGCCCGCTATAGCATCCACCCTGTTCATAGCAAAAAGGTTCCTGTAGATATACAGAGAAAGAGTATAATACGTAGACCATATAAACATGGCTCTGTATTTCAAAAAACAGGTTTAAAATAGAAACATGGCAACATTTTTTTTCTAAGTAAAGTTAATCTATTAACAGTGGGAATAAAATTACACCGAAGTCAAAATCATTGCCCAGAATCATGGAAAATTTGTCATCAAAAAATCAAAAAATTAAGAAGACTGCCCTCATACGGGGAAACCAGTCTTGAACGTTTAATTTACAGAATTCAAAAATATTACAAAGGTCCAGCACAGTAAAATAATCTAAAAGCAGCCCAATTAAGTGGGCCGTGAAGCAAGAAAAAAAAATTAACCAAACTACTCCTCCGGCTCCTTGACGATTCGGCACCATCCTTCGGAAGGTCCAGGATTGCTAGGTGCTACCTCCACATTCATGCCACGGCTCCCCTCCTGAAGGCCCGAATGTTGGCCGGCTTTTTCCAAGCTCAGACCCGCCGGACGGGTGCATTCTTCCTCCGTTTGGGCCTCCTCGCGGAAAACCACAGTGACTGAAGCTGTGATTCATGGGCGGTTGAGAGAGAAATTAAAGGAAAATTGCGCAGTGCGCGTCGTGGGAGAAGGTGAACTAGCGGTGGGGAAACGAGGAGCAGGGGAATCCATACGGTGGCCAGATCCTACAACCCGACCTCGCCCACTCCTATTATTTGGATAGCGACCTAAATAATCATTGGAATGGCCAGAAGACAACTCGGTTGAGGGGCTAGAGGGAGCACGCAGGAGTTGACCTCTAGTGCTCCCCCTGCGGCAACGCATCCTTTGACGCACGCGAGGCATGGGTGCAGTCTCACTAGCAGTGGGCACAAGAGGAGACAGAGAAGCAGAATTCCAAGAAACAGAGGAAGACAGACAAGGACCAGACCGAGAGAAATGAAGATATGCAGCAAGGTCTACGCAGCAGTTCAGCTGGCCACTTCTCCTTCTCGTCACAGTGAGCAGGCAGTGTAACCCAGCAACCGGCTCGTCTGAAAAACCATAGCGAAATGCCATTTTATCGACCCAACTGCAATGCAATCGAAGGACGCCCGTCATAATTAATCTCTGATCATTAATGAGAGCCGAAGGCCGAATCATATTGGAGCATGCGGAATCGCTAACAGGAGTGGAGGTCCGATCTTGAACAGTGTTAAAACTTAATGCGATTAGATGTGAAAACCTTGGAACTTAATTGAACAACGTTAAAACTTAATGCGATTGATATGAAATCGCCACATCCATGTCCCATCACCTTAAACGCCATTGAATGCACCCGCAGCCGAGAGCAAGGCAAGTTTTGATTGAGGACACGTGGCAGAAATTGATTGGAGCGGATCTTTGTTTGGGCCTCTCGCGCAGTGGAAATCCGGACCCGAAAAAGATTAGGGCGAATTTGATAAGAAATTCGCATCACAACTCTCCCTCCGTATGCCAGCCCAACTTCGGACCCAAAAAAGATTAGGGCGGAATTCATTTGGTTTTCGCGTCACAAAATTGGCCGACGTCAGCAGGCTATTTTGGAACGCGAATTTGGTTTGAATTATGGTTTATCGCCATTTGAAGTCCGGCGGGCTCGACTTAAGAACAATTTTGATTGATCCCATATTATAAAATTTGTGGAGTGTGAGGCACTAGGACAAGGAATTTACGTAACATTAACACAATAAGGGATATCATTGGCTTTTAAAAGCAAGGAATTCAAAGAAAATATTTGGTGAAATCTACGTATGAAAAATAAATGGAAGCAATATTACATGCAATAAAAATGGGGATAGTATATCACTGGGAGGTACTTTAAAGTCAATATATACCATGATAGCATAAAGTATTTTTTGAAGCTATGGATTTCATTGGAAGATTAACAAAAATGAGGAGAAAAAAATGCAAAGTTTTAATTTTGAGATAATCTGCAAAAAGGGTAAGGAAAATTTAGTACATGATGCTCTTTCTAAAATAAAAGAGGCCTCAAATTTATATCCAATTACATTTTCTATTCCTAGGTGGCTAGAAGAAGCTTGCCATAATGGAAAAATGACAATAGTACTAAACAAAACTAAAATTTATAAAGGATGGGATGAACTCTATGGAGCATTGGGAGTGAAAGAGAGATATACTTTGGTGCAAATGTAGAATATTTTTATGCACACAAGAATATTTGAATAAAAAAATATTAAGGGAGTCCCATGTCTCTCTTATGGTAGGACGCAGGGTTCCTTAAAACATCTCAAAGGATCAAAAAATATATTTTTGGAAGGAATGAAGAAAGATATTCAAAATTTTGTAAGAGAAGGTCAGGTTTGTATAATAAATAAAAGAGAGATAGTAAAATCTCTAGGGTTACTTCAACCATTCCACATACATATTCAAAGACTAGAAGATATATCAATAGACTTTATTACAGGGTTACCGAAATATAAAGGTAAGTATTACATTTTTGTGGTCATTTATATAGACAAATTTTGTAGATTTTTTTTGTAGAGCTCAAAGTACATAAACAACAAGCCAAGTGGCAGAAGTGTCCGTGAAACAAATTCATAGTCTTCATGGTTTTCCTAAAGTAATAGTAACAAGAAACTTTTGGAAATAGTTATTTAATATGAGTGGAGAAACACTAGTTGCCATGAGTTCTACATATCAAACACAATAAAATGGTCAAACAAAAATAGTTAACAAATGTTTTTAAGGTTATCTACAATGTTACTGTTTAGAAAAGCAATCTTAATGGATGAAGTGGGTTCGTCAAGGAATAATGGTAATATGATACTACCTATCACACATCTACTAAAATTTCCCCATTTAAGGCCCTTTATGGATATCCAACTCCTAGTATCTCATACTTTTTGCAAGGTAAGTCCAAAGTATAGGAAACAGAGTCACATATGGAAAATACTAAAGAAACTTTGAAAATTATTGTGGAAAACCTTCAAATGACATGAAACATGATAAAACAACAAGGGGAACAACATTGAAGTGAAAGATAATTTGAGGAGGGTAATTGGGTATTTTTTAGATTATAGCATTATAAGCAATCTTCATTCAAGAAAAAGAAGAATAAAGAATTAGCTCAAAAATGTTATGGCCCTAAAGAATTATTCATAGGATTTCACAAGTGGTATAGAAGTTATATTTTCCTTCTTCTTGCATTGATAAGGTTTTTCATGTATCTTGCCTAAAAAAGGTTTTGGGAAAAAATATGCCAATGTAAATAGAACTTCCAAAATTAGATGAAGAATGAAAGCTGATTCTTGAACCACAAAAAGTTATAGATAAACATTCTGTATCTCTTTGACATATAACCATTATGAAGTACCTAATCAAGTCGAATAATATTCCTCTAGAAGAAGGTACATGGTAAAATGATCAATTCGTGATGAAATACCCACGGCTAAAGGGTTCGTTTGAAGTTTTGACAAAGGCTTTGTTATATGTTTTATATAACGTGCGGTGGAATAGTTTTATTGTTTGTTTTTTTTTTCTGAATTGGACTAATTCTATTAAGCAAAAGTATGGTACATAAGAAAGTACATTCAAGAGAAACAAAAACACGGCCAACCGGAAATGATAAAATATTAACTTCGGTCCCCGGAGAGAGAAAATAGACAAGCAAGGAGCAGCAACAAGCGACTGGAAAGCAGTAAGGAACCAACTCCTACCCAGAATTGGTAGAGTTTACCACTCGGAGTTTCTTCCCTTTCTTTTTGTTGACTTTAACCCAACCATCCTGGTGAGTATGTGTTGGGACAATTTGAAGACTGGAGTTCTCCAAAAGAGGGGCCTCCTTATCTGAATCAGAGGAGGCGGACTCATGACTACGCTTCTGAGTAACGGTAGTATCAGGGGGGTGCTCAGGAGCATCAGTGGACAAGTTCTTAGTCGGAGGAGCAAGATCTGGTTCTGCGTCACTCCCATCATCATCAGAGCTCGAGGAGGTAGAATCTGCAGCAGGCGGCGGGGTACAGGGAGTCCATTTTTTGGATTTGGACTTTGTATGGGTTCCTTTAGTCTTTTTTCCTACTGGTGTGGGGAAGGAGTTCTGCAGAAGCCCTGTTTGGTGACAGTGGCGGCAGCGGAATGCAGTGTTCTCGTAGTCTAAGATCTGAGTCCAGACGAAATCGCCGATCTTGAGGATGATTTGATCAGGCAAGCCTTTGCTGATGTCAAGTTCCACGCATAATCGGGCATAAGTGTAAAGGCCCTGATCTGCCCTTTCATAATCTATAGTGAGAAAGCGTCCCAATGAATCTCCCAAGCGTTTGAACACTGCCAAGTGCCATAGATGGAGAGGGAAGTTGGGAAGCCTGACCCAAACAGGAGTTCTAGTGATGGTTGCTGTAGCAGGGTCGAAATCTGGGAACCAAGGGGTTAAGAAGAGCCCAGCGTTTCCAAAAAACCAGGGACCTTCCTGTAAAGCCTGTTCATAATGCTTAGATTGATCGAACAATACTATGAAGAATCCTCGTGAGCAGCAGCAAATCTGGCATTTGCTAGTCCAGTTATCGTGGATCCAATCAAAGAGGTCCTTTGTTCGCGGCCAAAGTCCATTAAATCTGCAAATGATGGCTCTATTTGCAAATTTTTGAAGATCATCTGCAATAACTGGAAGAGAGATTTCAACAGAAGGTACTTCATCCAGCTTGTCAACCAGAAAAGGCTGGGGTTTGGGGGCTGCAGGGGGTTTGGGGTTCTGAGAATAAACAGCATCTTTATAAGAGAAGGTAGGGGCTGAAGAAGACTGTCCAGCAGCACCACCTCGTAAACGAAGGGTAAAGACAATAGAATCATTTCTGTTAATGTTGTAAGCAGAAAGGGGGAGAGGATCCTCAAGATGTTTACCTTGGAAAAGAAGTCTCTGGTGTAGCGAGGGAATCCCCGTCCGTCGTTCCAAAATAAGCTTAAGATTCTGTATCCGATCTGAAGGAGAAACCCATAGCAAAATAGTTTTGCCAGAGAGCAGCCGGAGTTGAATCTGAAATGTGCCCGAACAGGGATCTGATCTGAAGTCTTTGTGCCGCCTAGCGATGGAGATTACTCCTGGGCCAAGTCGCCAGTAGAGAGGGACATTGGAGGGGTCGAGAGTCCCTGCAGTAAGATCTGCGTAGTTCCAAGCGGGTTTAAACCCTCGATCTGCAGCTTGGACAAGATCTGTTGCTGGATCGAAGTTCCAAAGCTGCATTCTGAGGATTGTCGAAGAAGGGAGGCCTCGGAGGCCTGCGGCGCTGAACCCCTCAGAGTATGCGCTCCCTGCTATGGTGACGGCGTCGGCCATGCCCAACAGGGCCAAGGGAGCAGAGTCGTTGGTGAAAGCCCATAGGTTTTTGGCAGAGCTCTTCCGTGCCAGAGTTTTTGCACCGAGTTGTTGGGCAGTGCATGCCACAATCCAGCCCATAGTGGCAAGGGTAGCGCAACATTGAAAAGGGTCAAGAACCAGGGTCGAGAAGGCCCCATCCTTTAAGTGTAGAAGCCCACCGGCCGTGAGCGCAGGAGGATTCTCCACATGAAGCATAGCCCATATCCATCTAAACGGATTTCCAACGCGTGCCACAACCATTCCAACTCCCAACAGGTTCGTCAAAACCCCGAACCACATTCTCTGTGTTATCTGTTGGGAGGGCGTCCGATTCAGGGAGCTCCAGAACAAGGGATAGGGATTTCGGACTCTGTCGGCCGTCCGTGTTCTTCTCTTGGCATCCCAAAGATCCTTGAACATCCCTCTGCCATGGCATTCTACCAAAAATGGGGACCTTTTTTGTGTCAGAGAAGGAGGATGTTGAAACCAGTGGAGCGCCGACAGTGGCTCCATTTCCACCACTGCCTCGCCTGTGTCCATCCAAACGACTCCCTTCTGTGTCCGCGGAGGGTGGAACGCATGGACGCCGTAGCAGAACCCAGGTCCCTTGACCAGCCAAGCCCCAGCTCTGTCGGCATCTTCGACTTCCAGAAACCCTAAGCCAGAAGCTCTTTCTCCTCTTCGCTCCATCTCTGTTCCAGTTTTATTGTTTGTTAAGGTCCCACCCAGTGATCAAATTTGAAGGGCAGGTCCGAATTTCAATTAGAAGGGCATATATCTATGTTTCCCTTCCATAATGAAAAGCTTTAAAAAAAAAACTTTTCAATTGACCACAATAAATTATTTTTACATTTCATTTTCAGAAAGACAAAACCATCAATCTTTATAAAAATAAAAGACTGTTACATATACAACAATGAAGAAGGCTCCATCTTTCATTTCTTAAATATTTCATTGGCAATGTCAACATAAGTCTTGAAGACACTATTATAAGAATTTGGATACATACCACCGGGATATAGGAGATTCTTATGTGTCAGATTGTGTAATGCAATTTTGACTTTGTCTCACAAGGAGCAACAACACGGAGGTCTGGATTTTTCTTATAGAACTTTTTTATTATTATTTGAAACATTGTTTATAGATATGAAGAAAACAATGAAATTATGAGCATGGTGGACAATTAGTCAAGCTCATGATGCCAAACCATGATGATGTAAGTTTGGAATTTAACATTTTTACATGTTAAAGACAAATAGTCAAAATCACTGACAACTTAGTATGCCATAATTAATAATCATTCCCCGTTCACTTTTGTTAATAGGTTTATGTCACACGATGATCTCTCTTCTCTGGCATTTACTTGTATTGAAGATCACTATTCTAGGAATAAGGAGTTATTTTCTCCAAAAATAACCCTAGCCAAACATTGACAATGCATCAATGATATCTTTCTATGCTTCATAAGCACATTTTTTCTACTTCTAAATCATGTCTTGGAAGTGGTTGTTGTGCTGGAAATTATTCACCAGTTGGTTTCATACCAAAGTCTTTTTCACATTTTCAGCATCCAATACATGAAAAATATAATGGTTTAAAACAACATAAATATTTGAAATTTTGCAAGAATTGTCTGGCACACTTTGAATATGAATTTTGAAGTCAAGTGCATGATGCCGTATAGGATCAAGTGTCATTTTGAATACCAAATGTTTCACAAGAAACTTCTCAACATGCTACCCTGCAGTAAGGATTAAATGACAATATTGCATCAACTATTTCCATAATAAAAGTGCACCTCGGCCATAAGACTAAACAACTACAAATGTTGTAGATCTAACAAGACCACACAATCAAATGTATTCCACAAGGCCAATACCGTATGAAAAATGAAAAGGAGTTTGCAACCAAAAATACCTTAGGCAACTAATTCAATTAGATACACCAAACCATCAGCAAAAAGGAAAACCATCCTACTCAAAAGGCAAGCGTTTACCTCCTTTGACAAAATTTTGAGTTCCGAAACAAGGGCCTTTATTGTCTTATCAATGCCCCTAGTAATTTGAATGGGGTTTGCACCTGCTGCAACAACCTAAAAAAAAAGGTTTCATTTCAAATTATTTTCCACAAATTTAAGATACAACCATTGTCAGTTTTGTATTTCCTAACAAGCTCATAAATTTTGACAAAAGAACCAAAATTTTTTAATACCCGATAGCAATTTTTTCACTCAAAAACTATCTTAGACTCAATAAGCCCAACCCAAAACTAAAAAACCAAACACCATAAGACCCTACAAAAATGAATAGATGATCTTAATCCAGTACTATCGAAAAAAATTTACCTTTACACCCTCACTTATTAAACCCTGTGCTGTTGAATTTTAACTTCAACTGCTGCAGCAGAAGGACGGATGCAGCAGCAACATTTTTTTTTTGAGGTTGCTTGCATGCCATCCAGAAATTTAATTCAGCATTTAAAATTCCTGCAAGTTTTTTTTGTAGACGGCCACAGCCATATTTCTGTACATGATTGTATTTAAACACAACAGCCAGCATTAACGCACCAATTAACCATAAATTTACCCCCTGGCTTTGTAAATTCAAAAGGAGGACACGTGGAGCATTAATATTGGATCACATGAAATTGAAGGGAATCTGAAAACCTGAAAACCAGACCCGAATTTTTTATAAGGCACATTGGATTGAGAATTCGTGTTACAAATTAGGCAGACGTCAGCATCCCATTTTGGAACGCGAATTTGGTTTGAAATTCAATCTATTCAGACTTTTGAAGTCCTACGGAAAGGGTTCTTTAATGTTTTGATAATTTAATTTTATGTATGCTTTAATATATACATATGTTTTAAACATATGTTATATATATATCATATGCGAAATGAAAGGTGGGCCATAGAATTTAGTTTTAATTTTATTTTTTTTAAAAGAGGGTTTATTATAATTTTTTATTTTATTTATTTTTTATTTATTTTTTTCAGAAAGAAAAAAAACGTTGTTTTTATTAACAGTGCATATAACAAAACATTACATTCCCATCATGAGATGATAATAAAACCCGATCCGAAACAATTTCCATCATGACAACTTCAAAGGAAGAAGGAGTCAAAAATGAAAAAAATATGTGGGGATCATACAAATATGGGGGCATAACACCCCAACCAGATTACGAGTCTAGATAAAGAAAAAACCAACAGAGCAACCCTTAAAAAGGGGAAATGTTGTCATCTGTTACTGAACTCATCAAGATTAAAGAAAAAAACATAATGATCATAGGCAAAAATTGGCTCGCTTGATGTGTCATATGTTGGCCCTGTAGAAAGCTAAAAACCATTGCATCTTATGTGAATAAAACCTATGTTGTTATGAAGAAACAACTTGAAATCAGTATAATGGAAACCGGCTCTCCTGTTGCATAATTATATGTTACGGAATATAAAAATAAAAAGGACAAAAAATCTTGGTAGTTTTTTTATAGACAGTACATAATTTTTTTATTACACAGCAATGTGTAAAAAGTGAAAGATCGAGTGTAACTTTTTAAGTGTGTATGCACAGCAGTGCGAAAGTGAAAAACACAGCAGAGTGTTTTAGAGACAGAGTATGTTTGTTTTGAACAGACAGTGAGTTGGTTTTATGCACTGCGTTTTGTAGCAGTCATAATTTTGTAATCCCTCTCAGTGAGGAAGAAGTGTAATAGTTTTTTTTTTGAGTTATTGAAGGGAATAGAAGTTTGTTTTCAAAGTATTGAAACTCTGTCTCCTGTCAAAGAAATTTTTATTTTCTCTGTGTTAAAAGAAGGGAGATTTATTCTCCATTCATTGTTCTGGAATTTTCCAATATTCCAACATGTGCAAGAACAACAGACGTTGTGGTTCCATCCCCAGCTAAATCGTTTGTCTTTGCTGCAGCTTGCCTTACCAACTTGGCCCCAATATTTTCAACTGGGTCCTCTAATTCAACCAATAAAAGGCCAAAACCATAGCATTGAGATACATTTGATTACACTGTCAATAACAATAAAATTTGACTCAGCCATAACCCTTTCCTTTTATTGTTGTGAAAAGATTTATGCATTACTCTAATGTGGCTATTCCATAGGCCAAGTAGACCACTGGGTAACAAATATGTTTCCTTTCACCTTTGAGTTTTCAAATTATGCCTACCAAATCTAAGACATTTAAGAGAGGGAACTAATACAACGTTAAAAAGAAAACCAGAGCACACATCTACAAATTACCTCCTTAGCTACTGTCACACCATCATTAACTATTTTAGGAGAACCATGCTTGCTCTCCAAGACAACATTTTTCCCTTCGCCCCAAGGGTGACTCCAACAAGATCAACAAGTTTGTTCACACCGCCTGCAAGACAAATTGACAATGCTTTCGGTAAGTGTGCAATTGAATGCCAGACCATATGCCAAAACAACCCTCCATGAAAAATTAAAATAACACATTAAAATCGAATATAAGTGGACAAGGAAAGATCCACCGCAGTGAAGTTTCACGTGCGGGTGACCTTCCTTTAAACATAATTTTTTCTCTGACCTGCAATTTTTTTGTCACTGAGCCATCCTTGTTGAAGTACAACTCCTTTTCCATAGCTCTTGTATTAACTACCTTCTCTCTATCGCGTAATCTCAGATTCCCTCTTCTGCTTGAGCGATTAAAGGAAATGGGTGAAAAAACTAAAAGAGAAGACAATTGTCTGCCATAATTATCAAACATTGCACCCAACTTCTTCCCTTTTCCATTGTTACCCAATGAGGTAGATGTGGCAATTGTTGTCATACCGCCCAAAGCAGAGGCCATCTTCTCTTATGCTGAATATAGAATTACAAGATCTTCATATTAGTATGAACCTTAAAAAACATGACTCCCATTGCTAAAAAACCACTTTTAAGTTGTAACAGGCAAACTAAACAACTATCGCAACTTTTGGCAACTTCTGGAGCATTAAGAGAGAAACAACCAAAGAGAAATACAACCAAAATCCTCATTTTAATGAGACCGGACTATATATTTGCATTAAGATAATAGAAAGAAATCACGACTATATTAAGGCCAGCACAAAACAATCTTTAACCAATGTCTCTCGCAGCCTTCAGGTTGCCATGCTAGAGGTTGCATATTTTTAATTTAAATTCTTGACCTCTCGTGCCCATCTATGAATGCATCCAATGGGATATCTACATCAAATGCTCCTTTATATCCCCAAAAGCAAATTCCCTACTACAAGAGCACCAGTATTGATGGATCACCCCACACCATCCCACCCACTAGAAACGGTGAAAAAGGAAACCCGAGAAACCTTCTAAAATATCTCAAGATGACTATATGGGTGGTTCTTATGAATCAACCAACCATTCAGAACATGCTCATCAATCCAAACCATGATTATTATGTGACAATATTCAAGCAGGCACTGAATCGGATTTCTGAAGCTATGTTAGAGAAACCCTAAACTCTCATTGAAAATAGGTGAAATGTGGCACCACTCAGGGATTGACATGTGCCAATTGGTACAAGTGGTAGAAAATTGGCATGCTCAAACAACGAGGTGATGCAGGAATGACATGAGGGAGAAAATGTCAGAAAAGCCCCAAATCTGGAGAACTAAAGCTCATCACCAACCTGAGATTGACAACTTTACATGATGTAACCTATGAAATCGTAAATGGAGAAATCATAGTAACAATAAAGTAACCTATGTAAAAATAAAGTCGGATTCATCTTGGGAGTGGTAATGGGAGAAATCATAGTGAACAACAGGAAACATGCAGTGTTGCTTACAATCAAATAGATGAAAAAACACATACAAAAAACCTAGATAATAATCATGAACAAGCTTAATATTGAATTATGAACTGTAAAGGAACTTACAAATGTGACATTACGAACCTGGTCAAGCGCACAAGCAAAAATATCCTGGACATGACCCTAGTTGACAAGTTGTATTGCTCATGATGCAAGAGGATTTGTACCTGCACTGCCAAGTCAATCAAAATCCATCATTATCTATACAATAAATACAAGTAATTGATGTAGTATTTTTTAATCTAAGATGCATTCTTATGATAATGTTAGAACATAAGTTGAAAATGTCAAAACATACCTGAATAAGCTCCTCTTCGTTTCAAGAACAATTTATTGGAGTCGCATGAACTTGGAACAAGCCTCCCACGATCTGAAAGAGTAGCAACTAAGTCAACAATGACTTTTTTTTTGCTACGCTGGATCAAGGGAGGTTTGCTCCAAGATTAAATCGCTCCAATAAATTATTCTCTACTAAACAGGGCCAACCACGTGAAGGTGGAAGCTCTTATGGCCCCTCCCCCCCTCACATCACTCTCAATTCCCCAATACCCAATCTATATTTCATTTTTTACTTTCATGAGCATAAAAAAAAATATTCAATAACTAATAAAAAAAACAATTCAACAAAAAGTATGCAAGGAAACATTGCAATTAATGCTTGACATAAAAATAGTATGATAAATGAGTTTTTTATATAACGCAAAAAACGTTCCAAGTATAGTAACGTTTGTCTTATAATAATACAATATTTTACATTGTCAAATTTTCTTTTTCTTCTTCCTATTTTTAAAGCTCCTAATTACATCATCAATATCATCGCGCTCTGCTCCTGTTTCGTGCCTTTCAACCCGCACGCTGACCTAGTTGCGTAGTCACGATGTCTGGTCTCATCCAGTGACGAGGCATCGCCTAAAAAAACAAATAATATTAAATTTTAATTGTCAGCTTTTAAATATCATTGAACTAGTTCGGTAATATTAATAAAAAAAATTGCAATGAGATTATTTACCTGGTGCACCAGTTGTCGCCGCTGACCTAGTTGCGTAGTCACGATGTCTGGTCTCATCCAATGATGGGGCATCACCTACAAAAACAGATAATATTAAATTTTAATTGTCAGTTTTTAAATATCATTGAACTAGTTCGGTAATATTAATAAAAAAAATTGCAATGAGATTATTTACCTGGTGCACCAGTTGTCGGCGCTGACCTAGTTACGTAGTCACGATGTCTGGTCTCATCCAGTGACGGGGCATCGCCTACAAAAACAGATAATATTAAATTTTAATTTTCAGTTTTTAAATATCATTGAACTAGTTCTGTAATATTAATAATAAAAAATTGCAATGAGATTATTTACCTGGTGCACCAGTTGTCGCCGCTGACCTAGTTGCGTAGTCACGATGTCTGGTCTCATCGAGTGACGGGGCATCGCCTACAAAAATAGATAATATTAAATTTTAATTATCAGTTTTTAAATATCATTGAACTAGTTCGGTAATATTAATAAAAAAAATTGCAATGAGATTATTTACCTGGTGCACCAGTTGTCGCCGTTGGGACTGTTGCCCTGTCTTCCTCTCTGGTGGTAAGATCCTCAAGGGAAACATTCTCCGTCATTTAAACAAAAAACGTTATAAGGACAACCATCAAGGTATAATTAGAAAAAATTATAAGTGGAAATTAATTACCGTCACGGCCCTCACTGATAGTAGCATTGTCGGCCTGGTCCCCACTACAATGATCGGGTTGCACGTGAGGATCATCTACATCTGGCTCTAAAACTGGGTTATTTGCCTCGTCGGTAGTGCTGCTCCCCTGTTTTAAAAAAAGTTGTTAGACATTAAATTTATGGACGAAAACAAACATATTGAAAGGTTAATGTTTTACCTTATCAGGCATTTTGGATCTTGGGACCTGCCCCAAGCTTTTGCGATGTTCAACTACGGCTTGATAGCCGAAATGGAAAGCGATATTTTTATCTTCCTCTGTATTTTCTGTTCCGAAGTCATCACCCTACATTACATATGATTGTGTATTTTTAATCATATTTGATAGTATTACAAAAACGTTGGAAGGTGATACAATTAATTATAAGATGTTTAGGTACTTAATTACAATTCTTGCAGCTAATTTCAAGTAGCCGCCCTGGCCTAGCTTGTGATGGCCCTTTTTTTCAATCCTAGCTTTGGTTGCCTTTGAGGTGTCAGGCAACCTAGCATCAAAATATTGAAGTCAGATATGACATAGCACACTTTTATTTTAGACATAGAGAAAATTAAAGATATTGAATTAAAGTTATAATTTACCTTGCGTTTCCAGTTGGCATTTTTCCTTCTTTCTTTGCCCTTTTCTCTTTTCCGTCATGGATGAGTGCTCTCCACTCACTCTCTGGAACTGTGAGAGGACGCTCGTATCTAGGGTTAAATTGCAATTGCGTCCTATAGGTGTCTCTGGTATATTTCAAATATTTTCCGGCTACCCGAGCCACCGCTATTCTGTCAAATGTGCCAACCCCAAAAAGGGCTTCTAGATAATCTAGAAGTTCTTTTTTTAGGTTGGAATTCTGGGAATTCCACCCTGTGCGTATGGTTGGGCCAAAAATTACCAACGCATGGCTCTCCAAAAACTTGTAGAACTCATTGTTTCCTACACAGAAAAAAAGAAAGATATTATCATTAATTTAAAAATAAAAATCATGATAAATATGTTTTAGATAAAGTACATGAAATAGTTAAAATATTAAAATTTACCTGGGAGTTGTACGTGATTTATAGGGACACCTTCATCGTTCACCAACAACGTGCCATTAATGGTCCCTGTGGAGCTGACACGTGTAGCTCCAGGAAACGCAATAATGTAGTTGGCCATATCAGCCTCATCATTGCCAACACGTTTAGCGGTTGGCTGGGTGTCTGCTTGGGCAGGGTGTGTTTCTTGGCTAGCACCTAAAGGAGTAGAAGGTGTACGAGAGGGTTGTTGGGCAATCTCTTGCCCTTGTGTCCCACTACCACCAACATCGAGTTCAGAAAATGCTAGAAAATGCTACATACAAAAGAACTTTTGTTAGTTTAGTCAATGTAAAAATTAAAAATCAAACTATCACAATTCATCTCATGCAGAACAAAAAAAATATCCTTTTGACTTTTTATTATTACCTGATATGTTTCTAGTTGGCTCATAAGTTGTTTTATCCTCTCTTTTGTTTCAGGTGTTTGAGGCACGTCTATCAAAGTATTAAATTCCGACCTTGCATCTCGTGCCTTTTTTCGCAACAAGAACACTGGAGATAGGGATGAAGAAAGCTCTTCCTCAAAGAGGGAATCATCAGGAGTACCATGGCTAGGTGTTTGCATATTTGAACAAAATTAATATTATTTCAATTATGTAAATAACTAAAATACCTGAAGATAGAGCAATGCTGGCACTTTACATGTTCTTCCGCTGGCCTCTTTCCGTGATCATCCCGTATCGGGGTTGTTCCTGTACTGCCCTGATCAGTCTGCCACATTGCAATAAAATTATAAATGTAAAAACTTGAAAACAATATCTAACTTGAAAACACAAAATGAAAACTGAAATAATTTCTAATAAGACACCGGAAGACAGAGTTAGAGTTTCAAATATACCTTGCATTGAATTCAGTCCTAGAAACATGTCATTGCACATTAAGGCACCCAAACAAGAGACGAGTTGACAATGAAGACCTTATTGAATATATTGTTGGAGCAACTTCTAGTAAACTTGTTGTGAAGAACTTGAGGACATTTTTGGAGAAACATTGTTGAAGCTGATGGTATAGCATTGTTGGAGACGATCTTGAAGGGCCTTGAAGTGAAGATTTTGGAGCAACTATTGAAAAATCCTTAGAGAATTTAAGTAAGGCACTTTCTATCTTCCATCACCTTTTTCCTTTCAATATCCTTTAAACGATTTTGTTGATATTTAATGTTTGAAATCACGTTATAATTCCTTGATTATATGTGTTTGGCAACTTTCCCTTTGAAATTACCCAAAAATACCCTGGCAATTTTATCTTCAGGATGCATGTCTCACCCTATTGTTCAATATTTTGATTGATAGTAGTAAACATAGAGAGTTAGGGGGCTCTTGACTTGGTTTGGTTGGGCCATTAGATCCCTAACATCTACTAGGGAGAACCCCCCTTGAGTTGGAGGAGAGCTAGCCCGAAGTGAAAAGAGGTTGGTGAGGTGACAATGGGGCTATTGAATTACACATGGTATCACATTTTAGCTTTAGGACTTTATCTTGAGAAGTGAGAGATTTTGCTATATCAATTCTCAAATTGTTTACAACACTATTGTTAAGAACTAATAAGAAGTGATGTTGAGGGGTTTTTGGGTATAAGAAACAATACCATTTAAAACTAGGGTTCTCAGTCCTTGGCATTCCTTCACCTGGGCCTAGGGGCACACTAGAATAATTTCACACTAAACCATGCAAACTTAAAAGTAACTTAACAGATCCATAAAGTAATAATAATCATAATTCCTAATTTCCTATTGTACGATCTGATGCAAATTATTCAAACATGAAGCAATGAAGACATGCAATGTCTGAATTTCAAGATTGATGAACCAATACAAGAAGTTAGAAACTACAACTTTGATTCAATACTCGGTGTCCTAACTCCAGGAAGGAATCTAGTTTGTAGTACAAAACATGCATCGTGTATTATCAATTCTTAATTGACAACAACTAAAGGTCATCTACCTCATCAATTCCTTCCCATTTTGTGTTTTTATGTTATATTTCTTATAAAAGTGTCAAATTTCTCTCAAAGTAAGCAACCACTGAATAAAATAAAAAATAGTTGAGATATGATTGAGAAATGGTCATTTATTTCTTGAAAGGATCTTCACAATTTCTTTGGTTGTTTTTCATCTCAAGAAACAAGAAATGACCTAAGAAACTATCATGATGTAATATAAGAAACAACACGGTGCAATGGCCATTGTCAAAGCCAAATGGTGTCCATTGAGGACATGGCCTTTATTTGGTTCCTGTTTCATAGGAGTTTCGGGTAGAAATGGAACTTTGTTGTACCATTTCCAGTAGTAAAAAGGGAAAACCTTCTTTTTCCATGGGAAATAATTTACCTTTCCTTTTTCGAGATAATCTAAATCACAAAAAATATGAACTATACCGCACACATTCTTGGATAATGTGAAAGTGGAAAAGGAATACCCTACACAAGTGATGCACACATGTACATTTGAACACTAATAGATTTTTGTAGTTGAAATGCAATTCTTGTTTTCATTTAAATGTAGGGTTTTTAAAGCAAGGAGAAATAATGCCTGCCAAAATAATAAGCGTTTATTTGGGAAAAATT
The DNA here is from genome assembly GCA_034641835.2 of Pinus albicaulis. Taxonomy (NCBI): domain Eukaryota; kingdom Viridiplantae; phylum Streptophyta; class Pinopsida; order Pinales; family Pinaceae; genus Pinus; species Pinus albicaulis. The sequence goes on along the minus strand of CM076583.1, from coordinate 555,535,470 downwards.
TAAATCTTGTGTTGGGTGATGAAGATAATAGAGGGTATTGAATCTTGATTCTTGACATCTAGAGAGAACCCTACAGCCTAACACAATCCAATGGAATTGACCAAAAAAACCCAAATAGAGTCAACCCTACTATAGGAGGAAGGGCCTGCAGTAAGAACTTACCATTTTGCAAGAGTTGAGGGCGAATGCTGTTCTGCAAGAGCTGAGGGTGAATGCTGTTCTGCAAGAGCTGAGGGCGAATGTTGTTCTGCAAAAGCTGAGGGCAAATGTTGTTTTGCAAGAGCTCAGGGCGAATGCTGAGGGCGAATGCTGTTCTACAAGAGCTGAGGGCGAATGCTGTTTTGCAAGAGCTGAGGGCGAATGCTGAGGGCGAATGTTGTTCTGCAAGAGCGGAGGGCGAATGCGCACGTGATATCAGACGTTAATGTAGCACACGTGTACATTTGAACACTAATATATTTTTGTAGTTGAAATGCAATGCTTGTTTTCATTTAAATGTAGGGTTTTTAAAGCAGGGAGAAATAATGGTTGCCAAATTAATAAGCGTTTCTTTGGGAAAAATTTAAATCTTGTATTGGGTGATGAAGATAATAGAGGGTATTGAATCTTGATTATTGACATCTAGAGAGAACCCTACAGCCTAACAAAATCCAATGGAATTGACCAAAAAAACCCAAATAGAGTCAACCCTACTATATGAGGAAGGGCCTGCAGTAAGAACTTACCATTTTGCAAGAGCTGAGGGAGAATGTTGTTCTGCAAGAGCTGAGGGCGAACGCTGAGGGCGAATGCTAAGGGAAAATGCTGTTCTGCAAGAGCTAAGGGCGAATTTTGAGGGCGAATGCTGTTCTGCAGGAGCGGAGGGAGAATGCGCGTGTGATATCAGACGTTAATGTAGCTATTGCGACGGATACGAAACAATAAAATCATTTTTATGTAGCGCGCATATAAGTTTCGTAATTTTATGCAGCGCGCATATAAGTGTCGTTATACCGAAGGCAGAAAAAGTGTCGCTATTGCAACGGGTGCCTCCAAACATCGCAATTGCGACACTTAGACATTGTGTCGCACTTGCAACGTTTGGAGGTAGACGTCGCAATAGCGACGCTTTGGGCCATAGTGTCACAATTGCGATGTCTTCCTCCAAACGTCGCAATTGCGACACTTTGTCTAAGTGTCGGTATTGCAACTCTTTTCTATAAATGTCGGTATAGCGATGGTTTCGGGCGGGATGGAAAAAATTTGGGGAAATTTCTGACATTTGGTCAAAAGCGTCGGAACCAAGTGTTGGAATTTCCGCCAAATGTAGTAGTGAAGGTTTGATGAAAAAAATTCTGAAACTTCTTTGGCTGAGCTATTCAAGCCAAAAAAACAAAACCTTTGCATGGGTTTGAAGTATCTATAAACCCCACTCCATTTCAGAAAACTATTGAGGGAAATGAAATTTTGCAGAATACCTTGCTAGAGGCAAGATCCTTATTCCATAAAGAACACTCTTCTAAAAGAGAGGATATGGAGATCTCCTTTTCAAAAGAGGACCCTCTTATTGATGATAAGGTAACTTCCATTGATGTTGAAAAGGAGGAGAAGGCTGGAGGTAACAACGTTATCACGTTAGAAGCATATATAGCACCTCATGAAGAGGAAGATGGAGCACTTGCTCCAATTAGAGGAGTTCTTGTATGTAAAAAAGAAGTTCCAAATGATCTTACATACGAAGATCATGAGCAACATGTGTCTATGTTGATAGGAAATGAGACAAAACAATGGAGGAAGTGTGTTCCAACATTGAATGTAATCTTGGGGACACACACTATGATAGATCATTCCTTTGTGATCAATATTCTTGACACCAAGGAAATGTTGGGTGTACATGGGTTGACTACATTTGAAGAAAACACCTTAGACTGTGAGATCTTGTAGGAGGTAGGAGAAGATGAGAAGGAGGGCCAACATCAAGTGATTGAGAACATACACACCCATACTTTTTAGGAAGTTTATGCACAGAAGTAGGAGGATGATTTGCAAAGTGATAGAAGGGACAAATCATTCCATTCACATATACAACCTTCTCTAATCCTTGATGTTTCATTACATGGAGGAATTCCACCAGAGAGACCCCCTGATTGGAGAATAAACAAAGAGTTCTCTCAACTTGATGTAACATTGATATATTTGGCTCATGAAGGAGCATTTAGAGGCAATGATACAATGCTGGGAGTCTTGGGTAGGCTCAAGGAGGAGGGAGATCTTCTCCCAACATCATCATTATCCACTCTCATTTTAGATTATGCACTGTGGGAGGAGAGGCATGGAAGGAATGAATGTCCAACATGTACCTTTGGCATGGGAGATGTCAAGGAGGAGAGAAGCCATATTACAGACATTTCTGTTGACAAATCATCAACGTTGTCACTATTGGAGATTGATCCATATTGGAAATCCCAATTGTTGGTGGATTATTCCAAGGATATTCACACATGCATGATACTTGATGACTAGCTACATGAAGAGGGCTATTTATTCCAAGAAATAATCTATTATCATGGTAGGATATTATTTTCATCGATGAAGAGCCATCCCTGGTACCTCGCCTTATCTCCTCTTGCATAAGATCTGACCAAAGTCACTCCCATCCCGACAGTTTCTCTCGTCCATTGACAGAGTCTTCATAGCTATTCCAACTCTTCGAAAGCCCAAGGAGGGCCAAGATCACCAATTCTTCATCATCAACAGTAATCCCCACACTTCCTAGTTCATCCCTACAGTGTACAAACTTCATGAGATGTTTTGGAATACTGTCGCCCTTCTCCATTTTTATTTTTTTGAGCTTGCCTTTCAGCGCCAACTTCCTCTGGTCGCTGCTGCTTTGAAAAAAATTTGTCAAAGCCTTCTACATTAAGAATGGAGTGGCTTTCCTGTAAAATCTAGACACAATATGGTCCTTCACACCTTCCAAAATAATTATTCTTGTCTTTGCTATCTTCTTTTTCCAAGCATCAAGTAATGCAACATCGCTAGATCTTAGCTTAGGAACATCGGTATCGATGAACTCCTTCAGTCCATTATCCTCCAACACTGCCTCCATCCCATCCTTCAAAGATATGTAATTCGAGCCCCCATCAAGGGCATACTCCAATTGCAACCCATTGAAAGACATTTCAATGTATACTCAACTTCTGCACCAAGAATTTTCTGTAGCAAATTCGAATTGTCCGCCAGCACAAACTCAACAATTCTTCACAATTGCAATCTTCAAGAATTAACACTGTTTTGATACCATGTAGAAAATAGTATACAATAAGCATGCATACATCCATATTCCCATGATCTCACAATATTTAACTTCTTGCAAAATACAGAATCATTCCACTATTAATCTTTTGCGGAAAATTAATTACAAACACATGTGAAGCATAAATAAAAACAATCGCACATAACACAGTTGATTAACGGGAAAGCCTAAAGCTAAAAACCTCAACTATCATATATTATGTATCATGGAGATCATGTAACAATCTCATACAAAGCTTAGTACACCAAGCTCTCAGTATCATCAATCGTCACACACTAACATAGAAGAAATCTGCAAATCCATGCACCGATTTCTGCCCTCCTGCTAGCCTACCTCCACTGTGCAATCCCTGTTGAAGAATAGCTCTGAATGAATTTGAATTACCCTTTATTGCACTGCGCAATCCTAATTGGAAACTCCAATGTGTGTGTGGTGAAATCAATGCATCACTATAGTCACAACAGATAGTCCATCTTGCCCTTTCACCTATCTCTCCACTGGGTCTCCAATGGAACTGACATGCACTGTAGTTAACTGCTGTACTGTTCAATTTATTAATGAGTTATTATTTGTGAATTAATTAACTAATTAGTTCACTCCACTCTCACTAGTGTATCATTCAGTTAGACTAGATACAACTAGCTCAACTGAGTCTAACTGACTTTAACTGAGTTAAACTGAATACAACTCCATGAACTACTCTTCCAACTCTGTCATAACTTTGCCACTTCAGTTATAACTGCGTCCTCCATGCATGAACCACCAGCAAACCCTAGGAATTGTGTAATTCCTTCAGCCCACTGATTTTCCAAATCTGTGCACTGAAATTAAGTGCTCCAAGAGAATAAGTTGTTGTTTATTGTCGGATTATTATTAAGAGCTAATAATAATCGATACTTCTATTTTTAGATCGACGATCTATAAATCGAATTCACCCAATATTATAAAAATAGAATTTCATATATTTTTCCAACTTGACCAACCATCCACAAATAGCATCCTTCAACTTCTGAAATATGATCACCATGTCTAAAAATAGACTTGCGCCAAAAATAGCTTGCGGGCCCACTTAGTGAAGGATACTCTTTTCAATAATCTCATCATCTTGTTGAATCTCAACACTCCCTCTCAACAAGATAGGGATTATCCTTCACTCTGATCATGCCTCTATGGTATTCGAATTTGCTCCTGGTGAGCGCCTTCGTCAGAATATCTGCATCATGTTCTTCCATAGGAATGTACTGAAGCAACATGATCTTCCGTTGCACACAATATCTGATATGATGACACTGGATATCCATATGTTTATATCTATCATGAAACACAGGATTAATCGAGATTTTAAATCAACTTTGATTATCACAATGAATCACTGTAGGATCTAAATGTGAACCAAAAAAACCAACCAGGATCTTCCTCATCTAGATAGCCTCACATGCACCTTGACTTGCTGCCATGTATTCTGCTTCTGCTGAACTGAGTGCCACAAATATTTTTTTCCTGCTGTACCAAGAAAATTCCATAGATCCGATACTAAAAATCCCTCCTGATGTGCTCTTTCTGTCTGTTGGGCTGCCTGCCCAATCTGCATTCGTGAAGCCATGAAACTTCACCTCATCCGTCTATCTGTACCATAAACCATACTCAGATGTGCCCCTGAGATATCTCAGGACATGCTTTCCTGCCTTCCAAAATAGCTTTGTAGGATTTACCATCGCTTGTGAATGCTGCTTCACCGCATAGCATATGTCCGGTCATGTATTAACTAAATACATGAGCGAACCCACCAACTGTCGATAAACAGTGGCATCCACTACCTATGCCAATATAGCATCCTCTTTCCTCCAATTTCCTGGAAGAGGAGTGTCGATAGGCTTGTAGCCTTGCATGTGAAACTTCTCCAGTATCTCCTAGGCATACTTGCATTGAGACACAAACAATTCACCTTCCCACTGCCATATTTCCAATCAAAGGAAATAATGAAGGAGGCCCAAATCTTTCATCTCAAACTCCTTTGCAAGATCTGCCTTGCATGAGTGTATCAACTGCTCATCACCCGTTACTATTAAATCATCAACATAAAGAACAATGATTAAAAGCTTACCCTCCACCACAATTTGGTACAGGTTTGCATCTGCCTCACTCTTGGTGAAGCCAAGTCCAGTGAAATAGCTGTCGATCTGTGTGTACCAAGCACGAGGTGCTTGCTTCAGCCCATACAACGCTCTTTTGAGCCTACACACATGCAACTCGCTGTTGAAGATCTCAAATCCTTCATGCTGCTTAATGTACACCTCTTCCTAAATCTTCCCATTAAGGAACACAGTCTTCACATCCATCTGATGAATGTGCCAACCCATCTGCATTGAGAGAGCAAGGATGGTCCTTATGGAAGAATACCGTGCGACAGGTGCAAAGGTTTCTTCATAATCAGTCCCCTCGATCTGTGAGAAGCCCTGGGCAAAAAATATTTCCTTATACTTCTGAATTATCCCATCAGCAGCTTGCTTTACCTTGTAGATTAATCTTGATCCTACAACTAATTTTCCCACCGGCCTTGGAACAATCTCCCAAACACTTTTTCTGACAATGGAGTCATACTCCTCCACCATGGCATCTACCCATGTGGGCTCCTGCACTGCTTCTTCAAAATAAGATGGCTCTGTCATGATACACTTGCTCATAAGAGCCATGTATCCAGTAAAACGGTCAGGTGACTGTCTCTGTCTACGCTGTGATGTAGGGACTCCTACATTCTGTGCCGTATCAAGCTTCAGTCTCTCAGCTTCTGTGGTACGCTTTCTGCCTTGTCTGATGTTTGGTTCTGCATGAGTGGACTCCTCCACTCCATGAATCTCATCTTGTGGCTGATCCACATCCGGAGGCTCATCTTTCGGAACAAGATATTCCTTCACTGCATGCAAGTCTAGCTCCCTCTTAAGCATAGCTCGTGCAACACCCATGATCATTCTGTTCTTCCTCTCCACGACCCCATTCTGCTGTGGGTTATGAGGCGCTATGAGTTCTCTTCGAATTCCTTCTTTGCTACAAAATTCTTTGAATTCACCTGAGATGTATTCACCACCATTATCGCTCCGTAGAGCTTTCACTTGCTTCCTCGACTCCTTCTCCACCAATTCTTTGAACTCACATAACTTTGAGAACGTTTCGCTCTTCTTCTACATGAAGAAGATCCAGCATCTACGAGAATAGTCATCAACAAATATAACATAATACATGTGTTTTGCTATTGAAGCAACAGAGAAAGGTCCACAAACGTCTGTGTGAATTCTCTCTAGGATCACCAAAGCACAATTCTACTTCTCATGAAAGGTGGTATTCATAAACTTACCCATAGTATATCCCTTGCACTAATTTGACTGTGCAAGAGTACCCTTGGGAAGTCTAGTAGAAATCTGCTGCAAAATCTTCAAAGCGCCATGGTGAAGATGGCCCAATCTCCTATGCCATAATTCGCCCTCATCTCGGCTCACTACTTCTTCTGCTTTGCCCACCATTGTAGCGCAGCCATATACCTCCAGCTTGTAGAGATTCTTAACTCGAATCCATATCCTCTTGGTTTGACTCGTTGTTTTATGTCGAAGGAAGGCTTTTCCCTCACTGAAAACAACATCATGAACTTTGTCTTCCAACATTGTGACCGAGACCAAGTTCTTACCAGACTCCTTCTCAAAGGTAATGGTCCCAATGTCGGTTGCACTATATTGACCATCATCGCCCATATTTATATGCATCTGGAGGTCCTTCTCCTCTAAGTCACTAAACAACTCCTTGTCTCCCGTCATATGGAAATACGCACCACTATCAAGATACCACACTGATCCCATATAACTTGAAACCAAGCATGCGATCAAAGATAAATAAAGTTCAAATTGCGAGGCTAAGGCCTCTCCAGCTGCAGCTCCAACAACCTTCTTATTCTTCTTCTTCTGTGGGCAGTTAGTGGCGAAATGCCCATGTTCGTGACAGTGAAAACACTTCACTTTGGACAAATCCTGCTTCTTGCCTTTAGCATCGGATTTTGAAGGAAGTTTCTTCCCCTTCCCTTTCCTTGCTTTGGTAGCCAAAGCGCAATTCTATTCATCTTCATTCTTCGATGAAGAGCCATCCCTGGTACCCGACCTTATCTCCTCCTGCACAAGATCCGACCAAAGTCGCTCCCATCCAGACAGTTTCTCCCATCCATTGACAGAGTCTTCGTAGCTATGCCAACTCTTCGGAAGCCCAAGGAGAGCCAATATCACCAATTCTTCTTCATAAACGGTAATCCCCACACTTCCCAGTTCATCCCTACAGTGCACAAAATTCGTGAGATATTTTGGAATACTGTCGCCCTTCTCCATTTTTATTTTTTAGAGCTTGTCTTTCAATGCCAACTTCCTCTAGTCACTGCTGCTTTGAAACAAATCTGTCAAAGCCTTCCACATTAAGAACGAAGTGGCTTTCCCATGAAGGCTAGACACAATATGGTCCTTCAGACCTTCCAACATAATTCTTCTTGTCTTTTCTATCTTCTTTTTCCATGCGTCAAGTAATGCAGCATCGCTAGATCCCGGCTTAGGAACATCTCTATCGATGAACTCCTTCAGTCCATTATCCTCTAGCACTGCCTCCATCCTGTCCTTCCAGGCTATGTAATTCGATCTCCCATCAAGGGAATACTCCAATCGCAACCCATTGAAAGACATTTCAATGTATACTCAACTTCTGCACCAAGAATTTTCTGTAGCAAATTTGAATTGTCCACCAGCACAAACTCAACAATTCTTCACAATTGCAATCTTCAAGAATTAACACTGCTTTGATACCATGTAGAAATTAGTATACACTAAGCATGCATACATCCAGATTCCCCTGATCTCACAATATTTAACTTTTTGCAAAATACAGAATCATTCTATTGTTAATCTTTTGCGGAAAATTAATTACAAACACATGTGAAGCATAAATAAAAACAATCGCACATAACACAATTGTTTAATGGGAAAGCCTGAAGTTGAAAACCAAAAATATCATATATTATGTATCATGGAGATCATGTAACAATCTCATACAAAGCTTAGTACATCAAGCTCTCAGTACAATCAATCGTCACACACTAACATAGAAGAAATCTGCAAATCCATGCACCGATTTCTGCCCTCCTGCTAGCCTACCTCCACTGCGCAATCCCTGCTGAAGAATAGCTCTGAATGAATTCAAATTACCCTTGCTTGCACTGTGCAATCCTCATTGGCAACTCCAATGTGTGTGTGGTGCAATCAATGCATCACTATAGTCACAACGGATAGTCCATCTTTCCCTTTCAACTATCTCTCCACTGGATCTCCACTGGAACTGACATGCACTGTAGTTAACTGCTGTATTTTTTAGTTGATTAATGAGTTATTATTTTTGAATTAATTAACTAATTAATTCACTCCACTCTCAGTAGTGTATCATTCAGTTAGACTAGATACAACTAGCTCAACTGAGTCTAACTCATTTTAACAGAGTTAAACTGAATACAACTCCATGAACTACTCTTCCAACTCTGTCATAACTTTTCCACTTTAGTTCTAATTGAGTCCTCCATCCCTGAACCACCAGTAAACCCTAGGAATTACGTAATTCCTTCAGCCCACTGATTTGCCAAATATTTGCACTGAAATTAAGTGCTCCAAGAGAATAAGTTGTTGTTTATCGTCGGATTATTATTAAGAGCTAATAATAATCGATACTTCTATTTTTAGATCGACGATCTATAAATAGACTTCACCCAATATTCTAAAAATAGAATTTCATCTATTTTTCCAAATTGACCAACCATCCAAAAATAACATCCTGCAACTTCTGAAATATGATCACCATGTCTAAAAATAGACATAGTCTAAAAATAGACATAGTCTAAAAATAGACTTGTGCCAAAAATAGCCTACAGGCCTACTTAGTGAAGGCGACTCTTTTCACTAAGCTCATCATCTTGTTGAATCTCAACACATTTTGACCGGGTCAACCCTGACCAAATCTACAGCGCTGTCATGGAGGAGTGGCCATTAATGAGGCATAACACAGTTTTAGATGGAGGTGCCTTGTGTGAAAGAAGTGATCTCATTGGAAGTGGTTTAGGGTTTGCAAGCTCTTGACTTATAAAAGGAAGAGGATGGCAACATTAGAAGGTTGTTGATGTATATTATATTTTTGAATATATGGTCTGTTTAGACATATATATTTCTCTTGCTGGTTGGTTGAGATAGAGTGCTATTTAGCACAGGGTGTTCCTGATTGGGAATCCCACCTTTTCCATTGAGGAGATCTTGGAGGAGTCTTGCACTACATTGTCCACTATCTGGCTTAAGGCCAAGCTTCTTCTTTCAACTACAATGCAAATCTTGTTGAGGGTTTGGTTGTTTTTGCAAGTTGAAGCAAGTGGAGACTAGATCTCTATATCTAGGTCATTTCGGTGCTCCTTTTTCAGTGGAGGAGGTTTCCACTTCATTGGGAGGAAAATATTGAAGGGATTTGAGTTCATTTTCAAATCTTGGCATCAGTCCAACCTTATTTTGATCCCTATAGCGCAATTTACTTCCAGATCTGTGTTATTTCTGTAGGAGGAGTTGCAGGGTGGTTTAGTAAACCATTTGGAGAGTTGATTTTCAACTGATGGGGATCTGCCTTTCACCTTGAGGATCTATTGGATGAAGATATTTTATTGATCATATCAGATCAGCCACACTTTCCAGATTTTTATTTTTCAGTAGATCTGTAGTCTTAGATCTCAGATCTACAACTTGTACTTGGTGTTTTGTTGAAAACCCTTGAGGGGTTCTTTAGAGGAGCTTATATAGTGCATAGATCTAATATAGATCTAAATTTTGAGGCACATATCAGCCCTAGATATGATGTATAATCTACTGTTGTTGCAAAGCCAATAAAATAACGCTGTAAGGGTTTTCCAGCTTTTCTATATAGTTGCAGCACCTCTTATTGAGGCATTTTATTCAATGGAGGCTTGTATTTCTTGTTATGCATCTTATGGGCCATTTCTTACACATATTTTTTTGCTGTAAAAACATATGAAAGTTCTCCATATTTTCCTCTTTCTTATTGAATGATGATCTGCAATATTGTTCCAACATTTTGCACTATATTCCTGCTTTTCCCATTTGGGAATATTACAGACAGAGGGAAATACCATCTGGCGAGATGGGATCTTATTATGAGACCAAAGATATGTGGAGGGTGGGGTCTTAAAGACTTGTATAATTTTGGAAGGGCTCTCCTTATAAAATATTTATGGAGGGGGTTGAAGTCTACAGGGATATGGAGAGAAATCATTAAGTACATGTATCCGGAGGTGGAGGATGTGGAGAAATTATTCAGGATGGGATGGAATAATTTAAAAAGGGGATCGGTAATTTGGAATGGGTTTAAGAGCTGTTGGCCCGATTTCACATCTTGCATGCGATGGAAATCTGGCGATGGGGGAAAGATTCTGATAGGAAGCCCAATACTATATGGCGATGTGGAGACATCCTAATGCAGTGATCAACCACTGAGGTTCATAAATGGCAGGGGTTATTTTTTCATGTGCCAAATCATTAAGGGTTATGTCGGGGATATTCCTTCCTGGATGTCAGAAGCGAATATGCAATTTTTGAACCATTTAAAGGGAGAGTGGGCCGAATACACAGAAATATTAAGAAGCAAGGGATTAATTAGGGTCACAGGTGGGGATAAGGTGTTTTGGAATGGCTCGAAGAAGGATGGTATGTTGGTGGTAAATGTTGTATACAATGAAATGTCTATGCATAATACACATATTAATGAACATAGAACATACAAGGGGATATGGGACAATACAACACCACTAAAAATGAAAATATTTTTGTGGCTGGTTCTTCTGGATAAAAATCTTACATGGGAAAACTTGAAAAGGAGAGGGATGATTGGTTCGGGTATATGCAAGATTTGTATGAAGGAGGATGAAGATAATACACACCTATTTTATCTGTGTGACTACGCCAAGAATGTACTGAAGGTGATTTGTGAGTTATTTAAGATGCAGGTTCCAAAACTTGAGAATACAAAAGAGTTCATTTTATGGTGGAAACATAAAAGCATAAACTACAGGAATATTTCGGTTCTGCTCCACTGGGCCATCAGGTGTGACAAGAACATATGGTTATTCGAGGAGGTGTGGTGCTACACCATGGGGACTGCTAACAACATTTTACAACACTGGGAATGCCTTAAATTTGTGCAGAATCCACTGGTTGGTATTTCTAAGAGAATGAGACCTATGGAAATCCACTACTCGGCGGGCTTTTTTGATGGCACTTCACAGCAATCTACATGTGGTTGTGGCGCCTGGCTGATGCTCTCGCCACACTGTCACTACAAGATTTTCTAGCACGGTGGATTCGGGTCTAATATGAGAGCAGAAGTCTTAGCATTATGGGGGTTATTATGGTTTGCTTCACAACTTTGCATTGAGGATTTCTGGGTGTTTGGGGATTCGAAAGTACTCATCGACCATCTAAATGGGTGTACTAAGCTTTCATCGGGACATCTTGTGACCTGGCTGGAGCGCATCGAAGTCCTAAGGAATTCTTTCAACACCATTCAATTCAAACACATATACTACGAAAAGAATTCCCAGGCAGACAAGCTTTCCAAAAAAGGTTTAATTGGGGTTTTTGGTCAAATGCATTATGAGCTGTTGAACTCGGAAGGAGAAGGCGCTACAGGTATGGTTCATTTCTCATAACTCTCGCACAAGATTTCCTGCTGCCATCACTTATGCTCGTTGTTCCAGTCAACATTGGTGACAACTCCCTTAGATAATTTTATATAATTTTAATGTACCATTTTTTGTTTTTGTAATTAAAATGTTGAACCTTGTCTTATTATTGCTAAATTTTTTGCATTGCTCCATTGATAGTGGTGTAATATTACTTAAGGTTTGAAGTTGAAACCACTTGTATGCGAATTTTATGTTCATCTAGAAACAATTTGGTGTGATAGTTTTTGGTCATCCCCAAACACTTAATGTGTTGTTCATGATAAGCAAAAATCATGTGAAGATGTAGAAAGTTTGTGAGAGACAGGGAAGGCATGGATAGGGATTTTTGTAGATTTTTTTGGTCCTTGGGAGTATGATGTAGGAGCATCGTAGCATGGTTGAGGGTAAGCCAAAAAAACCTAGAGCATGGTTATAGGTATGTCGAAAAAACCCAGAGCTTGGTTACGGGTGAGTTGTGAAAATTGAGGATGAAAATGTTGATGATGCAAGAGAAGTTAAAGGTATAGGTATAGGGATGAAAATATGATGGTTGAATGAACCATGTACAAGAAAAACATCCTTGTAGAACGGTGGTTGCATCAGTTGGTTAGCCATGCATTCTAGTGGATAGTTTTTTCTTTATATGGACAACAACATTTTGGTAATGTTTGTAAATGTTAGGTTGGACCAGGATAGTTGTTTCTTTATATGGACAACATCATTTTGGTAATGTTTGTAAATGTTAGGTTAGATCATACATAGACTTCACTAATGAATATTAAGACAACTAGTTATGTTAGGGAGACTTGGAGTATATAACTCCTACTTATCTTGGGTGTGATAATTAGTCGGAGGAATCTCTTTCTATCATCTAGGATGTAGTTGGGTTGAGAGATATTTGCCCAATTAAATGCTTTGTATATTGGTGTGTGGTTGAAAGATTTGTTCAACTAATTAATCGTGCAATTAATAAAAATTTTCTATATTGAAAAAACATTTGTGTATTTATATATATCATTCTCCACTAATTAATCCAAATGATAAAATAGTATACAAAACCAATTAATATGATCAAATTTACAAAATTAAAACAAAAGGGATTACATTTTAAGAATGAAATTTAATCAAAAGAATCTACTCCGCCAAACTGACATGCATTGGTTAAAGAATTGCACTAAAATCTGCTATCAAGTTACTCTGTTGTGATGTAAAATAAGTATTTGAAAAAGAAGCCTTCAAGACTATATAGACTATATTTCTTTTTGCTATATTTCTAAAATATTCAGAAATCTGCAATCAAATTATACTCCAATAATGTAGAATGAATGTTAAAAAAAGGGTCGAAGGTTGTATATCCCTATACAATGTATCATTATGATATTTTCTGCTATGTGAACATTCAGAATCTCATCATTCATCAAGTTGTAAACTATGATACAAGTGGGGTTGACATTACTGTGTTATAATGAGATTACTTACTTTATAGGTGAGGGTTTACCACCATTGGGTTAGGTTTTCAGTGGTTATCGTGATAATTCATTGTCATAATTCTATGTCCTTAGGGAAAAGTGTAATCAAATTCTTGTTGAGGTGGGTAAATATATAATGTATTGCGTTGTTCTACCCATTAAACGCTGTTACGTAGAGGGGAAGAATATCATTTGGTCCTCGTCCTTGTATCTAATGGAGAAAGAGGAGCACACAAGTTGTTGCAATAGTTTATATAATAATAATATTATTATATAATTTATATAATATTATGAAATAAAGAGGTCATGGAGTTTGTTTAATTGGTTAATATGAGAAATGTGAAATTGTTAAAACTAAAAATTTAGGTTAAGTTTTTTTTTTAATTGTTATTTAAAATAAATTATTTTTAATAAGTAATTGTATTAATTTTATCTAATAGTTTATTTAATTTTATTGATTGTAAATATTAATTTTATTATTTTATAATAAATTAATGATAATTGATTTTGACTATTAATAAAAATTACATTAATTTTAATTAACAGTTTTTTTTTTTTTTTAAATGTTGAGAGATTTTTTTTCTAAAAATCACATAAAAAAAATAGTTCAAGTGTTTCTAACTATCTAGTGTTATTTAGTGTGGTTTATCTTCGAGGTTAGATGAAGAACCCCATCATGACATTAGATTAAATAGATGAAGAGAGAAATGTTCTAACTATCTAGTGTTATCTAGTGTGGTTCATCTTCAGGGCAAGATGAAGAACCAGATCATGACATTAGATTAAATAGATGAAGAGAGAAATGTTTTGTAGTCGTTAGAATATACCAACTAGTTTTGACTAAAGAGCTATCATTAGTCAAAATTAGTTATATTTTAATGGCTAGAAAACATCTCTCTTCATGTATTTAATTTAGTGCCATGATTTGGTTCTTCATCTTGTCCCAAAGATAAACATTTTTTTATGTGATTTTTGCCAAAAGATCTTTCAACATTCATAATATGGATCACAAAACTTTGAATTCATTTTTACACTGAAGGTGTTCCTATGATGGTTTTCGTCCTCCTCCTTCCAAATAAAAATTAACACATGGCACTGCAACCATCATGGAATTAGTTAGGAAGTGTGTTTTCATTTAAAGTTTTCTAAATCTCATCCTAAATGAAAACATAAAGATTCTAATCTCTAAATTTATCATAAAATTTTGATTTTTCATTGGTTTTTAAGTTAATTTATCATAAAATTAAGTTTTATTGGGTTTTGAAAATAAAATCTATAAAAATATTAAAATAATAATTTAAGTCAATTTATTTTTTTATTTTTATATTTAAATGTTTAAAATCAATTTATAATAAAATTTTTGATAGTTATTATACAAAATTTTAATATATGCTATTAATATATCAAGCGTCATAAAAATTCTCTATGATATATATATATAATTTTTGAGATTTTTTATTTTCATTGGTTTCTAAGTTAATTTATTATAAAATAAAATTTTATTGGATTTTAAAAAATAAATCTATAAAAATATTAGATTTAAAATTATATATATGTGTGTGTGTGTGATTTTATAATAAAAAAAATTATATTTATTATACAAAATTTTAATATATAAGTATTTTTTATTATAATTATATTATATTAAGATATAGTAAAAGAGAGAATAGAAAGGTTTAACAACAGTGAAGAACTACCCAAAGATGTGATGGAGCTTCAATTAGAGTGTAAGGAAATATTTAATTCTTGTAGATTAATCATGAAGTAATGTGACTTTTGTGTCACCTTCTTTTAATCAATAATGGATTGGATGTGCTTGTAATTTATCAAAGCTTTGACCAAAATCAATGTCATTGGTGTTGCTTTTACCCCAAAATGGAAAATTATGGGGACTTTGACGATGATTTGAAGCAGTCAAGGATTGATAGTTTTATTTGCAAGCCCAAGCTTGAGATCACATAAGGTGTGCTTGGGTTTTCACAGGCATGACATAGAAATTTGTTGGTGAATTCAAGATTGTCTACTTTAGAAGGTAATTCCTATTCTAGAAAAAAATTATGTAATTGCAGTCACCATGGGTGAGGTGTGTTACCCATTTCACTTGATTTTCTTTGTTTTCTTCTAAAAGGACTTTTATATCATGGTTCCCATATTTACAAAACATAGAACCTAGAAGTTCAAAACTAACACATAAATGAACTTAACGAGAAAATGATTAATATAATTAGATTGTTTTTCCTAGAAGAGTGTCTCTCTTTCCACCTCTAGAAGAGCATCACTCTACTCTAGTTCCAGCTCCTATGTTGTAATTCCCATTCCTTTTGCTCCGACACTGGACTATATTGAAGGCACTGACAATGACATCTTTCTGAATACCGAAAACGCCTTCTTCAATCCTAATAGTAGCCTAATTTTGCTCAATAGTCATTAAAATATAATAGGTGGAGTCCTCTTCAGAGATTTGTATGCCCCTTTCTAACGTCTCTGAGTGGCTTTAGATATCTGTCATCTACGTATTCTTATCGAGAAGCAATTTTACTCCACTCATAGAAACGATTAACATTGCTTGCATTGGAGTGAGTGGCGAGATGATCTTCCCAAATCTTCTATTCCTTCGGTGTACCTTTGCACCTTTCAAGGCAATTGGACGATTATCTCTGGGCAATGATGCATCCATACTATTTATTCGTGAAGATTGATTAGTTTTTTCACCTTGTCCTGAGGATAAACCACATTAGTTGATTAGAAAAGTCCACCAAATCTTTATGATGTGATTAATATAAAAAACATTTATCTACATTATGAATAGCAAAAATCTTAAATCTGACAAAACTATTTATTTTAAATATTCCTTTTACTTTTTAATTTAATTAAACAAAATTAAATCAAATTAAAATAACTATACATAAAATCATAAAATCATCTGTTCAACTTTATTTAATTTGATCCGATCAACTTCTTTTTCCAAACTATTTGTACAACCTTGCCTTCAAGTTGTTCATTAGTTACTAACACACACCAGCCAATAATAATTTCCTATACACTATTTTTAAACATTATTTTTAAGTTAAAATAATTTCTTCCTTTCTTTCTTTTTTAAATCCTTCTTTTTAAAATATAACCGGTTGTCAACAAACACATTATTTTGAAATATAACAGGTTCTCAACAAACACATTATTTTGAAAGTTTATATTTTCTTTAGTCAGAGTCTTAATGGATTTTCTGCAACTCTGGGAGAATATGCGCAGGCGGGCTCTGAACATTGCACTCGTAGGCTCTGAACCATGCACTGTTTCTGCACTTCCCTTTCATGGTAATCATATACCATGAAAGATAATCTATTGGCGGGCATTTCTATTGGTAATAGAGTAAATAATAACCCAATAAACAATGAGTGTATATATACAAATTTATAAAAGTACCCTTTGTTTAGTCGAAAGGGCCATAGTACTTTCAATTACTAGTACCTTTTAATTTCACTTTAATGTGGGGTAGGGTGGGGTGAATAGAATTTCTAGCGTGGGCATCAACAGTGGTATAAAATTAAGCTTTGGTGTGAAAAAAACCTTTTCAGGTTTTATAAACTTATTTTTAAATTTTTATTATTTATTAGTTAATAATATAATGTGTAAAAAATCTTCATTAGAAGTATGTTAAATTTTAAGGTTTTTTTTTTTTTTTTTTTTAATGTAATATTTTTTTTCAATGAAATACATATTTTAGGGAAACTTATTCATTTTTTCTAAATCTAATGTGGATAACATGTGTTTATTGTACAACTTTTCTTTAACTTGTATTTGTGTTTGGGTTCTAATTTCATTGTGTATTTATGTTTGAGTGCCAAACATAAGAAATAAAAAGAAATATCTAGATTAGTGAAATTCATTTATTCTTCAATTTTTTTTCAAATTATTTTTAGAAATGGCGTAGTTAAAAAGAAAACATTTTTTTTTTCAATAGAATACACATCTTAGAAAAACCTGGTAAACACTTCCTCTCACTTTGAGGATGGTATCTAGGGTAAACCATCTACTTTCCTTTTCAAACTCTTTTTTGTTAATGGAATACACATCCTAAGGAAATCCCCTTCCTTTTCACTCTCCTTTCAAATAATTTTTAGAATTGTCCCAGTGAAAAAAAAAATCCACTCACTTTTTTTTTCAATGAAATACACATCCTCGATAATATATGTTCATTGTACAACTTTTTCCCTAACTTGTATTTTTGTTTGGGTTCTAATTCCATGTTTTATTTATGTTTGAGTGCCAAACATAAATCAAAATAGAAATATCTACATCCTTCAAATTCATTCGTTCTTCACTCTCTTTCCAATTCATTAGTAAAATTATACATACTATTTTTCTTTTTCAATGTAATACACATCCTAGGGAAACCCTAAATAGTTGATGATTTCTAACCTCCAGAGGTTATTATTCAATAGTAATGTCAAATAGTTGATGACTTCTACCCTTTGGTGTGAGGTAATTATTCAGTAAATGAGTACAAATACCTCGGGATTGATTTCAATAACAAACGTAATTGAGAGGACTGCAGAAAGAAGAGAATCTTAGGAGTGTGGAAAACATTATATGCTCTTTAAATCATATGTAGAGAGGCAGAGTTATGGGATTGGAAAATGATTAAAGTGATTTTTGGACTCCTAGTTTGTCTATTGATGCTATATAGGTGTGAATTGTGGGCTAGCAACACTCTATCTCAAAATGGAAGCAAATTGAGAAAATCCAAAAAACGCTTAATTATGAGCAAGTTCAAAATAAAAAGTTCGGTACCTTATGAGATAATGTTGAGTGAAACATGGGCAACTCCTATCAAAGCAATTGCTATGGTGCGGCTCATAAGATATCTAAAAATAATTGAGCAAATGGGAGTAGGTAGATGTCCTAATGCTATCTTCAAGGAAGGCATCAGTGAAAGAAATAAAACATGGATGAGACAAAACTACACATAGATGCAAAAATGGAATACCTACCTCAATGCTTGTCCCACAAATAGAAAGGAGCTAAAGAATTTTGTTATGGAGAAAAGAATTGGGTAGAAAAAAGAAGTACTACATTGAAGAATTCAACCATAAGTATGATCTCCAACAAAACGAGTACATTGGAGCTAGCATTCCTTGGAGGGAAAAGGTTCTTATTGCTCAATTGAGAACCAGCTTGCATCACTTCGGTGTGAAACATGACAATGGAAAAGGCCTAAAGAAGCTTGGGAAGAACAAGTGTGTACATTTTGCACGTCCGGGGCAGTGGAATTGGAAAAACATTTCATTTTGGAATGTGATACGTTCAAAGACATCAGAGAAAGTTATGGGAATATGTTAGCATTGGTTTCTTGGCATTGTCTTTTCAGTGATGGGATTGTTAGAAGGTTGGTGCAGCTCATCATCAAATTCAATAAGAAAATGACTAAAACACAAAAAACGAAAAAAAAAAAAAAAAAAAACTCATAATCCCATGAACCAGTAACTATTTTAGTCTCATAAACATTAAATTATTATTTCATTTTTCATAATCCTATAAACCATAAACTATTTTTATTCTTTAGAAAGTTAAATTATCATTTCATTTTTCATTTCATAAACTATTTATAAACTCATAAAAAGTTGAATTATCATTTCATAAGACTTCAATATTTCTGGTCTCATAAAGAGTTGAATTATCATTTCTTTTTTCATTTCATAGGACTTTCTCTCAGGAAGGAAATCTATTTCAATTTTTTTTAACCCATCCTCTTTGCTTCTTTTCTTCAGTGCTTCTGTCGCTGGCAGATTTATCATTTCATTTTTCATTTCATAGGACTTTTCAATTTCTCAGGGAATTTATTTCAAACTTTTTTTAACCCATCATTTCTCGGGGAATCTATTTCAATTTTTTTTTTAACTTCTTTTCTTCAGTGCTTCTGTCGCTGGCAGACTGAATACTTACCACTATACTACAACGACACGATACAAATTTTCGGACAATATGATACCTACAATCAAAACCCCGTTTCTCAATTTATATCGATAGAGGTAAGTGCAACTCCTGACTGCACCAAGCGGGAGTCTAACCGGGGTTTATTCGGTAACCGGGTATCATTCTAGCTCTCTTTTTTTCAGAAGAAAAAAACACTGCATATATTAGAATATAGACAGTACATAGTTCATGCATACACTCAGCTATGAAATATAATAGCGAGATTCTAATCATAATAGCCAGACATTTCCTCTCCCTCCAATGAAGTATGAGAGAGAAAAGTCGGCCTCCCCATATCAGGAATTATATCCCTCTCAGAATATCATTTAATGAGATTGGGACGATTACAATTGTTGAAAATGAAGACACCAAAGGATATTGGTCCTCTATACTAAAAGACAGAAATGATGAAGATTAATGATCAGCTATAGTGATAAATAGAAAGTTAGATGACCCATGTATGATCAGATGACCCGCCAATTATGAACAGAACAGTCCACAACCGAGCAGATCATACAATCCCTGAAATAAGACGAAGAAATCACTGCCATCCTTGACCCTTTGGACACCTCAGGCTCGCTTGCAGATCTAATCTCCATCCAGCAGATAAACCTGAATCCTTGCAATATAAACTTGCTTACCCTGTTCCTTTAAAGTTAATAACAGCTTATACATAGACAATATAAAATCCCTGTATTCATGCATCCAGAAAACATATCACTTTAAGCTGTCCGATCCCAAAAGAGTATCAGGGCAAACATTCTTGAGTAAGAATCCCTTGGCCCGCTTGACATAATATAACATTCTCTGCTATAGCTGATACGACCAGGCTCGCTTGACATGCATTTGATCTCGGTTGGTGCAAACAATTAAACAAAAACTGGATCGACTGCATATTATGAGTAGCGATGGATAATACCTGCCTACTACCGATGCCATCAAAACGAAGATTATATACCCTACACATATCTGTCGACACTGCAAACAAAACAAAAAACTTTGCACAATCCCTTTAAGGAATTTGGATAGCAGTTTGCCAAAATAATTGGCCATCTCTGTATAGTAGAATCTGCATAATCCCAAATTCCGATTCCAAACCCTTTCTGGATAGCCCGTCCGCTCTTGTATTCATTTCTCTGTATACGTGACTGATAGGCGGATTATCAAGTGTGTCCCACAGACCCCTAACTCTTTGTAGCCATCCCATGAGATCTGGCCTCGTCATGACCATGTTTCCAAGAACCCACCCAATCACCATCTGAGAATCTCCATATACATGAACTCCCTGCAACTGAAGATAAACCGCAACTCTAAGCGCTCCCCAGAGAGAAATCAGCTCTGCCTTATTGTTGGTACCCCGGCCAGCATTCCAGTGAACATGAATCCGTTCCCGCTGAGAAATTTTCACCCAGGCCCCACAACCCATCAGACCATTCTCGCATGCTCCATCAAAGTATATCGCCGGCAAAGATATCTCATGTGGCCTATATCGCTTTGAACAGTCCAGGACAGAAACACTATCAGAGGGGCGCTCCTCCATCCATCCAAGTATGAGAGCAAAAACCTGTGAGATCAGGAATGGAGTTCCTTCAAAAATCAATCTATTTCTACTCCTCCACACCTCCCATATAAAAAAGAATGGCAGCGATTTATATTTCCCTTTTAGTTTATCCCATTCAGCAGCAACATTCAGGAAATCAGATGGCACCCAGTCCGCACCCATGTGGTGATTAGAAAAGAGCTTCCACAATCGCTCTATGATAGGACACCTAAAAAATAGATGGTCTATTGATTCCAAATCTGCACAACAAATGTGACATCTAAAAGGCCCCATGAAACCTCTTTTAATAAGGTTTTCACCCGTGAGGATCCTTCCCTTAGAAACCAGCCAGCCGAAAAGCACAATCTTGGTAGGGATCTTCCTTCGCCAGATGGGATAGAAGGAGGTAGACATTTGATCCCTGTATGATTCCAAATTAAGGACCCCGTATACATCTCTTACCACAGACGCCCCATCCTGAGTGGGGCCGTCCCATTCAATTTTATCACCACCCGCGAGCCAGTTAAAACCTGCAGCTCTGAATGCATCCCGCAGAAAGTCCCATTCCCCTGCCACATGCTCCGGCAAACCAAGCTGATCCGCATTTTTGAACTCTGGTGCTCCATATGACCAGACCCTTATAGTCTGAGATATGTACATTATACCTCTGTGTGCGAGACAGTGCACCAGCCGTTGAGATGGGCAGTAACCTAACGGAAGACCTATGATTTTCCGGAAAGTGAATGGGATGTTACCCCCATCTCTGAACGCCCACGCTAGCCTTTCGGAAAGATGATTAACAATCTTCTTAAAACTAATCCAAATGGCCGAAATAAACCTGGGGTGCGTAAAATTTGAGCACATAATGTGCTGCAATATATCTCCATTAATATATTTGCATTTAATAACATTGCTCCAAATACCATTTCCTTGTATAGCTTTCCAAAAGGACTTTATAAGCAGCGCTCTATTGAAAGTCCTTATATTGAGAATCCCCCAGCCATCGTGTTCCTTAGCCCTGCAAAGGCGCTCCAATTTTACTAGATGTATTTTTTGATTCATGGCAGCCCCACCCCATATAAATTTAGCCACAATTCGATTCAATGTTTTGATGGTACCATCTGGAATATAGAACAAATGACCCCAATATACCAACATTTGTGATAATACTGCCTGAGTCAGGATTACTCTGCCGCCCAGAGATAACCAGCTATGTGTCCATCCCTCAATCTTCCGTCGAAATTTATCCACAATCCATGTCCAGTCCTGTATCCTATATCCACACGGGTTGATCCTGAAGCCCAAATAAGTGAATCCTGCTACCGCCTCCCTAATGACGATCCCCATGAATTCAGCGATGAATTCAACCTCCTGCAGTTCACCATATTCATAAATAATAAAGGATTTGCTTCTATTAATCATCAGCCCTGTGGCAGCTTGAAAGCGATTAAACATTAAGTGTATATAGAACCAGTGATTTCGCTTCAGATATCCATACATAAGCAGACCATCTACGAATAATGAATGTGAGCATGAGACTTCATTTGAGAATGAGAAACCTTTAATACACCCCCACCGTTCCACACTATGCATAATGCCACTGAAACTATCCATAACAAGAATGAATATCAAAGGAGAGAGTGCGCAGCCCTGTCTCAGTCCACGCTCAGCAGCAAAAAAGGAAGTAGGAATACCGTTAATAAGAACTGCAAAGCGAACTGTAGAAATGCATGCCATAACCCATCTAATACACCCAATAGGGAGACCGATTTTCAGGAGCACCATTCTGATATAAGACCAATCTATTGAGTCATAGGCCTTATGCAGATCCACTTTCAATAAAATGGCTTTCTGTTTCTCCGAATGTATTGAGTGAACAACTTCTTGAGCCACTGCCACTGCATCATGGATGGACCGCCCCTTCAGAAATCCGTATTGCTCTTTTGATATATTGTCTGATAATATTCCTTTGAGGCGATCAACTATAATTTTAGAGCATATCTTATAGAGCACATTACATAGCGAAATCGGCCTAAAGTATGTGAATGACTGTGGATCATTTACCTTAGGAATCAGTACAAGGAAGGTAGAATTAAGGCTTGTGGGCATGTCACCTGTAGTTCTGATATGTTCAATAATCTGAGTGAGCTCCTTACCCATCAGCTCGAAGAAATGTATGAAGAACTCCGCGGGCCACCCGTCCGGTCTCGGAGATTTATCCGATGAAAATGCTTTGAGAACCTTGATAATTTCATTCCCAGAAACTTCACCTTCCAAGATGGAAATGGCTTCCTCATTCATAAATCTATTAACGTGCTCTAGAATCCATTCCTGGCTTTCATAGTCAATGCCTGTCTGTCTTGAGAAGAAAGAAGAGAAATAAACAATCGCTTCTTCTCGAATATCCTGCGAAGTATATGCCACTGTGCCATCCACCCGCCTAATACTCCATATCGAATTCCTGTTCTTCCGCCCATTAGCAAACTTGTGGAAGTACTTTGTGTTTAAATCGCCCTCAGCCAACCACACAACTCGGCTTTTCAGCTTCCAAGAAACCTCTTCAATCCTGAGTATTTCCCTTTTCCTTTCACCGAGCGATATTAATTCTTGTAGAGTTCTGTCATCAGGATAAGCATTAAGAAAGGAAGATATAATCACTTCCATCTCCCGCTGAATTTCCCCATATTCCATTCTCAGATTAAGTTTCTTTTGTCGTTCCCATATCTTGGAAGCCCGCTTTATCTTTTGAAGTCTATATTGAAAAAAGTCCCATTCGCTATCAAACTGTATATTATATTCTGCTTTCCAAATCTCCTCAACCAGCCCTGTATATTGCTCATCCTCGAGCCAAATTTTATTGAACTTAAACGGGCGGCCATGCACCTCTTCATTTTTAAACCATGTAAAAGATATTGGAAAGTGGTCAGAAATGTCAGATACAAAAATCAACGACGATGGATTCTGCATGATGTCCATGACCGATTCTTTGATCAACACCCGATCTAACCTCTTTCCAATGTAATTGTCACCGCCCCGTTTATTGGTCCACGTTGGCGCCATTGGGAGAGGCCGAATGTCCTTTAGTCCCTGTGTGTAAAACATATCATTTAGAAAACCTGCAAGGGGGTCCAACCGCGCCGCCCTACCCCAAATCTCATCCGCATTCAGTGTAGAATTTAAGTCACCCATCATTATCAGGTTAGGCAGATCCAAAATACCCAACGCCTTCATTCTGTCCCAAAACGCACACCTATTTGCATATGGCGCATATATGTTGATAAGATTAAAGTTGCCTGGCAGACCTCTGAACCGCCCAGATAACAGAATACCTCCAAAAAAGCTAAATGCCCTGAACGCCACCAACTCTAGATTCCAAATGGCGACCAGCCCACCAGACCTGCCGCATGAATCAATCGCCACTGCCTGCCATCCTTTCCTGATTTTTAAAAACAAATTAATAGACTTCATACGATTGGACATATTCTCCTGTCCCAAAAACACGATAGGGTTCCTGGCATTCAGAAAATCCTTTAGGCAATTATATTTGGGGGTATCGCCCAAACCCCGCAGATTCATTGAGATAATGTGATTCATGAGAAAGACCTCCTCGGGTGGCTTGCTCTAAGCGCCCTGGGGGAGTCCTGTGGTCCAGCATATCCAGCTATAGGAACATCTGACAGACCAGCGTCATCATCGGAGAACAGAGATACAGAATTTAACTTTCCTTTATTCAACCTACATGCAGCCTTTGCCTTTTTCTTTATAGAGCATATAACAGTAGATAGCCCTGATGAGTTTTTTGGTGGCGAGGGAATTGGTTTGTCGAAAACCGTTAAGGCCGCAAGGTCGATGTTGGGGTTCCCCAGCAGCGAATCAATATCGCTTCCTATTGTGTTTCTAGGGGAGTCATATAGGTTTATAGGGCCTGATTTGTAAGATGGGCTTTCTATCGAGGTTCTGTTAACCGCACAGTTGGAGTATTCATCTATCAAGAGGCCTGTATGAGAAGATTCCCCCCCAGTTGTGGACGGATTGTACAATGGCGGGTCATACTCCGGAGAGCTCAATCCATCAGTGTGTATAGGCGCCATGACCGGTAACGCCTCATTGCTAGGTGTAGGCTCTGAACCCTTTGTTTTCCCAACCCTACTATATGAGGTGGCCTTATCGAAAGGAGCGTTTGGTTCATTTGGGCGAATGGAAGGGCATGGCACCGGGCCATCCAAGTCCTTAGGCATATATAAGGTCTGTGATAGATCAGAAGCTGGCCTATTATCAGAATGAGGCTGAAGAACCCTATACAGTTTATTACCAACCGATGGGTGTCAAGCAATATTCGGAGGGACCATAGAATCTGAAATGGGAGAGGCATCTTGTCTATTTACTATATTATGGTTCTCTTCATCATAAGATTCATTATAAGACATACCTTTGTTATAACCCTTGGATGTGTCTGTGCCCCCACTGCTCCTAGCAGCGCCGCCCATATCCACTTGATTCTGTACCCTTTGCAAATACGAAGCCTGAGCGGGCAATGCTCCCTAAGATGGCCTGTTTTATGGCAAATCAGGGATCGGAACGGGATGCCCCAGAAATCAATGCGTTGGCGATGCCTTCTGTTGCACCATAGCAAATCAACATCACCTGGAAGGTCAGCCATATAGTTAATCTCAACCAATATCCACGCTATCCTTTTATCTGCAGTACCCACAATGCTGGGATCGATGTATTTGGTCTCCCCAATTGAGTCACCAATAGACCGTAGTGCCTTCAGAGTCCAGAACTCCAAAGGCAAACCCGGAAGTTTAACCCATACCAATCTGCTTCGAGGGGCTTCCAGCACCGGATTAAAGCCTATATACCATGGTATAATCTGTAAAAAGCATCGCCCCCGAACCCATGTGCTATCTGTAACCTTATGGACGTCCTTATCATTCATAAAATGTACACTGAACCACCTGTTTATGAGTCTGCTGACTATGGGCGTATATCCAATTATGGGTTTCCATTTCTTATTAACCCATAATGCTGAGTCAAATTCTTCACAGTCCGGGAAGACCCATCTACAGACAATGGCCCTGTGCTGTAAACTCATTACCCGAATACTAAGGTCATCATAGTCCAAAGCGACCTCTCTTATCTCCATCCTTTGTTTGAACAGCTTCTTCTTACGACGACGAACTCTTCTGTAATAGTGTCCTCTGGACCGATAATTAGAAGGATTTTTAGAATCCGAGACGTTCAAAAAAGCCTGCTTAATAATGGCATCATCGGTCTGAAAGTCAGAAGAAATTAAGCCCCCGCCACCTTGCGTCCTGTCTTCTATATGTGCGTCGATGCCCTTACCGTCCATATTGAGAAGACGTCTATCACTATATGTGCGTCGATGCCCTTACCGTCCATATTGAGAAGACGTCTATCACTATATGTGCGTCGATGCCCTTACCGTCCATATTGAGAAGACGTCTATCACTGATGAGAATTAAACCTTCTGGCTGTGCAGAGTGCCACCACTTGCCACTATGACAGACCGGTCCTACAAGGATCACTTGTGTGAAGAATAAGATTCTGATTCTCTAAATCATAAAACTCTTTATAATATATGTTGTAGATTGTCTTTGTTATTGCAGACTAGACCTTGATAGCCGTTGATATTATGTCCTGCTGTGAATGTAGATTATTTTATCATCCCCCAGCTACCAGCCCATGCACCCGTACCCAATTCCACTCCCCTTACTAAATAAAAGTAATGAATCCTTGCGTACATCAGATGATCCATAAATAGCAATCAGAAGATATAAGATTCACCCGATGCACCCGTACCCAATTCCACTCCCCTTACTAAATAAAAGTAATGAATCCTTGCGTACATCAGATGATCCATAAATAGCAATCAGAAGATATAAGATTCACCCGATCCGGATACATAAAAATGAAATGAGCCTATGTACTCTTGATCGCTGTGTGACATCTGCCTGCCACCGATTCTGACCACTCTAACTGACCCTAATAATAATCATCCCCCGCCGATCATACCTTAATCCCAGAATCATCCCGGAAAATTCAAATTCTGTATTTTTCCGACCCTGTATCCCCGAGCTACGTATGGCTCCTGCAACAGTAGATCCTCCAGAGATCGAACACCACCCCCTGAGCCACCAGAAACATGCCCTGAATGAAGACATTTGTCGAAGCAACTCTCGAAGATAAAGAATCATCATTACAAAGTTAGTAACCATCCCCGAAACAATTAAGAGGAAGAGCCCGACCACCAGCCGCAACAATATGCCCTTACAGGTTCCAGCAGAAAACCAAAAACTTTCCAGGTATACTGCTCCATCTATCCCCTACAGCCACGATGAGCACGTCAAGCAGTCCAACCCGGGTTCCAGCTATGAGAACCAGCCGCAATACAAAAGCCACCATAAGCATGATCTCGATGGGTACCAGCTTGTAGATCACGGACATAGCCACCAGGAGAAACATATTAACTCTCAAAGGTTCCAGCTATATAGATGGCCACAATACCCAGACATTAGTTTTTGCCACTACAAGCAGCAAATTGTTCAATCTGGGTTCCAGTCAATGCCCCTTTAACCTCTTCTGCTCTGCCTTCCATTCTATTCTCTCCACAACCCAACTTACTTACTATTGATCCCCCTACCCACTCTTTTCACAATGACCGCCAATCTCTGCTAAAATTCAAGAGGCTCATTACCACTGATCCAAATCAATCCATGGCAGATTGGAATCCCGCCAACCCCTTTTGCAACTGGACCGGTGTTACCTGCCTCCCTCAGCCTCCATGTAAATAACTTTGTTACAATACCCACTAACTCTTTTACTCTTCGACAGAATCTGGGGATGTATCTCTCGACCACATCGATGGAGGACAACTTTTGATCCACTGTTCTGTGCCAGACGGGATAGGATTCTTTGGGGTCTCTCTTCAATCGTATTTGAAAACCATTTCTGAATCCCGTACCATCTGCGAGAGATAATATAGTCTTTGTTTTTTCTTTGATTTATGGTTTTGGGTCAGATTTGCTTCGGCAGAAACGCGACAACACTCCCTCAGAATTTCCATTAGTGATAGCACGGTCTGGGAGATCTGAACAAAATGCTGGCAGTGCACATATTATCGATGCTGAGTCCCGAATCGCCCCTGTCCTATGGGAAGGACGAAATGCATGTCCAATGGTTTGCAGGCACAACCCAGATCCGGATACGCATAAGAGGATGGAAGATATCAGGTATCATTCTAGCTCTCGCCCACTGGTTAAGTATTTAAAATGAATACGATATTATTTTTCTCTGTTTAATGTTTGAATTTCAATCCGGTTAATAATTTTATATAACATCACACCCTTTTATGTATTTTTTATCACTTTATATTGATAAACCTTCATAAATAGCGATTTTCGTATACTAATATAAAAATATTAATTGAAGGATATTTTATATTTTTGATAATATTTTTTTTAAATGTATAGAAATAGGTTAACTACCCAATATAAATATGAGGTAGAAATAGGTTAATTATCCAATATTTATATTGGGTAGAAATAGGTTAACTACTTAAAATTTATATTTTTAAAAAGTAAATGTATGTATTTTATTAACTGTCACTATGGCATTTTAAGTGGTATGATTTTTTTTTAGATAATTCTGTAAACTTGGTTTAAAAACTATGTTACTATAAGTAATATAGATTTTTTTATTATGTAGAAAAAAAAACCAAAAAACATTAAAATTCTATAAATGGACTATTTTTAAATAATCTAAAATTAAATTAAATAAATAATAAGTAGTTATATACATGACTTAAAAAAAAAAAAATCAACCTTAATCCATCTTAAATGTAAAGGTCAAATTTTTTTAATATGTAGATTTTTTTAATATAAAAAATTAAAACATGACATGAATTAAATGATAAAAATATTTAAACCTTAAGAAATTTGTTCTTTTAGATGTTTGGTAGATTCAAAGTCTAAAAGGGGAAAAAAATTGAACTCATTATCGTAACAAAGTTTTTGATTATGTTAATACTTTTATTGAGTCCAAAGTGATACATTTATCAAAATGTTATCGTTCCAAAGTCCTCCAATTTCCAAGCTAGGCATTTGTTTGCATCTATGGAAATGATCACATGTGAAGTCCCATACATGTGGTTATACTTTTTAGCATATAACAGATTTGGTTGATATGACAAAGTCACAAAATAAAATCTTCTCCATTCCCTAGCAAATTATCCTAATTTGTTAACTGCATTATTTCATTGTATATCTATTTAAAGTTTGGTGTCATCATGTGTTCTATCACAAAGGGATTGGGATGGAGTCGATTTTTCAAACTGTTGACTCCTTGAGGGAAATGGAAAGGATCTCGATTCATGCATCTTGCTAACTCTCACAATGCAAGTATTATACTCTACATGTGCCTTCTCTGCTTATGAATATCGTTAGATCAATGTAATGCTTTATAGACTAGAAATTTCCCTTGGGAGCCATAATTTGAAAAGGCCATTAATGGTTCCACTAGACCACTCTAGATTTATGGACTAGAAATAATTTTCATGAGCAATCAAGAATAGACATTGGAATGGAAAAATCATCAATAAAATTTAAATGTTAACATAAAGATATTTGTCATAAGAAATTTGAAATAAAATGGTTCCCCCAACCTTTACCAAGGCATAACTTTGAAGTTTCTTAGATTAGTTGTGGCATTGTAGTAACTTCACCCTAAGATTTCCCCTCTTGAGATGATCCAAGGGCTAACCAAGAGCTAAAATCCTATAAACTTTGAACAAAATGTCATTAATTTTAAGGATTAAAGTAAATCATATAGCGACCCGTTAGGGGTAGTAGCCCGAGTGGTTAGGACTCATAGTGATAATGCCACCCACATCGGTTTGAATTCTAGCTACATTATTCAATATGGCTTGCAAATTATCATATCGAGTGATCAAATTGGATCACTATATAAATTTTCGTTTATATCAATGTTTTTAGAGTGAAAAAAATGAAGGAAACATCTGATCAGATTAGATCACTATATAATTTCTCATTTATATTAATGTTTTTAGAGTGAAAAATTTGAAGGAAAGAACTTATAAGAATATTTACTATCGACGGGACCTACTTTAGAGAATTGGATTTTGAAACCCTTCGGGACAGGTTTGAGCCCTTAAATGACATTTTCTTGGGGGGATGGGGGTAAGGTGGGTTGGGGAGGGGGGGCGAGAGGGGTGCGAGGTTGCGGTAAAAATTTCCCTTTTAAGAAATAGACCATACGACATTGTCTTACACTCAAATACCTTTCCAACGGTGCAAGAATCATGTCAAACAAAGTTTCGATGCAAAAGTTATGCCTCCTCGAAGTTGACCTAATGTGATTGAACACTATAATTCGAGAAGATATCATGTCATCCATCGTTAATTATGAAAAAAGTGATAGCCACATGGGCATTATGAAGAAAACCCCTTAAGGGTAAAAGTTGTAACTCTAGTTGAAAGTTGAAGGAGTAAAACTTAACCCCTAATTGGCTATCAATTTGTGTTATAACTAGGACACTAGGAGGAAAAGGGGTTCTATTCTATTTGCTTGCATTTTGTTCCATAGTTACAAAGTAGAGTGGCTGAGTGTGCATATATAGAGAGCATAACAAAGGGGATTTGTATTTTGTAGTAGCCCATGGGCCACACGTCTCAGGTAACTCTAGAGGGAACGTCTTCTCCTTTGTATTTCCATCATTTCCATTATAAAGAAAAGAGGGCATATCAACCTCATCTCCCAACTAAGTTTGAATATCTTAAAAGGTTTCCAAGAGAATATCTCATTAATAGGTAATCGATTGCATGTATAAATGAAAAAACCAGTAATAAAATATCTTTAATCAAAAGGAATTAACCCTTCATATTATATCTTTCGGTTTATTTCAATATATTTGTTGTGATGAACTATGCAATGAAATATCCAAGGTGGTTTACAGATCATCGACTTAAGGAGGTTTTTCTTATTAGCAACGCTACATGATCCTTGGCAAAAACAATGATTTTATGTTCTAGTTATCAGTTCCCCCCTAACAAAAAAAGAAAATAAAAACAAGAAAATCATAAAACATTGCTTAAGACATCTTAATCATACAATAAAAATATCTTGAACATAATTAATATAAAACATATATAAAGACATAATAAAGACACTATTTGTCTAAAGTTAGGGACAATTAAATAGTAGTTGTAGCAATGCACATACTTATTTTATTTAATATATTTTTCTTATGAATATCTCATTTTTATCTTATTAGTCTCTACCCAGGAAATACTCTAACAATCAATTTTCTTGTTGACCACTATTATATTTGCATTGATCATGAAAATAACTTTATAAATAATTAAAGTGTTTTTTATTTTAATTTTAAAAAATAATTTGTTAGCATTTCATTGGCTTAAAAATTTGTGTCTTATTGCAGGGTTCTTGAAATATGTACCATGTTTCCCATGAAATTAGCTCACCCTTAGAACTCGCCAGTTTTCACGGGGATTATCATTTTTCACAGGATCTTGTGATCTAATTAAATAAATTGATAAATTTAATACATATATGAACGTATATTATTAACTTGACAAATATAGTCTTCTGGAGTTTTGAACCGAATCGTCCTAGAGATCGTTATTTCATTAATGTAATAAAAGGGCCTATTTATTTCATGAAAATCATGAGGTCAAGGGCTTTAATCAACATTATAAGATAAAGGATATGGTCATTCTTGTGGGGTATCTTGTGCTCAGAGATTTTGTTATGCACCTTGGTTTTCTCTTTGTCTTCCCTACATTGTTTGGAACAGGGATACAATCCACACTTATACATAATTATATGGTTAAATAATTCGTGTCTATATTAATCTATCTTTCCTAGATTTATTACCTTTGAGTTACATGTGAGGTTTCAATTCGACTTTTCTTTACTCAAATAAAGGGGGATTGAAGAGCATAGTATTGTATGTGATCTTCAAACCATTTCAACAAAAGAATTATTTGAAATGGGTAGTTTTTTCACCATATTTTTACTGTTCAAATTTTCTTCTTTGGTGCCAAAGGATATATACTATCAATGATGTTTAAGGCTTATTAATAAGGAATTCAAAATTTAAACTTATTTATATGAGGGACTACAAATGTGGTGCACTTAATTGAAGATAAAAAATTATGAAATAGTTTAATTAACAATATATTGGAACTGACATAATCTTATTATAAGAGGCGAGAATGCAGAGATATGGTTGTAATTTATTGTTTAATCTCGCATTGTTTTATTTTTTCGGAATGCCTTTCATTGAATGAAGGCTAGTGATTGAAAATTAAATTTGGATGTGCTTCGATTCTACTAAGCATACACTACTTGAATGCTTGTATATTTACTTCATTAAAATAATAATCTTTGGAATGATATTTTTTCATATGGATTGTTTGAAACATTATTATAAACAATTTGTTTTTTATCATTTTAAAAATTTGGGTCAAAGCATGTAGCCGGGTTACACATTTTGGCGAAATGAGGGCGCATTTTGCTTAAAAAGGGATGCCTGATCAAGCAATTTTAAGCGCTCGATCGAGTTGTTGAGCTGCTTAAAAATAACTCAATGGAGCGTTTAAAGAAACTCTCAATTGAGCCATTTTCTAACCTGAGTTAACGATTCAATCGAGAGTTATGGCTTGATCGAGCTATATCTTTGGATTGATCTATTGGCTCGATCAAAAGATATAACTATATCGAGCATTATTTCTAATTCAAATAACCTAGCCGCAACCTACACAAGTCATTTTGCTCAGACCACAAGAGGAAAAGGATTTGACGGAAGATTTGTAAGCTCGGCCGAGATGGAGGAACTCAATCTGGCTACCCATCAACCCAACCAACGACCCAAAGGCTCAATCCGAGGTAGGTTTCCTACTATTTTTGTCTCTTTTATTTATTTAATTTTCTGCAAAATAAAATAAGTTAATTTGAAAAAAAAACCTAGCATACAAAAATTACAAAAAATAATCATGAAAATCACCGTGAAAACCACAAAAAACAACCTAAAAAAGCACCAAGAAAACCATTGAAGACTAAAAACAACTTAGAAAACCACCAAGAAAACCCTTGAAAAGCACAAAAACGAACTATAATTTAGGTTTTAATTATATATTTTTTAATTCCATTGTATACGTTATCTACAATATTAACATGTTTATTATAAATATTTCCTATGGTAAATTTAATTTTTAATTATTTTATGTTTTAAAGATTTTTTTAGTATTTTAGTGAAATAAATTTTCAAAAAAAAGGTTTTTGTTATTAAAAATGCATTTTAAATTTTGAACAAATTTGATGAGCAGTATACCCAAAAAAATTTCAAAATAGAAAACAATGAAACTATAAAACTCTTATGCTGAACCTCTATTAAATCAAATAAGAAAATTTATTTCATTTTTTATTTTAAATTTAAATAAATTTATATTTTAAATATTTTTAAATAATAAATACAATAATTTGTTTTATAAAATTAATTGAATTAAAATAAAATATTTGAACTAAATTAAAATTTTAAAACAATTTTTTTTAATTTAAATAAATTTTATTAACCATATATATATAACAAAACATAAAGTTATATATAACATGACTAACATATATATATATATATATATGTGTGTGTGTGTGTGTGTGTGTGTGTGTGTTTCCTCCTAAGAGGTCACAGGTTTAAAACTAGAGGGGGGTAGAGTATGTATGCCTTTGTAGACTTAGCAATCAAATTGCTGCGCGGAGGTGGGTCCCTTGTCCCAAAAACAAGGGGGTCTCATACACCAATTTGGTGTCTGACTTGGTCGTGACCTTAAAATTGGATATATATATATATATATATAGTTGTAAAGCATAACATAACTATAGCTATTATATATATACAACATAACTATATAACTAGATATATAACATAGTTATAGTGATAACATTTCTCGCACACACAGATATAACATTTAACATAGTTTTATAACTATTTAACATAATGTATTCTTCATAATCACATAAGATGAGTAATGCTCAACAACGTTTTTAAGACTCGAGTTGGTCTGTATCCTGAAATTTTCCTTAAAATTATTTAATATAATGATACATGAAAACTATATATCTCTTAGTTCCTACCCTTATTAAATTTATTAGTTGAGTAATGATTTTGTAACTTACACTTCCTATATTTTTATTTAACTATATAATGCAACATAATATAACTATAACACACACACACACACACACACACACACACACACACACATGTTTAAGTTTCAGCAATGCATTATTGATACATACATTAAATCCACGATGTAAAGTGGATTTAAAGAGGATATATACTCATTTTGACTCGTTTCTAATTTATACCATACAATTTCATTATGTAGTGTGTCCTACCATAAACATTGTCTTGATGTGCTTGCACCTAGTATATGTCATGTGTCAAAATCAAACATTATAATAACTTGTCATGTGGAGTATTTGGTTGGCATGAAGTTTTATTAGTTTTTTAAATATGTTTATTTCAAATTTTTACATATATTTACATATTTCTGCTTTATGAATAGAATGCATTATTTATAAATGGGGAAAAGTGTAAGTTAGATATTCAATCACATTTTTCGATCGTGTTTACATGGAACTCAATACTTTGGTTGATAATTTATCAAAATAGACACTCTATTTAGTTTAGGAATTTAGCCTATACTATTCTACTTGAGTTTATAAATGGTTTTATTATCAACATGCTTTCTACGTCAAAATATTTTTCTTGGATTCATTTATATGTATTATATGTAATTTGCAGAACCATCTCCCATACACCCCTCACTGCAGTCCGTCGAAGTGTTGGGGGATTTGTTATACATGGTCGGGCTAGATCACATAGCCATACTAGAGTGTCTATTCCACTCATAGATCCTCCCCCCGACACAAGTCAGAGTGTCAAAGGCAGTGTTTATGTCTCTGTTGATGATTTTTCTACGAATAGTGGACCTTCTTCAACCGTTTTAGATATACATATTGCATTTTAAATTCTCTTTAAACTTTATGTGTTTATGTCCTGAAATTGTCTTTAATTTTTAAATCATCTTCAATTGATGTGTTTGGTTTTAATATATATCTTATTATGCTTCTAGTTTGTTATATATATATGTTTATGATTTGTAGACCCTCAATAAGGTGAAGGTGAGGATCAAACTACAGTGTCAATCCCTGTATGGAACGATACTATAGCCAGTATCACAATTGAGGATGTTAGGGCCCAACAAACATGGATCACACGAGATCTGGATAAATCTCTGATAGTTCACCTACTCAGTGTAGTTTGTCTCTAATGCTAGATAGCATCAACAAGTTGATCAAGACATACCAAAGGGAGGGCCCACAAAGCCACCTCCTGTATTCTATACATAGGATTATGAGGCTATAGGTTAGAGGCACGCATAATTTGAAGGAAATGAAAGATGCCACCATGAACATTGGTATTCGTGGGGAGTTGTTTGACATCCCTTCGGAATGTCATGATAGACACGTTGGTAGTATTCCACTAAAACATTTTAAAAATGTTGATGCGGCCCCTTTTGTTTATGAACGATTCATTAGAGCTTGGGGCTAGTTCCCCCACCATGAACAGGTCCTGTCCTTTAAAAGAATATATATGCAGAGTTCGTGCCACATATGAGGTCGAATTACACCAACACCGGATCTAAGTTTTATGGACCAAGTTTGGGATGTAGTTATGAATGTGCCAGGGCTCGGAGGGACCCTGTGCATGTAGCACCACCTCCGAGATTGTTTCCACGACCATATCAGAGCTTGGTATTACCAAAAGAGCTAGAGAAGTTTTCATGGCTTGGTGTTAAGGCTAGGAATACCATTGCAGACAACATGCAGAGAAAATTGACCATTGCACATGTCACATTGCGTGGATATATGAGCATACCACCTTCGTTGCCTCATTTCCTACCAGTTTCATTACATGACGATTCATATCTCGAGATTCTAGGGCATGTCCAACTTTTTTCATAAACATGTTCATGTTGTGATACCATCCATGACACTTGGAGGGTGCATGACCCACATGACACAAACGAGGTACATATATATGAAACTTTTGAATCTTATTGTCAAATTCTACATTATTTATATTAATAAGTTTGTATCAGATTGCATTTATATTAATAATTTCATGATAACATGCATGCACAACCCAACTACATAGATGAGCTTATGAGGTCATCCAAGGGGGCAGCTTACCAGCCAGAGCATCCTTCTTTAGTGCATGTTTCCATGGCTTAGTCTCCTCCACCTCCACCTCATATCACTCATGGACTAACAATTGAGATGAATTTTTTAATTCTTAATATTAATTTGTAGACTAATTATAATTTTACTTTGCCATTGTGTACAAAGGCCGAGATGTAAACAGGTGTCGATGTTGTAGTTATTTGGACACATGAATGGGATGTTGGGTATGGAGGCATTGAGCCACAAACAAGGGAGCACCAAATCGAGATTGATTTGACCCCCATCCCACCCGACTTCCATTTTGACTCGACTGAGTCACAAGTAGGGGACTATTTAAATGCATAGTTCAAAATCATTTATTTCCAGATTATTTATTTTGTATAAATAATGTTTTATTTAATTTCAATTGGAATGTGTTATATTGCAGTACCAGATTATGGACACTCACTCTACACAACGGAACACACATAAGGGTTCTAGAACCAATACTTTCTATACTGGACCATAGATATTTTGTATATTTTCAGGCTCATTTCATAGGGCATATTCACATGTGATGTAAAAATTGTATATTTTCATACATGGACAATTTATGGATGCATGACCATTATTTCAGTTTATGGATGCTTATTATTTTAGTTTGTGGATGTTCATGTGCATAATGTAATTTTTATATATTTTCAATGGATAGTTTATTATCATACATAGCTAACACAATAACATTTTTTACTTCTCAAGAAATAAACTAAGAAATTAAGTATAATATTAGTCTATGATGCAAGTCATTTTGATACTTAAAATGAACTAAAATATATGTTTGGTTCAATTAAAATACACAAATAGGATTGAAATACATTTTAAATTCAATTTTAAAAAACGAATTCAACTAGTCATGTTCAACTAATAACTTGTTTTATTAAATTTTATTTATTTTGAGGTCATCTACAACAACTTAGTCATAACACATGACATAATTCATATGTATTGGAATTTAATATACCAAAAAAAAATTAATGATAATATTTTAGATAATTTTAGATAATTTTAAGAACTTTCCTAAATTTAGTTGGCTATCAAATGTTTCAATCAATTCCTTAACTTAAGTCATTCAAGAAGTAAAACTTTATAAAATAACAATTTTGAATTCTAGTTTCATAGATTAAGGAAATAATTACAATCTTACTATGATGCAAGTCACTTTAATACTTAAAATGAACTAAAATATATCATGTACATCAATTTAGTACTAAATTTGTAGAAAGTGTCTTTTAGTGTAGTCAATGTCTATTAATTTAAACAATTAATGATATGTTTCTATAATTATATGCACTTTCCTAAATTTACTTGTCTATCCAAGTATTTCAATCAATTTTTTTATCTTAATACCTTCAATTAAGAACATTCAAGAAGTAAAATTTTACAAAATAACAATTTTAGTTGTCATATTGGCTTGTAGAAAATGTTTTTTAGTGCACAATCAATGTATGTTAAATTATAATTATTTTAATTTATATTTTAAGATGTAAACTACCAATAAGTTTTATTTGATTTTATTTCTTTTGAGGTTATCTAAAAGAGATTAATGGTCATCTTGGTTGTTATATACTGAAATGGATTTTATAGAAACCAAATATGTATGACATGTATATAGATCTATAAAATTTCTTGCATGCTCAACATGAATACTATACACATTACATTTAAAAAATTTAAGATGAAATTTTTTAATTAAATCTAAATCTAAATCCCTATGGATTCTAAAGAACCTCCTTGAAATTTGGTGCACTTTAGAAACTTAAGAACCTCAAGGAAACTAAAGTTTATATAACATATATGTACACCATTATGAATCCATCCTATATAAGAGGGAAACATTTCTATATTCAAAATTACAAGAGTATTCAACTATCACATTTATAGATTACAAAAAACATACATTTGAGATATCCTATACTAGACTAGATTACTCTTGATTGATATATACTCAGCTTCAGGGCTTGATATTTGCATCATCTGCTCATTTGGCCAATGTATCATAGGAATGAAAGTATCCATAATACGTTCATGTTTGAATATGTCATCTTCCATCTCCTTGGTTCACCTTTATTTTTATTTTAAATTTCTATGAGATTGATCCGAGATGCTATGACTAGATGATTGTATTGACAAGATATATATTCAGGCATAAAATCTCTAAAAATGATGTGACCAGTCTATTTTTTAACCTTTTAAAAAAAATGGCCTATCATAACCATGTCACCGATTTGGTATGTGAATTATCCATCTTCATATGGTCTCACTAACCTACTTTTTACATGTGTGCATCACATCGAATAGTAGGCCATATTATCTTTGTTTCCTATGGGGGAAGTGACAACAAAAAGATCCCCTACAACCAAAATAAAAAATATGTATTAGTTAAATACATTAAATATTTCAATTTATAGATGAAATTTTCAATGATAGATGAGCTA
The DNA here is from genome assembly GCA_034641835.2 of Pinus albicaulis. NCBI lineage: Eukaryota > Viridiplantae > Streptophyta > Pinopsida > Pinales > Pinaceae > Pinus > Pinus albicaulis. The sequence goes on along the minus strand of CM076583.1, from coordinate 555,496,628 downwards.
CATATGCCCCCTTACAAGATCAAATACTCGACCATGATCAAGTGAAATGATGGCCTCTTCATCATGCATCTCTTGCCACATCAAAATTGGATAGGGTCCCTTTGGATTAAGAGGGGCATATTTCCATCCTTTCACATACCTGTGTTTTTCACAGTGATCAAGTCTACATCCATCAACATCAATGCAAAACTCACAAAAACATATGAGTTTTCTCGTCTTGATGGAAAATATTTCCCCCATGTCTTTACTCCACACTGAGTGTAATTCCCTTGTTCCTTCTACAATATTAAAATAAAAAGGAATGGATCTATTCACATTTCCAAGTTCAATATTCCACAAGAACATATGCACATGCCTTATAAATTCATTACCTTCATGTCCTAAATGGGATCTACACCAGTTGACCACCTCTAGGGATGATTTGAGTTGATCTGCATCATGACTCATTTAATACCCCTAAGTTCTCGCTTCACACAGGCACCAGCACCATCATACTTACTATTTCCATGTCTTGTTTCAAAGTAGCTCCAAGAATGCTAAATTTTTGTCTTATTGTTTAGTTAGCTCAACCGATAAAAAAAGTGTTTTGAGTTGAACTTCACTACACAACCATCTAACCATATCCAATGCCTCCTGAATGATATGCCATTTTTTTAATGATTCATAAATTAGGTCAATGAAAATTTTCACCTACAATGTGTCATGCTCATGATCATCACTGATGTAAAAGTGATACTCCTTAATCACATCATGTGAATCGTCAGTGTTATCCCTACAATCAATGTTCAATTTTACATGTCTGTACAAACATGTACTAATATGGACACTTGGTATGAGTGATAATACTCACTCGGTATATATTTATGAGGAGAAAATGTGTAATTCTCAACAAGTTCCACCACTGATAAGATTGTGCCTGGCTAAAATAATCCACGACAATGCTTAAATTCATACACTTGCCACCTAGACTTGTGCGAGTGTTTCATATATTTATAGATCTAGTTTTGAAACACCCCCATGAATTATAAAATAAGAATCTCATACTCAACATATTTTATGCTCTTAGGCACCAGAGTTGAAGAAGATGATTGATTTCCCACGACATACTCATAATGCTTCTATGTGACAGCGACATATGACATCCTAGACTGGTTGGGATAAATAAGAGTGTTCCTATGGAACAATGCCAAATTACCATATTCAGTGCATTTATCCCACCTATACATATTTTCTTGTAATACAAATCTTTTGGATCCCTTCTACATGATATTTATAAAACAAAATCATGCAATGTAGGAGGAGGAGGGCCACTGTGACAATTCATCTTTTAAAATTCCTAGAAAGTGTCATAATGAAGTTTAAATTCAACATGATATCGACAACAACACATGTCATAGATTTTATTGGGCATAATAAACCATGAATTCAATTTATGAAACATCCTTATGGATATATTCACATGGTGATTACTTTCCTGAAATTTCTTGAACAATGAAACTACTGTCTTTTATACAATGTGCTTAGTGTGTTCCACATACTCACCTTTAGCTATGTGATGTCGTACAACATGCTTTCTATTTGGAATAACACGGGAATGAATATTCCAAAAATCTACCACAAATGCTCTGATTCTTGTTGTAATCATATCTTTGTAGGTTTTCTTGATGATAATGTCCCAACAAGCAGATGTATCATTTTCATTCACTCGAACCCTGAATTTGGTATGCTTGTACAAGGTTTTTCCCGAGACATGGAGCAATTGTCATTTTTACCAACTTTTGTTGTCTTGATGTACTTGGTGCGACAATAGAAGTTGTAATTTCCCCGTTTGCAACTCAAACATTGGATTTTATCTATTTTCCAAACATAGTGAATTCCTTTGATATATTTTTAGTGAAATTCGTATATGACTTCTTGATTTTAGCATCTTGGACACCCAAAAGCTTTGTGGCATGTTTTAGTTTCCTATGTTTGATCAACCCATATAGTATCTGAGCTTTTGCAACAACTGAATTTTTCTCAAAATGTTGTCTAATGACATTATTAACATGGTATATAATAGTGTGAGTAGGGATAGGCTCCCCAAGGTCCTCTATTGTGCGTGCATCCAAATTTTCTGCAAACGGTCCAACCCTTTCCAAACCACTATAATTCCCAATTATCCTGTCAACTCGAGAGGAAAAAATTTGTTCTTCCAGTGTTTTATAAAATTGATAGGGAAAATATTCTTCCTCCATTGGTTAATAAGATTGGCATGGCACATGTTGTTCCCCTAGTAAAAATTGATCAGCTTGATAGGGCACATTTTTCTCTAGTGGTTAATCAAGTCCATAGGGAACATCTTCATCATCATCTGGTTGATCATCTTGATGGGACACATCTTCTCCCTCATGTGGTTGTTCAATTTCCATCCCTACATAGTGGAATACAAAATATACTTGTAATTCAAGTGAGTAATCATCATAAGACAAGTGAATAGTAAATCTACGCATGTTTATTTAAGAAATCACCATAGGTGGAAGGTAATGATATGATTTTATAGTAGGAAAATAGGTAGGAGAGGTTAACATGGACCAATAGTTATAAGTTGAAATATTAAAAGAAAATGGTTTCGAGATCATGGAAATATGGGTCGAATAAGAGCACATAAGTAAAGGTATCGGTCCTTGTGTCAACAAAAAGGGCGATTTAGAATATGATGGAAGGTAAAAGAATTCCTCCTCACCAAAAAAAATCAATTTGGAAACCCTAGGGTTTTAGTCACAAACTGTAGGGAAAAGTTAAACGAAAAACAAGGTTACAATTGGCAACGAGGTAGTAGAAGTTGACATGGACCAAGGGTTATAAGTTGAAATATGGAAATAAAAGCGTTTTGAGCTCAAATAAATATGGGTCAAAGAATAGCCACCAGTAAAGGCATCAGTCCCTGTGTCAACAAAAAAGGTGATTCAAAATATCATGAAATGTAAAATCATTCCTCCTCACTCAACAACAATAATTTTGGAAACCCTAGGGTTTTAGTCACAAACCCTAGGAAAAAGTTAAATGAAAAACATGTTAACAATTGAAAACTAGGTAGCAGAGTTTGACATGGACCAAGGGTTATAAGTTGAAACATGGAAATAAAAGTGTTCCGAGCTTAGGGAAGGATGGGTCAAAGAAGAGCGCACCAGTGAAGGTATCATTCCCCGTGTTAACAAAAATGGCGATGCAGATTATGATAAAATATAAAAAAATTCATCTTCAATCAATAAAAATCAATTTGGAAACCATAGGGTTCTAGTCACAAACCCTAAGGAAAAGTTAAATGAAAAACAAGTTGACAGTTGGAAACTAGGTAGAAAAAGTTGAAATGGACCAAGGGTTATAATTTGAAACATGGAAATAAAATGGTTTCGAGCTCAGGGAAAGATGGATCGAAGAAGAGTGGACCAGTAAAGGTATCGGTCCCTGTGTCAATAAAAAGAGTGATTCATAATATGATGAAAGGTAAAAGAATTCATCCTCACTCAAAAAAATCAATTTGGAAGCCCTAGAGTTCTTCTCACATGGACCAAGGGTTCTAAATTAAACCTGAAAGTAAATGGTTTTTGAGCTCAAGGAAAGATGGGTCGAAGAAGGGAGCACTTTGGTAAAAGTATCAGTACACGTGTCAACAAAAAGGGTGATTCATAATATGATGAAAGGTAAAAGCTTCAACATGTATGAAAGGTGGAAGAATTTTCATGATAATGTGAATTGTATGTAAGAGGCATATGAAGATGATGTAATCCATATGAAGCATGTAACTAATGGCAAGAATTTTATTCTGAGAAATAAATCTGTTAGCAAGAAAGGAAATAAATCAACAACGCCTGAGACTTTTGCATTTGTAAGCACACCTGAAGACATATTTTTATTTAGGAAAACCAAATGAATCACTACATAAAACAAAGAAAAAAATAAATGGTTAATTTTCCCTTTAATTTGAATGTGTGAAATAATAAACAAAAGAGGTTTAACTAAGGTTTTGCATATGAGAAAAATTCCTAAAATTACCTAACGCCCTTCCACTCAAGTAATAATTGGGCCTTATGAAAATTTTAGAATAAAGTACTGGGGCCACATCATAAATGTCACTAGCAACGCTTCTAATAGCCAAGAAACAAAATAATGTATGGAGAGGGTTATAGTGGCCAAATTTACTAGGGATACGTCCTGAAAGAGTTGGCGATGCTTCTAGTAGCTTGACCAATATCACTGCTGGTCTAAGTGCTCCTAAACCTCGACCTATAGGGAAATATGCCCTAATATTTTTCCACTAGGTTACCTACATCTAGTGGGAATGGATGAATTTCAAATTCTAGTTGTTATTTTTGGACCTAGAACCCCTACCATGTGTTTAGAGACAACATAAAGGTCTGTGATAATCCACCACCTAGGCCTTACCCCCTTCACGAGTTTCTCTCCATGTACTGGATTTGTCACTAGATGATGTAGTATTTTAAGGTCCCTAAAAGACAAATTTCTATGTTTCAATATGAAAAAAAGCCATGACAGCTTATGTGCTTCCTATCGCCATGGTCCTAGCCTAAACTATAAATTATCTTGTGGTTCCTTTGGTGAATTTAGTGTGATATTGGTAAGATTTTTTTTAGAAAGGCTTTGCTTCATTTAGAGTGTGCCACAAAATCGAAGATCATATAATTTAGGTACACAGATTCCAGAAAGAGGATACCCTTTATACAAAGTTTAAGTGAGTTTAGTGTGTGGGGTGAATGTGTGTGCAAGTGAAATTGTGAGCATAAAAAGTGTGAATTGATGTAGATATGGAGTGATCCATTACAATTACCTTAATTAAACTATGTGATGTTTGTTCCTTGCAAGAAAAGAAATGGTGTGTGGACGATGGGCCACTTACTTATTTACTAATTATATTATGTGAGCATATGTTTAAGGGCAAAATTTCAAAGTAAAATATAAGAAACTACTATACTTGTAATAACCTTAGTAAACCAAATTATTTAGTAGTGATGGTCTGTGCAAGGTGAATCTAGTGCACATACAAAGTGTTTGAATTACAATTATGTGGATATGTGATTCATAATCCTTTAATAAAATTCCCCTAATTACACTATGTGATGTTTGTTCCTTTAAGAAAATAAATTATGTGTGAATGATGGTCCACTTACTTATTTCCTAATTATGCCATTTGAGCATATGTTTGTGTGAAAAAATCCAAAGAAAAATATAAGCCTTAGTTACTCTACTTGTAATGGTAGTATATAAATTTTTTTAGTAGTGATGGTGTGTGCAAGGTGAATCTAGTGCACATACAAAGTATTTGAATTGAAAATATATGGATATGTGGTTCATGATCCTTTAAAATAATTTCCCTAATTACACTATGTGATGTTTGTTCCTTGTAAGAAAAGAAATGATGTGTGGATGATTGACCACTTCTTTCCTAATTATACTATGTGAGCATATGTTTGTGTGCAAAATTCCAAAGTAAAATATAAGACTCAGTTAATCTAATTGTAATGGTATTATATTGAATTGGCTAGTAGTGATGGTGTGTGCAAGGTGGATCTAGTGCACATACAAAGAGTTTGAATTGCAATTATGTGCGAAATATGTATCATATTTATAATGTGTGGTTAAATATATTTCTATAAATAGTTTTTTTTCTAAATATGGCTACTTCTATTATAAAATACAAATCACAGATATACATTCGTCATCCCTCGGAATTGCTACGTTAGCCAATTCTAGCGGGAAATAGCAAGTTCAAAATTTCAAAAAAGGGGTTTCCCTAGAAGGGGAAACCAACCCAAGAATCTTGTCCATGTATCAGAGAAAATGATGCCCTTATACGGAAACCAAATTTAAACATCATTATGCAGTGCGTAAAAAAAGTCAAGAGAACTAAACCATAATTATACCATAGCATAGAGAAGAGACAAATGGGAACCAAGGGGTTAGTCTGGCTTCTTCTTATCATCCTGCAATGACAATTGAAGGTATTTCTATAAATAGTTAATAAAATACAAAATTTCCAATTTTTTTAAAATTTAATTTGATATATCATAAGAATAGTGTCTCCATTTACTAAGTGAAGCATTTAACCTTTTTAATAATTAGTTCTTCTTAGCAAAATTGTTTCATTTCTTCAAGAGACTATATAAATCTTAAATTAAAAGTGATTTCTAGAACAAAGTGAAGCATTTCAAGACCTTTTTCAAATTTACTTATTCTTAGCAACAATTTTTTATTTCTTCAAAAGAATATATAAATCCCAAACTAAAAGTGATCCTTACTGTAACAAGGAAAGTATTATATTTTTGTTCATATATATCATATACCAAACATTTCAATTATTTAAATCCAATGTCAATTATTTAAATCTACTCCTTTGTATAATAATTTGCAAGGTTGTGGTGTTAAATTTTCATATTGTTCTATGATGTATCAATTACTTTAGCCCAAATTAATTCTTCATAAAAAATGCCTCTAATTATAAGCAATGTAATTAACCATAAACTGTAATTGAAGATTGAACAATACATGAAATGATAAAGAAGAAAACAACACAACTATAGGAGACAACAAATTGGTCCAAGACTAGGGAAAAACCCCACAAGGGGGAAACCTTTCAAATCTTCTCCTTTAATAGATCGTCATAAAAAAATTTCAGCAGAGAGTTCAATGAGCCCAATACATATGCAGTGGAAAAAAATAGATTAGATCAACAGATCTATAGATCTACAACAATAAGAATCTAGAATCAAATAGATCACCAAAACGATGTGATATCTATTTCCAAATCCTAGATTTGAATCCAGGATGTTCTCAAAGATAGATCACAAACATCTGTGACTGAGCGAATGAAGTTTGGAAGCACTGCACGAGCAACTGAAGATTACCTAACCCATATCTACTCACAAAAACCCTTGGATGCAACCTCAACAAATTGTGCCCGTGGCTAAAGCTCTCTTCGTCACTACCTAGATACATTGTGTCTGTGTCTCTGCTCCAGATCAACTCGATCTAACCCTAGAACCCTAGTCGTGACGTTGTCACGCTCTGCCCACATCTATGGAAGGTTGGTCGCTACCTTGCCACATTGTGCATGTGGCTTTGGCCAGGTTTCACTAGTTCTATGCCTGGGACTATGTCCCAGAAGCCCCAGATTAGAGTGAGCATCTTTCTTGTGATTCTGAACCCTGTGCGAGCTTCTTCTGTTGAACCTTTGTGAACCAAAACATAAAATATGATCCAAGACAAAGAGTGCAATACGAAAATCTCATGAGATAATGTGTGAGAATGAGATTGAGGTCGCTTCTATTTATAGATTTTGTGAGGGGCCTCTTGGGGCTTTAGCCAAATCCACATGTGTTGAGGCCAACCCTTTCAATTTCATTAATAAATAAAATAATTCATAATTTAACTTATGCTTAAACGATTGGGGTGATCTATAGGTCAATTTTGGTCCTCTCAAAAAGAGGAATATAATGAAATTATAATCTTGACCATATGATCTATCCAAAGTGGAATAATTTCACTTGATAACCTCTGCCTGTAGATATTTACATCATGGTGTCATCACGAATCAAATCCATCTGCTAAAACTTTCTCGGATATAGAAGAAGAAGAATCAGGGAGCAATAAAATCCACCCGTATTGAGCAACAAAATCATTCATCATACAGGGGAGCACATCTCTGATCCTGGTATCTCATCGGAGAGCCCATTCTCAACCCAAAATCACAAAAGGGGAGAAAATATCAACCCAATCATATTGCCTACCAATCTTCCCAACAATGACTCTCAATAGTCGTGTGGTAGAACACCTACATCATAATTGACTTGGTTTGCACACCTCAAGTACACTCTCAACTCGTTGGCCAAATGAGGAGAAGTATTCCCAAAAAAGCCTTTCTTGAGGGTATGATTCCAACTTGGGTATTCTTGGCATAGACTAGATAGGGGAGCAACATCTCTGACCTTATAAAGATAGGGGAGCAACATCTCAACCCTCGGTAACATATAGGGAAGTTCCCTATTTTCCATATATCCATCAACCCTAGGAGCCCTCTATCTAAATTCCTCACCCTGAGAGTTCAAGTAGGGTTGGAAGAGTTTGCTCAGTGTCCTTGATCAATGCTTCCCCTTATCCGAAGGGGCTATATCCACCAGTCCAAGTTTTTCTCTGTAAACCAAGAAATTTCCTTTCAGTAGTTCCTTGGTGGAAATATTTTCTATCTGCTCGTCATTCAATATATGGTTGAGTCTAACATATCCTCTATGCACCATGTCACGAATAAAGTGATATTGAATCTCTAAGTGCTTGGAATTTTCATGAAACACAAGATTCTCTGCTAAATAGATCTTGCTCTTGTTGTCACAGTATATCACTATGGTATCTAATAATTGACCAAATATATCACCAAAGAGCTTCCTTAACTACACATATTCACAGCTAGCCATGCTAACAACAATGTATTTCACTTCTTTGGTGCTTAATGCTACCAAATTTTTCTTCCCGCTCATACAAAATATCATGGCAGAACCAAGACTAAAACAACAACTAGATGTACTCTTTCTGTCAAAAACATTTCTTGCCCAATCAACATCATTGTATCCATTAAGTTGAATAAATCTAGTAGAATATCTCAAGCCAAGTGTCATTGATCCATGTAAGAATATCAATACATGTTTGGCCATAATAATCCAATGTGCATGAAGGGGCTCAATCATGAATTTACTCAATTTCTTGTTAACTGCATAACATATATCTAGACTGGTGTTCACAAGGAACATCAGAGCTCCAATTAGTTGTTTGTACTTAGATGGATTTTCCATATAAGGTCTAGGTGCCTTTCCACATAGCTTCTTGAAATTCATCTCCATCAAAGTAGTTATGGATTTTCACTTAGTCATACCAAACCTTTCCAACAGCTTCACTACACACTTTCCTTGTGAGAGAAATATCTTGTTGGGCCTTTGCCACACCTCAAGGCCCAAAAATTAGTGCATAATACCAAGGTATTTCATCTCGAATTCAGAGGCTAGCTTCCTCTTACATTTGATCATAAGTAGTTCACTTATTGTTAAGAATAGATTGTCAACATATAGATCCAGAATCAACGACATGCCTTGGACAACCTTAAAATAAATGTTGGGATCAAATTTTATTCTTTTGAAACCTAGTTTCATTAGATAGCTATTAATGTGTGCATACCAAGCTCAGGGAGCTTGATTCAAACCACACAATTCTTTCTTTAATCTGGAAACATGAATTCTGTGATCTTCCACTTCAAATCCCTATGGTTGTCCAACATATACTTCTTCCTGTAACATTCCATGAAGGAAATCGATCTTTACATCCATTTGATGAAGGGCCCATCCTTAACTAGCAGCAAGGGAAACTATCAAATGGATAGTTGTGTCTCGAACCACAGGAGAAAATATGTCATCATCATCTTCTCCCTCTTTCTGAGAGAAACCTCAAGCCAAAAACCTCGCTTTGTATTTCTCAATGTTTCCATCGATTCTATATTTGATCTTGAATAGCCACTTTGAAGTCACCAAAAAATTCCCATGTGGTCTTGGAACAACATCCCATACATCATTTTTCACAATAAATTCGTATTCCTTGACCATGGCATCCTTCCAGACTTGTTCTTTGACCGCTTCTTCGAATGATTATGGTTAAACTTGTATCATAGCTATTATAGAAGCTACATATCCCTAATACATGCATGGTTCCTTACTTTCTCTAAAGGATATACAAATGGGAATGCTTCTTTCATTATCCTGTAGAGTGTCGTGAAGCCAAAGTGGTATTTTCTTTGAAGCAGGATCACTGGGAGGTGGATCTAGAGGATCTATAGTCTCCATAGGAATATAAATATCATCTAAATCAGGCATATAAGGACCATATATAATATCTCTGTCATCATCATCTTCATTGGGAGGTAGAGGAAGGTCTCTTGCTTTACAGAGTCCTATATTTTCATCGAAAGTTATGTCCATGCTAATTTTGACCTTCCTTTGAATAGGAATATATATTATGTATGCCTTATAGTTTTCACAATAACCAATAAACATACCTTTTCTTCCTGTAGCTTCTATCTTTTTCCTTTTGTCCTTCGACACATGAAAGAATACGAGGCAACCAAATATACAAATATGGCTAATGTCAGGCTTGTTACCCATGAATATTTCTTTGGGAGTCTTGTTTTTTAATGCTTGATGAGGCACTAAGTTCTAAACATATAAAATAACATCTGTGGATTTAGCCCACAAAAAATTTGGTATCTTTTGATTATGAAGCATGGCATGAGAAACTTCCAATATAGACCGGTTCTTCCTTTCAGCTAAGCCATTCTGTACATGTGTATAAGACACAATAATTTCCTTCTTGATCCATTCTTTATTGCAAAATTATATGAATTATTTTTACATGTATTCTCCTCCATTGCTGGACCTGAAACTTTGATTCTTTTCCTTGATTGATTTTTTATCAAGGCTTTGAATTATTGGAATTTTTCAAAGGCTTCATCCTTGTGCTTGAGGCAATACAACCATGTATTTCTTGAGAAATCGTTAATGAAGGTGATGTGGTAGAGATGAACACCAATATAATGTACATGCATTAAACCAGATATATCTGAATGAATGAGATGGAGGATGTTAGTTTTCTTGTTCTTCTTGGAAAGGGAATGGTCTCGTTGTTTTATTTCCACTCGTGCAACCTTGAAAAACTCCATCATCATGAACTTGAACATTGGGAATACCTAAGACCAATTTCTTCAATTTTGGAAAAGAATCATAGTGCATATGAGCCAACTTATAGTACCACATTTCACTTAGATGATTGGTATGATGAACCAATGTTAGAAGTGGCCTTCTTGTGACTTTATAGAGTCCTTCATATCTCAAACCTAATGTGAATGCATATTTCATATTTGAATCAAAAGACCGAGTTAAGACCTTTTCATTGATGAAGGAAACCCTCATCCCTTTATATTCTAATGTGAATATAGAAATCAAATTCTTCAATAGACCTGGTACATACATAACATCATGCAAAAATACTACTTCCCCAGAATTCAGCTAAAATTTAACATATCCAAATCCTTTTACGGGCTAAGTGGAGTTATCTCCAAGAATGATATTCAGTTTAGTTTCCCTCTCTACTATATTAGAGAGGACTTATTTGTATCCAGAGAAGTGATGAGTGGCCCCATTTTCAACCAAAAAACTATCCCACGAATCCGGTGGAGAAGAAATAGTAATTGCAGAAATGAGAATATATTATGATTTATTCAGTACATTAATTTCATACTTGGGAGCCCTTGATTTATTTTGAGGAGGATGTTATTTTTCACGGTTGGTTGAATAATATATTCTCCTTTCATATATTATGTCGTGGTGGTTCCTTTGATTGTATCTTCTTATTTTATCATTTTTTGTTTTGTTTCTGGTGTTGTATCATGGCCTCTTTCTCTTCTTGGGACAATCACACGCATAATGGAATTTATTGTGGAAGTTATAGCATTCAATATGGGATAGTGATCTATCATTCCTTCCTTTTGATCTTTGAGGAAGAGGTCTTCTAGAAGGGCCTCCTTTTGACCTCTTCCTTTCGTTATGGGAGATATATGCAGCAGAATCTCCCTCTTCATGCTTCTGAATTCTACCTTTTGCTATCATTCTTGATTCTTTTTGAGTAATATTTCCAAAAGCTTCATCAAATAACAAGAGAATGTTGTTGTTTCTGATTGTAGTAATGAAGGTTTCCCAAACAGGATGGAGACCTCTAAGAGTCACTACAACTAGCTCTCTGTTAGTCACATTCTCTCCAATCATTTGCAATTGATATCTAAGAAAAGAGATCCTCATAATGTGTGTCTGAACAGTTTCACCTTTTTTCATCTTCATTTCCTTGAGTTGATCTTTCAAGGTGGTAATCTCATTTAGATTGTTGATTTCATACATGTTGACTATATTTTTATACATGTATTTGTACTTTCTTAAATTCCCAACATATGCAAGTAAATGATCTTGTAAACCATCTTCTATAACTTTATTTCCTTTGGACTCACCTTTCTTGTATCTATTCTTGATAGAAGTGGAGGCATTTTCTGGAGGCTCGGGCATCATTCCTTGAATGTATTCTAGCACATCATTGTTGTCAGCTATGATATCCAACTTGACTTTTCATGCAACAAAGTTTGATGCATCACCCAATTTCTCATGGCTTCACTGCTTGTATTCTTCTGGGATTGTCTTTAACCTTAGCTTTGCTTCCATGTTAAATTTTCAGATTGTTCTATGTTATATAAATTAATTTATCCCAAATTAATTATTCATAAATAATGCATCCAATTATAAGTAGTGTGATTAATCATAAACTGTAAGTGAAGATAGAACAATAGATGTAGTGATAAAGAAAACAATAACACAACCATAAGAGACAACAAATTGGTCCTAGAACAAGGAAAAACCTCACAAGTGGGAAACCCTTTCAAATCTTCTTCTTCAATAGATCGTCACAAAACGTTTTCAGCAGAGAGTACAATGAGTCCAATACATATGCAACAGAAACAAATAGATCAGATCTACATATCTACAGGTCTACAATAAAAATAAACCCAGATCCAGTAGATCAATGAAATAATTTGATATCTACTGCCAAATCCTAGATTTGAATCAATGATGCTCTCAAAGACATATTGCAAGCATCTGTGACTAAGAAACTGAAGTTTGGAAGAACTGTGCAAGAAACTGAAGATGACCTAACCCAGATCTTCTAAAAAGAACCCTTGGTCGTGACCTCAACACGTTGTTCCCATGGCTAAAGGTCTCTTCGCCGCTACCTAGACCCACTGTGCATGTGGCTCTGTTCTAGATCAACCCAATCTAACCCTAGAACCCTAGCCGCGACCTTGTCACTCTCTACCCACAGCTATGGAAGCTTGGATGCTACCTTGCCATGTTGTGCCAAAGAATTTGGCTCGATTTCTCTATTTATGTGCCTACGACTATGGTCTAGAAGCCCTAGATCAAAGTGAGCCTCTCTCCTGTGATTCTGAACCTTGCACGAGCTTCTTCCATTGAACTTGTGTGAACCAAAACATAAAAGACGATCCAAGAAAAAGAGTGTAAGACGAAAATATCTTGAGTGAATGTGTGAGAATGAACTTGAGGTCGCTTCTATTTATAGATTTTGTGAAGGACCGCTTGGGGCTTTGACCAAATCCACATGTGTTGAGGCTGACCCTTTCCATTTCATTAATAAATAAAACAATTCATAATTTAACTTCTGCTTAACTGATTGTGGCGATTTATAGGTCTATTTTGGTCCTCTAAAAAAGAAGAATATAATTCAATTATAATCTCGACCATATGAGCCATCCAAAGTGGAATTTGATTCTAGTTGCAAGAGTTAACATGTTGAACTAAATATACTAATATAAATTAAGTTTAAATTCTTATATAGGAAACTTCTGAATGTACATATTTCAGAGGGAATTATTACTTACATAAATTAATGATGTGGTGAATCTTTTGAATTTGAGAGAGTGGGGGATTCTTGAAAAATCAAACTAGTGATTACCAAATTGAAGGGCCAAATTTATTTCATGAAATAAAACAAAATATATATCTATAAATTCATACAAATTTAATCAACTATAAGATAAATTGTGACTGAAAAACCATATAATACATAAATACACACTACATGATACAATAAAGAACCTATTCAACTAATCTTAAAGTATGTTAATATTTAAAAGCCTACTATACAAAATAAAATTAGTTGGAAACAAATTTATTCATTAGAAGTGCAATATCATTTAACGTTCTAAAATGTGTAACTGAAATTACCATAAAGAAATAGTAAGAATATCTTTATTAAAGGAAGAATTTATCATATTTATAGAGAATTTCAAAATTCCAAATAAAAAGTGGAAGCAATGTGGGATGAGAATAACAATGAAATTTTTGATAAGCAAACAAAAATAAATCAAGAGATATATGTTTTAGTGGATTTAGAGAACATGGAAGATGTTTCAAGGTCATATCAACAATGAATGTACATTGTTATCATTTGTGGTGAAGAGGGGCACAAATGATTTGAGCGTTTTTTTGGGAGAATGTACATGGAAATTTTAGCACAAAAATAAAGTAGGGCACAAGGAGGGGTAAGAGGATTTAAAAAACTATATGTTTCTATGGGGAACCTTTTTAATGCATGTGTAAAGATGGATATCCAATGTCTTTTATGTTTTCAACTATTTTCATTAAATCTTGACAAGGTTTAAAATGAACAACTCTTTTTTTACTTTTGAACCATATTTTGAAATATATTTCATGATTACATATGTTGATAAACAACTAGATGAATTTAATCGACATTAGATTGCAACAGTCCAAGAAGATTAATGCTGTAAACATTTCTAGCATGTTATCAATACATGCATGCTAGTTTATTTCTTTTGCATTTATTATTTATGAATTTAGCATTGATTAATAAAGTGATTCTTCCATGGATAATTATAGTTATATGCAATAATACACTCCTTTTTGTGCAACCATGAATATACACTACACTTTGTATGTCTTTTAAAAACTTATTCTTTAAAAAAATTCTCATAACCTTCATGTGAGAACTTAAAGAAGAAACTTGTGAGGTTTTCAAATGTAGAGATCATCATTTAGGATTCAAAGAACCATTAAAAGTTATATATAATGATGATTTTTATGAAATTTTAATGTTGTTAAATATATGTTTAACAAATAAATTCTTCTCAGTTCATGCACATTGGAAGTAGGGATATTCTTACTCCTTGTAGATCTTGCCACATTCTCTCTCTTTTAAGTCCTACTTTGGATATCAAACATTAATCAAACTAATGTTTATAGGTTTTGGAGCACCTATTTGACAACCATTTTCACTAATCCCTCTTGTAAATAAATTTTCATGAATTGTAATTCATGTAAATAATATATGGAAATTAAGTGCCAATGGTTTTCTTTGGTTAAATAACATTCTTAGTTTTTTGGGTTATCTTAAACCATTCAAAGGTGGTTCATAATTTGCACGAATTCAAGTGGTTTCAAAAAATTCCAATAAATCATGATTTAAAGTAGTTTTCATCCATATTTACGGTTTCAAGTGGTTTTAAATAATTTGTATGGTTTCAAGTGGTTTTATTTAGTTGTTGTTACATCTCATTTTTTAACTACATGGTATTAATTTTGATGCTTATTTTATCTTAGTTTTATTATTTCATTCTCCATTTGTTTCCGGTTTTCAATCATATTTCTTAATGCATATGATATGAAGTAAGTTATATGAGAAGTGAGATAATATGAATTACCTGTATTTGCATGAACTTATTTTTCTCTCAATTTCTGACATCTTTTTCTCATCCTTTCTCTAGATTTCTCTTGTATTTCCTCCGCAGATGGAAATTTCTTTCATTTTAAAGATCCAAATATCCAATTTCCCATGTTTGTTGTGAATGTTTGTGTAATTTCCACGCTTTGATATTTCTCTATCAAAGAATGTTTGTTGTTTTTTTGTGCAATTAAATTTAGAAACTAAAATATTTGTTTACAATAGAGGCTTGATCGAGCCCTTGAGCCATATGATTCATCAATTAATACCATTAATAAAAGTTGGTAAGGGCATTGGTGGGTTAGCTTTTAAGTGGATTGATCGAGATGTGGTTAACCACATATGGCGTTTTATCGAGGATTACTTCAATGCTCAATCGAGCAGTTTTAATTTTGAATTTAATTGCTTGATCAAGTGTTCCCTTGAAATACTAAAAAATACAGTTTCAACACCTCTTCTGCAGATTTCTCTGCAACCCCATTTTGTACCCTATCGGATTTAGGGAAGAAATTGTCCTTAAGTGGCAGAATTGATCACATTGGATTTGAGAAAGAATGCTCTATCCAATGGCATATGAATTTGAAACTTTCAAATTCATATGATATTTTTCATCTAATTTATTTTAAACATAACAGTTGAATTTTTTTTGGACAATTTCAAAGAGGTTGAATAAAAAATCAATAACATAAAATATACACAATGAAAAAATTTCACAAAAATCCCACTATCTTCGTTTACATTAACTCTTCAGAAGGGTACTCTCAGTTTTTCAATTTATTTAAAGAGTTGAAAAAATTCTTATGTGAACACATGTGTCTCCAAAATGAAATTGAAATATTACATTGCCAACTTCGAAAAATAATAAAAAATATATTTTTTCACACAAAAATAATTTTTTAATATTAAAAATGTATTTCTCTTCGTATAGATCATGCTTATATATATTATTTAAAAACTACATGTTTTAGACTAAGTTATGCTACATGAGCACACACATATCTCTTAAGTTTTGTAAAAATTTGCAAGGACATATATTACATTTAATGGAAAATTGAGAGATTATAAGACACCAATTTTTTTTTTTCAAAAAATATCATTAGGAAAGAAACATAATTCTCCATATATTATCTTTTTACTACGAATGGAAATTCATAATTCTTATATGAATTTTGAGAGATGCATTCCATAAAAGAGGAAAAACTTGAAAGTTCAATGCCACATTTGGCCAAAAAGTGTAACACATCTTCATAATTTCACCTATTTCTCTAAATCAAATGAATGATATTTATTGTTCCAAACAAATTATATCCCTTTATATGATTATATATTCAAAATCACATAAATTAAAATTTATATTATTTAAGACATTTTAATAAGTAATTGAATAGATATTTGTATTATGGAGATTAATTTGAGATATCCACATTGCTACCTCTCCAGTTTGTTTATGTAATGTGATATTCAAGATAAAAGAATCCAAACAACGATTAAGTAATTAAATAAGTCTTATTTTCTTAATTAAATTAAAAAATTGTTAGTGTAAATTAATGTAATGTGATATTCAAGATAAAAGCATCTAAGTGATTAGATAAGGCTTATTTTCTTAATAAAATTAAAAATTTGTTGGTGTAAATTAAATATATAAGATATATTACAACCACTTCATTTTTTTTTCTTTTTTTTCTTTTTTTCTGAGTAATTCTAAATCTATTAATATGTAACATAAAAGTACAAAACTGCCACTGCCTCAGCTGAGAAAGCCTAAGAGCAGGGCTTGATAGCCATGATAATCAAGAGTTTGGAATGCCCACAGAGGGGAAACCAGTCCCTGAAAGTTAAGTTTTGCCGCTCTCATAGGGGAAACCAGCATTTGAGACAAATAGTTTGACAAAAAAACAAGTAAAAAGACAAACCACTCTGCCAGCAGAGGGAATTTGAACAGGAAAGCAAAAATCAACCTAGGAAACCTGGGCAGTAGGAACGAAATACGTTGAAGTTCTTCCTGGCTACTGATCATTGGCTGGAGAAGGAGGTGCCTCCAAAATTCTGCATCTGTACTCATCGCTGCTTTCGCCATCATCTGTAGAGGGAGTCGCAATGTCTTTGCCTTTGTCATCCTTCACCTGAACCTGCATAGTATCTTCACGAGCGATGTTCAACTGTGCCAAGGATACCTTGGCGTTTTCTGTAGATGTGGGAGCAGTGGCAGCATAGGGGCCAGGGATAATGACAGAGGGACCAGGGCCATCGACAGAGGGGGGTGCAGGGTGGACTGTCTCCTCCCGGATGGTAACTGTAACATAGGAAATAATAACCAGCTTATCAAATGAACAATCAAAACAGAACTCCGCTCGTTGAGAGGATTGTCGCAGGGGAATGGAGGCAGACAGAGGGGGGGCGAGAGAGGCACCAAACTAAAGAACCTGAGGCACAGGAGGCACGGAAGAAGGCACATGGGGAGGCGGAGAGCTCGAGAAGGGGTGAGCATGTTCACTGAAATTAAGGCTGCCCCTATAGCTCCACGTTTCGGGAATGTGGTCACAAGAGAAGTCCTCAGAAGAGGAATCCGAGCTAGGGGAGGACTGAGAACAGATGGCGTGACCATGACTACTCCTGCGTCGAAATCACATCCTATGGCGCAGTCTGGGCATGATGACAGGGAAAAGATCCCAGCGTCACTGGTGGAATGGACGGAGGAGAATCGGCACAGAGGAGCTGGAGGAGGCAGGCAGGGAATTCGAGTAGTAGAGGTTACTTTGCGAAAAATGACACTCCGAGATAGTTTCCAAACAGCAAAGGAGCACACAATGCCTACCAGTCTGCGTTCGAGCGCTTGGCTCGCCGCAGGCGAGCGAACAAGAGCCTCTTCACGGGACAATAGATTTGCAGACAGAGCGCTCGCCATACAACATTTCAAACTCCACATAAAGAACCATAATGAACTAGGGGAGGTGCACAGGGCGTCAACGTTTCGAGAGAGCAGTGTTAATGGATCACAGGGTGGCGAATTTAATGACCTCTTTAATGCCTCTGTGGGAGGCCACATGGCCACCCCATGCCATCTCCTTTGGGATGCGGCTTGGGACGCGCATCCCATCATGCCCGAGTGTCATCCGCATCTGGAGTACAACCACTTCATATTAAAGAAACTTTACATGTTAATTTTTTTTAATAATCATATAATTTTACTTTTCAATAAATTTTATAAACATAATTAAAAGATTATTTATTTTTAAAATTAAATTTATAATAATAATAATAAATTTGTAAATAAAAATAATTGAATATTATTTTAAATATTTGATTAAAGTAGAAATTATGCTTTTAATTTTTGTTTTTAAATTTTATATATCTAATTTTTTAATATTTCATTTAATATTGTATTTTGTAATAATTTCTTATATCTATACATATATTCTTTCTCACACAAGCACACACATAATCAAAATAGTTAAACATTTTTGTAATTATCCAAATTTATACAAAGTTATTTTCGCGATCTTAGTGTATCATATTTTATTATTTCATTAGATTGTATTAATCTAAATCCTTTAATATATTTTAATGTTTATGGAATCAGATTTATCAATTTTTATTTCACTTTTGCACACACACACACACACACACACACACACACACACATAAAATGAGCATAGACTATGCTGCATTCAACAACACTTGTATAAATTACATGTTTTTATAATTATTGAACAAATTTGTTTGTAATAGTCATATTAACATCGCTTTAAAAAACACATATGTGTAATAGTTTGATTATTTGTGAAGGGGCCAAAATCTTAAAATTTCATTATTATTATTTTTCAAACATTTGAATGGACCATAAATTTGAAGGATTTATTGCAACTTTTTTCCGCGTGCATAAGTGCCTCATATTTTTTTGCCATTATTTATTGGTGCAGTTGCAATATTCAAGAAATGGTTTTTAAATATTTGTGCAATGATTTTTCATTGTTAAGCTTCATAGGAAAACCACTATTATTAAAATCCTTGAAAATAGCTCACACTAATGAATAGGAACAAGATGGAAATAAGTATACCCACTTGGAGTTACTGCCCACCATTATTTATGTTTTGTTCAACTCTTTAACATGTAGGAGTGAAAGTGTAAATGTGCAAAATTAGTAGTGGTTACTACCCACCAAACATTTATGGAAGTCCTTATCCCTTTGTAGGCAATTAAAGGGTGAAGGATTTTCATGTTTAATATAAACATTTTTGCTTATTTTATATAATGTTTTTTAAGGATATAAAAAATAAAAATATTGTGTTCATATATTTAAAACAACATGACTAACCAGAAAAATTACCCTAAAAAAATAAATTCAATGTGTATACTACATGGCTCATTGAGGTACTTATGTCCAATAGCCCATGCCTTGCAACTTTATAATCTAAATGGTTGTCATAATCATTTGGATGAAAATTTTGCTTTTGATTTTGTCCTTCTGTTTTTTATTGTTAAATTTTAGTTAATGCTATTATCACTTCAAAACATCGGATTCTTCATTAATAGTAAGTATTGATATGAGTATGCCATTGTGGGTTTTTGAGTTTTCTTCTGAAAATATCTTATAAACATCTTGGGTTCTTTCATTCCTCATGAAATATATGTATAGAGTGTTTTATAGTGTTTTTTGTGTTGTTTTAATTTGTTAAAATTTATCTATATCACAACAAGCTTTCATATTTTTGTTTCCTTCATATATGGTTTAGGGTTGTTTTAGTTATATAATCTATTAGATATTTTTAGCACCAAGCAATATGTTATCACAATTTTACTTTCTATAAGCATATGTGCACTTTTTGAATTGCAGTCTTATGGTGTTTATGACTTCAAGATATCAGGAATTGCAACAACCTTAGATCTTGTTGGTCTACAAAAGAATTTTGATAGTCACGGTTTGTTAAATTGATGTTTTTGCTAGTATGGTAGAAAATAGAAGAATTTAGGGTGTTGTACCCTTGAGACAGTTCTTGGATGCAAGGAAACCATTTCCCATGAAATCTATAAGAACTGATGAATATTTTAAATATATGGCTGGAGAGAGACTATGAGAGCTACAATGGATAGTTTAGTTCAGAAAACTATCATTCAAAACTAGATCGGCCAAGACCAATAAGGATTACATGCTTTTGAACTAAATAGATGATTAGAAAAAAGATAAAGAAGGGTAGGGTTTAAACTCATACATTTAAGAATATTAATTCAAACTTCTTTAGAAAGAATTGTGAAAATACTAAGAAATTGGATATGAATTCCTAGAAGTGGAGCACACATTAAGCGATTTAAACGGAAAAATGAGTATCATTTATGAGGTAAATTTATACTCCAAATTTAAAAGGCCTTGTTGTTACATACACTTTTCTAGGAGAATACAAACATAATTTAAATTACAAACACAGGAAATAAAACTATTTTGAAATTTACCTAAAAGTTGGAATAAAAATTGGCTTTTATTCTTCATTCTCTAAGAGATTTATTCATTATATTATTCTCATATTTTGCATACACCCTAACCCACTAGCACTCCTTAATCATCACCTTCAACACCACCATCATTTTAAACCTCATCCTTATCCTCATGATATAATATAATAGATTTAACTATAAATGATATAATATACTATATTTAAATTAATAATGTATTTGTATATATCATATGAATTATATATTTATATTCTCTCTCTCTCTCTCTCTCTCTCTATATATATATATATATATATATATATATATATATATATATATATATATATATATGAACGGAAATCCAAATATCTAATATGCACAGAAGGAGATAAGTTGCATCCATGAAATACCAATATTAGTAATGACGACCAAGCCCATTAGCAAGGAGACATATTGAGTCTTCTAACAAGGAGGTTTGATCCCACTATAAAGGAGATAAATCCAACAACATATCCTAGAAAGGAGTGGATATAATAGAGATATAAATCATTGTAGATAGAGACACAAGTGATTATTGAAGATAGAGACAAGGGAGAGCCCACCTATAGAATAACAAAGACAAGATTGATACACTAAGGGGTAATTATACCCAAATTGGTGATCATATTTGCATTTGATATTGAATAGGGCTTTATTTGATGTCAAAATAGTTTTTGTAAGCCCTGGATTGAATCCATGACTTTGTCATGGCGAAGGTATTATCTAGTGACAAAAATCTCTTAATATTTCAACATAATTTTGGGGAGAAGTCACTTAATAATGCTTGTCATAAATTTTAAATGGTCTTGTACATTTTACTTAAAGCAATCCACTTAGTGTTGATCATTATCTAATATTGTGGGAGGGAAATTTTTCTATATTTTTGGAATTGATTAATTTGGAGAGAGAGAATAAGAATATGGATTTAAAAAAAATAGTCTCAAACATGGCAGTTGCTACATCATAATTAGTTGAATATATCCTTCCATGCAACCCGTACTCCCTATTTTTGGGTTAGAGTAATATATAAGTCAACTTGATCATCTACCCACTTTCTTTTTAATTCTCCAGTACTCTTACACCTCTCATCCATGGTGTATCAATGGATACCTCCTCCGATTTGTTGACTAATAGGACCATTTCCATTTTGTTAATGTTGATATTCAATATATGGGATAAATGTAGAAAAATCATGCTCCATTCTATGCCAAATTTAATTTGAACCAATACCTTTATAATTTAACAACTATCCTCTCTACTCAAAAGTGTCAAATTTTAGAATGATGTTCTTTGCGAAATAATTAGACCCAATTATCTCATTAGGTAACGTAAATTAGATTAAGAATGTACAATATATAAATATTTAATAAGGTATATACTTAAATTACAAAGACATTTTTTTCATAGGAAATGGTGTATTTTTATATTATCAAAATTTAAATGGAGGAAAACATAGTAGGATTGCATTGATAATGAGCATTTCTTGATAAAAAATAGTCCAAAAATAATGGGATTTAAGTAGAAACTGGAAAATTACAAGAATAAAAAGACTATATTTTCACTAATTTTACAAAATAAACTCGAAGATTTTTTTTAATTATGAGGGTGAAAAATTAATGCAATAAGATGGACCTCTAATATAAGTAGTGTGTTTGAATTCATTTTTAACCTGAGCTATTTTTGGTGTTGGTGCATTGATATATGGGAGGATGAATTTTATTGTGGGAGAGGATGCTATGCCTCAGTGGGTGAGACAATAAGAATAATAAATTGTAGGTGGATTAGTAAAATAGAGATCTTTTATCAAAGTCATGAGTTCCCCACATTCATCCTAGACATGGTGGATTAAGTCCCTTTGTGAGATTAGAATCTACACTGAAGTTCTAACTCGAGATTTTAGATTGGCAAGACAGATTTGAGAGATTTAAGGTGTGAAATATAGGTCTTAAATTGTTTTATCGTATTGGTATAGAGCCTCCATAAATTCGATGGAGTCCCGGTGAGCCATAAAAATAGGAAATTTAAGCAATGCAGGGAAGGGTGGTTAGAATTGACAAAAGAAAAAAGCTAGGGAGGTGAAAAAATCAGTAAGATAAAACAAAATTATGACCACCACTAGGTAGAGGAACTCCTGAAATGTTAACTAGCCATAATTTATTTTCCCATCAAGGTAAGGACCCAAAATGATACACTATGAGTCCTATAGATGAGCATATCTTTAAACAATAGAGAAATCCCACCTCGAGTCAAATAAGAATGTGGGATAAGAATATGAAGTGGGGTGGTGAATGATGAAGAAAAAAGAGGTGACAAGAGATTATTCACCGAGTCTTAAGGGGCATGAACTTGATGGATGGATCTTAAAATGGCGGGTCAAAATTAAAGATGGTATCATCATGGAACTAGTTTGGGGTGATGTTGTTCATTGATCAAAATAACACCAACATTTTCATGAAGGGACTTGTTGGCATGGAAGTCAACTAGAGAATTATTAGAGTGGAATATATGAAAGAACTCGACCTTGGGATGGAGGGGAGGATGGAAAAATATGGTAAAATATGGAGCTTAGCCTAGCATAAAAAATTTTGGTGCCTAAGTGGAAGTGGTGAATGGTGTTTTCAAAGTCTCCAACAATGATGAAGTTCTAAAGTTGAAGTAGACAACCAAAAATTCGATGGAGGAAACCAATTTTACCCCTTAGAGCATAACATATGCTTCAACTTAGTTGTTTGAGATAATTTATAGATTACAAGAATAAGTAAGCTCAATATTTC
This sequence comes from Pinus albicaulis, assembly GCA_034641835.2. Classification (NCBI taxonomy): domain Eukaryota; kingdom Viridiplantae; phylum Streptophyta; class Pinopsida; order Pinales; family Pinaceae; genus Pinus; species Pinus albicaulis. Next base: position 555,472,994 of record CM076583.1, on the reverse strand, counting down.
CTCTTGGCTCATATACATACCCCCTAGCACTTGCCACCCCAAATTCAAGTATAAACAAATTACTTATGCTTAGTTAAAACCATTATATCATGGTCTATATATAGTATAAAATATTGGTGTGCAGAATCTTATCGTTACTAAGAATGGAACATGGTTGATGTTTAAACACTTACATATTCAAATGTACACCTTACATACAATCATATACATAATAGTTTATAATTATGCTCTAAAATATATTAGAGTAGTATGCAACAACTCTTTTATATGACATTAAAATTGTGCTAGTCAAATATTGTAAAGCATATACTTGAACCTGAAGAACTTGATCAATTTTGTGTATTACAAGGAAGCAATGATCACTATATATTGATGTAATCAAATTCTTCTTGTTATATGAATTGTCAAACTAAACTTAAAATGACCATTTTTGAATGAGTGGGTGTACAGTATAGGAAAAGAGTTCACACAATTGACATAAATAGGTTTCCATTACCGTGAAAATTCATTGGTCATGCATGTTATTTTAAAATTTGAATTTAGCAAATACATCTTTGTTAAATCAATGTTGACCATCCTAGTTCATACAAATTTTAAGATAACCAATGTCTTGGTGCCTTAGTGTAAAGTTGTTGAGACTTAATAATAGGTTTTCATTGTGTAAAGTTGTAAATACTTAGCCAAGATGATGAAAGTTCTTATTATGGGCGTTGGAAAATACATGAATATATTTTAATTGCACTAAGATTATTTAGGTTCTCTACAACCCTTTATGACATAGATTTTGTCACATATGTATGTTTCAACATATAAAAATAAATAAGTTAGCATAAATCCATCCTAAACATGGATATAATAAGTACTAACAAGTAGTATAATTTTTGTTATCATTTAATTCCACGTGACAAGAAAATTGACCTCTCTTGGTGCTTGATAGATCTAGGCTTAAGATGGATTTATGTTGGTTTATTTTTTAGATGTTTTCATGTAGCATGACAAAATGGAGACATCTATGTCATATTGGTTTGTAGAGAACCTTTCCACTCTTCATGCAATAAGCACCTTGTCTGGGTGGGAAAAAACGGGAATTATGAATAAAGGATATCATTGGAGAAGGTTCCATCAAATGAGAAACACCAAATTTAATATTAACCACATAAAGGACATCTATGACGTGAGACAATTAAGAGGAACATGTCTTCTATCGATAGGTAGGTCAACCATTATCTATGAAAAAAGAAAGATAACTTTTTTAGGTTCTAGTATTACATTTTGTGGGTTGTGAAGCCTAAAAGTTATGTCCTTTTGTTTCGAATTTTGTTTCTAAGTCATGTTTAGTGGCCAATTTGGTGTGGCTGAGTCACACACTAACTTGTATAACTTAAATGAGAAATTTATGAATACAAGGGACTTATCATTGACTCTTTTCATCAACGAGATGTTAGCTCATTTAGATTCAATGCACATAGACTACTATAAAGGATTTTGAAGATGCACTATTTAATCCTTTGCAAAATTGATAAGGATTATATCATAGTATAAGTTGTCATCTATCTTGGTAATTTTTTGGTGGAAAGAATAGAGGAATTAGCATGCAAGGTCCATTTTAGTGGTAGGTCCAAAATTGGAAAACTATTATTTAAAATTTTTTGAAGCCATTTATAGGCATCAAAAGGTGTTTTTTAGGGTTCTGTATTTGGAACTTACACTAGGACCCTTAACATTGATGTACATAACAAGTCCTTTCCAACCATGTGAAAATCAATTCAATTGGAGCATATATGTGAAATGTATGCCCCTCACAAGTTTACATACCTTGTTGACCACCATGGTACGAGTGGATACCACATCAATACCCATTACACACACATGTGTGGCTATCTAAATGTGGAATTTTGAGAAGATTCTTGAAGGCTCAAAACCTTATCACAATTGAGGGTTGAGGAAGTCAAATGCATTCCCCTAGATGACTATCTGTTAATGTTAAATAAAAATCCATAGCTTATTAAAACATATGAGGGTGGTATTTTGTGAGCATAATAGAGGAGGAGGATTTTGTAGCAACCATTCTAGCTAGAGTGCTAAAAGGTAACTCCATAGTGAGTTCCTATTCCTTTGTATGTAAATTTTATAACTGAAGTAAAGAAAGAAATGCAATAGGCCTTGATTTTTAGCTGAGTTTTATTCGTTATTGGGTTTCCCAAGATAAATATTGTGTTCATTTCTATGGAGGGTGGATATGTGTGTGTGTGTGTGTGTGTGTTTTTAGTTATTTCATAAAATTTAAACAAAACTAGTAAATAATTAATATGAGATCTATGGAAAAAAAAATAATTTTCCTATTCTAAGATTTCAAAATATTATAAGATTTTTTGTGATGGATCATTGTTCATATTCATATCAAATTATATGACAATAAATATTTGTGGGTTCCATGTTAGATTGGGTGAAACTATGCAAGAGACATCCAATGGGTACTTTGAAAAATCTTATATGGTGACTTATATTGTCTCTAATATCCCAAAATAGAATAAACAGGAATATTGAACAATACATTGAAAATTGCAGTAAACATCATTACATAAAACATATTATCATATTATCTGAGTCATTTTATTACATTCAATAGTAGAGATGAAGTAAAAAGTGCTTGAAGAAAAGATACTCAAGCTATACAGAAAAGCCTGAAATGGCCCTAAACCTTAGCACATGATATGATGCTGCTGCAATAGCTGCTGGAATGATGCCACTGCATAGTCCTGCTGGAAAATACAACTACTGGAAAATAGGAATGAGTAGATATGCTGATTGGGTGCTCAGAAATAGTTGAGATCAAAGATATGAGATTTATAGCACTTTTCCAAGATAACCGAGAAAGGGTTTCTGGAAATGACAATAACTGAAAATGAAACCCTAGGGCTGATTTACGCATTGAAACTGGGAGACTACTTGGAGGTGGCTGAATTGATGAGAAATATATTGTTACTCCTCCCAATAAACTTCTCGGATGAAGGGTTTCTCCCCTCACTAGATGCCAAGCTAAGAAACTTGGGTTATTGTTCCTCCAATAGATTTTCCCTCCTAGATTGCGCAATTCATGAAGGAGACTGCGCTGGTGATAGGGGTTGAAGATTGGCCTGGTGCCTGATGATGAAATGCAGCTCAAGAAACTTTCTTGAGTGGGCACTCGAAGTCCCCCGAGGATAAGGGTGGGATTTCCGCTCGGAAACACATGTGTGCTAAAAAACACAGTAGAATTAGCTAAACAATTGAAACGTGCAAAAAGTCATAAAGACGATTCATAAAAAATGTTCAGAATGATTTCTATGGCTACCATCCCCTTCCTTATATGCTTGTGAGCCCTCACCCTCTTTTCCCCACATAATAATGATGTTACACACATGGCCACTAACCTCCATTATGATTGCATTGTCCTCCATTGTCTCCACTACCTACATGACTGTGCTGTTGATTCGGTAAAATTGAACCCATCCACATGCACTGACCCACATTCACACCAAGAAGTGGTTTATTCATCTTGAACCTATATATATGAATTGATCCACATTCACATTAAGTAGTGGTTTTATTCCTACTAAAGGGATTTATGGGTCCCCATACCCTCTTATTCATTTATCTTGTTGACAAAAACAAAAATTAATATTCTAATTAGCTAAAAACTAATTAGGAATATTACAGTCCTCCCCTCTCAAATGTTGCTTGTCCTCAAGCAACTCCAAGGATGGATGCTGAAAAATATTCTCTCCTTCCCAAGTAGCATCCTCATTTGGAAGGTTCCTCCATCGAGCCAAATATTCTTTGATCACCCTGTTTATTAGCTGCCTCTCCCGAGTATCCAAGATAGCTTCCAGTTGTAAAACTAGATGGCCCTCATCATAAATAGGTGGGAGCTCCATAGTGGAAACTACATGCTATCCAATGGCCTTCTTGAGGCATGAGACATGAAAAATATTGTGGATATTACTCTCAATTGGGAGCTCCATCTCATATGCTACTTCCCCAACACGGCTGATCACTCTGTATGGCCCATAGAAATGGGGCTTAAGCTTCTCAACCCCCTTCTCCTTAAGCATAGACTGCTTGTAAGGATGAAGATAGAGATAGACCAAATAATCCACCTCAAACTATCTTTTTACCCTACCTTTATCTGCATATAAATTCTGCTGATTTTGGGCTGTAGTAATGTTGTCCTAAAGAGCACGGAGCATATCCTGACTCTCTTGGATCCACTCTTTGGCTCTAGGAGCATTTATTTTTCCAAACATCACATCAAAAAATGATAAGGCATCATAACCATATAGAGTCTGAAATGGAGACATACCAATCGACATATGAAATGCCGTATTGTAGCAATATTCTCCCAAGTGGATCCAGCGTAGCCATGCTCTCTACTACCCTGAAACATAGTTATGCAAGTAGCCTTCCAGCCACTTTTTTACTATCTCTGTCTGCCCATCTGTCTGAGGGTGATAACTGGTACTCAGTGTCAACTTAGTACCCACCAAACGGGAATGCTCCTGCCAAAAGACACCCATGAAGCGGCTATCTCTATCACTGACTATGGTCTTAGGAAGACTATGAAGTCTGAAAATATCTCTAAGGAAAAGCTCGGCCACTTGTGAAGTAGTGTATTGTGAGGAGATGGAAAAGAAATGTGAATACTTTTTCAGTAGATCAATGACCAAAAAGATACAATCCTTGCCCTACACTACTGGCAAACCAGTAATGAAGTCCATATAAATGCTCTCCCATTTCCCCTATGGAATAGGAAGTGGTTGTAACAACCTTGCAGGATGGTTGTTCTCTCCTTTTTTCCTCTATAAAACTATGCACTCCTTGATATGTTGGAGCACATACTCCTTGAGACCCTTCCATGAGAATCTCTCTCTGATGGCCCAGTATTTCTTTGTGAAACCTTGGTGGCCTAAGAGCGGTGAATCATGTGCTACATGAAAAATATTTTCCTTGAGATTAGAATATCTAGTCAAGAATATTCGGTCATGGTAGTAGATGACCTCATCCATTACTCTATATTTCTCATAGGTCACCTGCCCATATAGTATCTCACATGTGAAGTAGTCTTTGGAATACTCCACCAACAGTTGGGCCTGCCAATCTGAATCCACAGTCATCAAGGGCAACGCTGTTGGTCTCTGTGATAAGGCATCAACTACCACATTGTTATTCCCTTTGACATATTGAATGTCAAAGTCATATGCCTAAATTTTTCTAACCCATTTTTGTTGCCTTGCAGCTGCTTCTGCTCAAGAAAATACCAAATACTGTTGTGATTAGTATTTACTCGAAATCTGTTGCCTACCAGATACTACCTGAATTTGGTCAATGAATGCATAATGGCCCGCATCTCCTTGTCATATATGGGACACAACCTCTCATGTGGCAGCAACTTCTGACTCTCAAAGGCTATGGGATGGCCCCCCTACATCAAGACTGCGACAATACCCTCCCCTAAAGCATCACATTCCAACACAAAGGGTTGGGTGAAATCTGGAAATGCCAACACCTGACATCTTCTCATCACCTCCTTGAGCCTATAAAAGGGCCTCTGTGCAGTGTTTTTCCAACCAAAGGCTCCCTTATTGGTCAGATCTGTGACTGGTGCTGCTATTTGGGAGAACACTTTGACAAAATTTCAGTAGTAGGTGTAGATGCATACAAACCCCCAAAGTTCTGTTACATTCTTTGGCTCTGTCCAATCCCGAATAGCACAGATCTTCTCCTCATGGACCCTTACTCCATCCACTCCAATGATGTGGCCTAAATAAATCATCTCTGTGAGCCCAAATTCACATTTGGAGAGCTTGGAATAGAAATTTTTCTCTTCCAGAATGCGTAATACTGCCTCAATATGTTGGAGATTCTCTTTCCATGTGCAGCTATAAATGATAATGTCGTCAAAGAAAACCAACACAAATTTCCCCAACTGACATGGAATATGTGGTTCATACAATACTGAAAAGTAGCCACAACATTGTTCAGCCCAAAGGGAATCACCAAGAACTCAAAGTGGCTATAATGACATATAAATGCATTCTCGGGGATATCCTGATCCCTTACCTTGATCTAATGGTACTCCGAACTCAAATAAATATTTGAAAAGCACTTCGATCCCCTCAGTTCATACATCAGCTCATTTATCCTAGGAATCAGGTAACTATTCTTCATCGTCTTCTTATTCAAGGCTCTATAGTCAATGCACATCCTTAAGGTACCATCCTTCTTCTTCACCAAGACCACAAAAGAAGAAAAAGGAAGGATTGGTTCTGGGTCAAATATGTCCTAAAGCCAAGAGCTCTTGAATAAATATCTCAATCTCATCCTTGTAAGCTTTGGAGTGTCTATAGGGCATGGTGATTATTGATTGGATCCCCTACTCCAACTCAATAGTATGTTCAAACCCCCAGTCCGGTGGCCTTCCCAGTGGAATGTCCCCAAATACTGTAGAATAGTAGTCTAGAATAGACTGCAGATTAGAGTGGATTGATTTATCCTTGCCTCCTTCCTCCGACATATTCAGTTCTACTTCCCATTCTATGTCTCCTATGCATAAATCATCCTCCATCCTATGTGTTGAGACTACCCTAGGTGGGTAGGTGTGCATGCCCCTGATCATTTGGTGCTTACCGCTCTTGTTATCTGTCCATTCCATCTCCAAGGTCTTCCAATTTGTGGTGAACTTTCCTAATGTGATCAAACACTGTACACCCAATATCAAATTGGTGTAAGGAATATCGACCACAAAGAAGTGATCTATCAATGTGTATGTACCCAAAGTTATAGTCAATGCCAGAACATACGTCACACACTACATGGTTCTAGCTCCTGGAACCAAAACTGAGAATCCTTCAAAATCATCTGTGGGTATGCCTCTCCTCTGCACTAATTGGGTATCAATAAAATTGTGGGTAGCCCCACTGTCTCTCAATACTAACACCCACTGCCCCTGAACTGTGCCTCAGATTCTCAAGTTCATATACTTGGGAGCTCCCCGCAAAGCTACAAGGGCCCCTCTAGTTGGATAAAATGCTCAATTTCCACCTCCTCGTGGTGGTCGATCCTCTCCTAGTGCCACAGTGCTGGTGTCCCGTTCTAGCTCCTCCTCTACTTCGTCTTCCCTATCGGATAAAACTTCAATATAATGTGCCTTTCCAGCAACACATCGATGCCCTGGTGCCCATGGTTCTTGGAAAGTGAAGAAAAGCTTCCTCCTCCTCAAATCTCTTTGAATATCATCACTAAGAGGTCATTTACCTTAGTTCCCTTTTGGGGTTGGAACCTTCATATATTTCCCCTTTGACTGGAATGTAGCTCTTGCCCTTGGCAAAGCATCTTGTAAGTCCCTAGCCCGCTCAATGGCATCTTGGAGCGCAGCTAGTCTAGTGGACTTTACTAACCCATGCAAAGGTTCTGCTAGTCCATCAATGAACATATATACCCTCCTTGTTGTGGACAGATCTCGCGCCATGACGAAATTTTTTAGGAAATCAGAGATATAAGTCTCTGGGTTTCCCGACTGCTTGAGCTTAGCAATCTTAACAAAGTGTGCCTCTGGATATCTTCGGTCAAATATCTCTACCAACCTCCAGGTGAAATTTTCATATGTAGTCACACCTACATGTCCCAGTGTAGACAGTCCGTGGAACCACCATTCATGTGCTTTACCTTAAAGGTGCAATGCTACTATCTTAATAGCTTCAGTCTCTGATACTTGGTTCAATTGGAAATAAATGTCTAACTTTTCTACCCAAGCCTTTTCCGTGCACTTGGATGACCCATCAAAAGCAGGTAGAAAGAATAGACTACCCATAGTACATTGCAGATCATTGTTCTGCATGTACCCTCCACCTCTATTGTTGTTACAGGGTCTTCTGTTATCTTTGATCTAGCATAAATCTTGGAAGTTCATATGTTGTTTGAATATTTGAGACTGAGATTCATATTCCAGAAAATAATAACTGAGAGCCTCCTACTCTTGTGGTCCTACAACCCCATTTCCTATTTTTAGGAAGGTGGGCATAGTGGAGTGCTGTGAAGCTTGCTGCACTGCCAGTTGCTCACACCAATGATGTGAAGTACCAAAAATTTCTCCATTTTGAAACCCTATTGAGGTTTCCATTTATCTCTCCACTCTCATCTCCTTGATCTCTCTAGCGAGATCCTTCATAGATTGGAGAAGAAGTTTTGGAAACTCTTTCTCATCCATTTCTCCCGATATTGGATACTTTCCTTTGTCTTCTATTTCTTCTAAGATGTGGTCTTCTTTGTTGGTTGTATAATCAAATTTGATACCTCTATTAATATACCACTTCTCCTGCTCTCTAAGAGGTTCTTCTTCAGATGAAATAGATGTAAATACCCCACAGGATGAGGCAAGATTATGCTCTGATACCACTGTAATATCCCAAAAATATAATAAACAAGAATATTGAACAATAAACTGGAAATTGCAGTAAACATCATTACATAAAGCATATGAGTAGATCAGCTAAGTCATTTTTTTGCATTCAATAGCAGAGATGAGGTACAAATTTCTTGAAGAAAAGACACTCAAGCTAGATAGAAAAGCCTGAAATGGCCCTAAACCTCAGCACATGATATGTTGCTGTTTCAACAGCTACTAGAATGCTACCACTGCGAAGCCTTGCTAGAAAATACATCTACTAGAAACTAGGAATGTGTATATATGATTATTGGGTGCTCATAAATAGTCGAGATCATATATCTAATCTTTCTATCACTTTTCCAAGATAACCCAAAAAGGTTTTCTAGAAATGACAATAACTGAAAATACAACCGTAGGGATGATTTATGCACTGCAGCTGGGAGACTATTGGGAGGTGGCTGAAATGATGAGAAATCTGCTATTACTCCTCCCAATCAAATTCCCAGATGAAGGGCTACTCCCTTCACTGGATGCCAAGCTAAGAAACTTGGGTTATTACTCCTCCAATATATCTTCCCTCTTGGATTGCGCAAATTCCTGAAGGAGACTACGCTGCTAATTGGGGCTGAAGATTGGCCTAGTGCCTTATGATGAAATGCAGCTCAAGAAAATTTCTTAAGTGGGAACTCGACGTCCCATGAGGATAAGGTGGGATTTCCGCTTGGAAACACATGTGTGCTAAACAACACAATAGACTTAGCTAAACAAATGAAGCGTGAATAAAGTCATAAAAGAAAATTCATAAACAATATTCAGAATGATTTCTTTGGCTGCCATCCCCTTCCTTATATTCTTGTGAGTCCTCACCCTCTTAGCCCCACATAATAATGATGCTACACACATGGCCACTGACCTCCATTATGACTGCGCTATCCTCCATTGTCTCCACTACCTCCATGACTATGCTGTTGATTTGGTCAAATTGACCCTATCCACATGCACTAACCCATATTCACACCAAGAAGTGGTTTATTCATCTTGACCCTATCTAGATGCATTGATCAGCATTCACATTAAGAAGTGGTTTTATTCTTACTAAAGGGATTTATGGGTCCCTCTACCCTCTTATTCATCTATCTTTTTGAAAAAAACAAAAATTAATATTCGAATTAGCTAAAAGATAATTTGGAATATTACATTGTCTTTGCTTTCTTTAACATTATAGGCTTATAATGTATTGCACATTTAGTTTTAAAAAATAAGTAAAGATAGATATCAAAATATATTTTAGTGCAAGTTTGAAGGAAAACATAAAAAAAACAGTTGTGTTTCTATTTTTTTTTAATCTTATTTTCCTTGGATTTTGTAGGTTTGACTCAAATAGCACCTTCATGATCAATAAAAGGCATGAAAAAGAGAGACAGAAGTAGCTCCAAAACTTTAAAAAATTATATAAGAATGATAAATGAGCATCTTTGAGGGGATAACCTCCTTTTATGATAGAATAAATGTACAAGAATGGGATAATATCATCCTGAAACTATATCTCCTAGTGTATATATCCTAAACAAAGGTTACAACTACAATTAAATGGTATAGCATATAATAGTAATAGAATAATAGAAATATAACAACTCAATATTTAGGGATTTTACATGGGGTTTTATGCTTAACATGGGTATTTGTATAGGGCTTAAGATGTTCCTCCCCTTCAAACAAGTTTTTTCCTCAGCACTTGATTATTTGCAAATGTTTCTACCTTAAGAACCATGTCGCTTATTCCACTGGTAGGTTCTTCCACTTGAAGAGGTACTCAATAATTTCTTGTAGTTTCTTAATCCTTGTTTCAAGGATTGTTAATGGTTATAGAATAATTTCCACTTCTTCATTATGCTCTAGTATAACAGTTAGGATCATGTCACTAATTACTTCCTTTAAGTAAGAAACATGGAAGACTGGATGTGCATGTGAAGATGAAGGTAACTAAAATTGGTAAGCCATACTTATAATCCTTTGCAACACCTTTTTACACAGAATTTTGTCACATTCCTTAGTTCTTATCCTGGATAACATGCTTAAAGTATCCCTAAAGACATAAAAGAGAAATGCCTTGAAGCCCCTAAGCAAAAGTATATAGAAACCCTAATTTACAAGCCCAACGCAGTTCTCCCCTAAACAACCTTGCGCTTGTCATCGTGTCCCTAACCTGTGAAAAAAACTGGTAACGTGGGAATTTAGCAATAAATTTGTGCCGATCCTCTTCAAGAAGGTTGAAAAAAAATGTAGCAGAAGCTGCGTCCTCTAGAAATCTCGAGAACGGAGGCCTGGTACTTGTTGGTTGAGGATATGGTCGAATACTCCCATTTTTTACCCTTGATATTATCTCGAAATATTTTCCCCTTTGGGATAAGGCCTTTCCCCCTCATTATTGGATCCATAACCTCTCCAGATTTACTATATAAGAGTTCCATGCTAGTGAGTCTTGGTTGGTCATTATTGGTTGTCTTTATTTTTCCTAATTGCGCTTACATGTTGTTGATTTGACTAGGAAAGATAAGATATTTAAGAGCTTGGCTTGGACTTGGATTTCCATTCCGAAGGAGGCCTCCAACATCAAGGAACCAGTTGTAAGATTCCCTTTGTTCATTTAATAATACCAATATTCTTTGCTTCCCATGAACTTGTTAATATTAATTGGTTTAACATGATACTCCTTGATATGTCATGTGGTTGAATTTGAAATATATATATGCTATGTCTCTTTCATTTTTTGTCGCATGATATTTCTTTCAGGTATTCAAAAATAGAAGGTACAATGAGGAGAGAGCATGGAAGTGAAAGGATTGACATCGACATCGAGGAAACAAACACATAAGAGTGAGGTAGGTTATCTCCCTCTCTCATATTAATTAGATGTTAAACTACGAAAGCTTGTATTCTTTGTCACGATTGTTAATAGACCCACTCATTGGGCTAGAGGGATCATTTATTTTCGAAGAAGGAATTTTCCTGCATAACAAATTGGCGCCTTCACTGGGGAGCCTACACCCGTTCCACCCTCTTCTTCTTTTTTGTCTCCATGCTTAGTTTGGCCAACCTTTAAATGACCTCTTGTGTGGCTTATTTTTCAGTCTGTATTCTGGCTTGTAATTGTTTTGAGGTATCAAGTCTAACATTTTTTCTCAATAATTTATTTTTTTATCCCTCTTTTTCTTGCTCAGCGTGATTTTTAACATATATAGTTGCACTACCAACACTGGTTTTTGCTCGAACAGTGGCACTGCATACCACTGATGTTAACTAGAGGTTTGTGCTAGTCTTAGAAAATAGATACTTTTAGAGTTTATTTTGGAAAATACTTAGTGTGTCTTGATTGTTTAAATATTTTCTTTGATTTGATTGCATTATTTTTTCCTTTGAGTGTTTTCAGTCTCTTGGAAAAGTGAAAATTAGTCATATTGTTTAAGTGGCAAAATTTGTGTTTTGATTGACTCTTGTTGTTTCAAGTCAATTAAAATCTATGTTTACTTCTTTTATCATCCGAGAAATAATGGTTCTTTCCTATAGAATAGTAGTAACCTTTGTGATTTTTTAAAGAAATTCGGTTTTTCATGTTTTTATTTTTCATTTCAAGAAATACTTTTCATTACGTGCATACGATTACTTGCATTGAAAGTATAGTTTTTGAAATTTCTTATTGGAAATAGATTACATTTTTTTCAATAATTGAAAGCATATAAGTGCATTTCACCATTCAAAGAGAAAAATAAATTATTATTATTTTTTCATTAAATGCATCTTAGTGAAAGTAGAAATCATTTTACTTTTGAAAGCTCAAGGATTTGAACTTGGAATTGTCCCAAGCATCCAACCACTCTCTTCTCGACCACCGCTTGATGATTGAATTTCGTCATCTGAGGATCTTGAGACAAAAAGTCTTGAACCTGCTGCAAAATTTGCAATATTTCCTCCTAATCCACTCTACGATCCATTCGTGGTATCTCCTGAGTGTCCATATAGTCATTTCGAAAATCGCAACGTTCATTTTGGTTCTTCTCTCATCGCACCTTGAACTACTGTTCGAAAGTTGTTTCCAGCACACATGGCATCGAATGGAGATAGTGCTCCATTTGTAAGCACTCCTAAAAGTATGCCTATGGAAAATTCTATGACTCACACCCCAGAAGTTGATTTTGAATCCATGTTCCCTCTAGAAGGTTTTCCTTATGTTTCTTCTTCTTATGATTTATGAAGTGGAATGAATGTATCCTCTAGTCATGTTGCGTCTTCGCTTCCGGCAGGTTACACTTCTCTCGAAAAAATTGTTTCGAAAGCTTCTGGTGCTACATCAATTTTTCATCATCCTATCTGGTCATCTAGTATTCCTCCAAATTCTGGCTCATTTGTTTTAGATGTAGCCATAGTTTCACAACCTTCTACTTAACCTGTAGTTTTTGTGGGTTAAATGTCTACTACACTTGGGCCATCTTCTCCTTTGTCCCTATCTATGATAATAGTTTTTCCTCCTCTGAGTGTAAAACCTACAATTTCATCCATTCCTGGGAGGTAGTCACATCCCTTATATGTACCCTCCCTTCCAGTGGGGGAATTTTGAACTATGGAACTGTATCGGGGGTGGGACAACCCATATCTATTCTTGGTGGAACTTCAGTTTCATCCATAACAAGTTATGTCATGGGAACCTCTTTACAAGGTGCTCACCCTTCAACTCAAATTGTTTATCAGTAGACCCACTTTCAACAACCTCCTATTCAACAACCCCATATTAAAAAATCATATATCCAACAACCCTATGTTCAACAACTAAATGTACAACATCAATATGTTCAACAACCAAATGTTCAACAACAATATGTCCAACAACACCAATATCCACTATTGGGTATTGTGGCTAGTCCGTAGTTTGGTCCTCAAATGAAATATGGTCCTAACCCTCCTTTTAGGAAAGTTGGAACTTACCCTCTTAGACCTGGTATTCAACACCAACAATTCCAACATGGGAAGTACCATCAACCCTAGCAAGGACCCCACGTACAACAAGGACCTTATGTCAGCAAGGACTTAATACTCAACAAATGTTGCAATAGGGGCCTTATCAATAGCCCCAGTAGGGACCTTACCTTTAGAAACAACTATATAAAGGACCCTATCAACAACCCTGGCCTCAACAAGGACCTTTTCAACAACAAATACCCTTTCAACAACAATGGGGGAAATATTGTTTTTATGGTAAAAATCAGCCCCAATGAGGACAAAGCCCATATAAGCAAGGTTGGAACCCTAAAATGGGTAATCAATAGAGATATTTGACTCCTTATAATCCTCATTTACCATTCTTGGCTACGTTGGAACTTTCGGATGTGTCAAGGCTTGCAAATGACTGAATAAAACACATGTTGCATTAGCCCCCGGTTCTAACTAAAATTCCTGTGGATTGCCCTAAATTTGAAGGTAAATATGGAGAAGACCCCCAAGCTCACATTATGACATACCATTTATGGTTATCCTCTAACTCTTGGGTTGACGACTCAATTCGATTACGTCTTTTCCTACGCACATTAACGGGTGACGTCGCCCAGTGGTATATTGAACTCCCTCACAAAATTTTCCATGATTTCAACTCGTTGGCCATGGCCTTTCTTACCCATTTCCTATTACCCATGTAATATGAAACCAACACCCATTTCTTAACATATTTGGAACAGTCGACTGCTATCCATATCTTTTATCACATCCATGAATGGAGACATAGATGACGTCTGATCAAATTTGAAATTCCTAATCCACTTCTGACTGAATGGTTTACTAAATAATTCATTCTGGAAATTTCCAAATACATTTCTATGGGTGGTTGTGTGACCGAGGAACAAGCCATCATCCTTGCTCAACATTTAGATATTTTTTATTCCCAGTACGGGACATTATCCAATATTTTACCGAATGCCCCGCGACCTTCAAAGGACCCGTCATCTTCAAAATCTATTGATACACCGCTTGTTGATGGTGTTATCGGGTCAGTGGCTCAACATGCTAGTAATACTCCGAAAGCTTCTTCGAAGCCTAAGTATACTTTGGCCACTACACCTTCTGTTCCTGCGAATGATTCCAAAAATCCTGGTAAAACCTTCGAGGTTAACACTGTTTAGTCTACTGCAGGGGATAAATCCTAAAAAGGTAAGAAGAAGGGGAAAGGAAAAGCCAAATACAATACCCCTAAATAGGATTCCTCTAAGTCTTCTATTGAAACTACATCCAAACTTAAGCCCAAATATCCTTGTATCATATGTGACAAAGATCATTACACCAAGGATTGTTCTCGCCATACTGAGGTTAGTCTTCTTCTAAAAGGAACATTGGGAAATATGGATATTTTGAAAGAAACCTTTCCATATCAGAAAATGTAAATGGTAGACTAGCCCATATCATCTACATCTAGAAGCTCTAAGGTTTTCATGGCTAGTACAAAACCCATTTCTATTGCCACTCGTTCAAAAGAATATTTGAATCTTGTCAACTACGTTGTAGAAAAAGATGTCTTTGATGTGACTTATTCTTCCACTCTACCCAGTTCCAATCCTATTCTTATTGAGAAACCTAGTAACGATTCCATTATCTGACCATCTCCCAAAGGTTTTTTCTGGAAATCCTTGTATCATCCCAATGCAAAAGATACTCAACATTATAATATTGTGGAAGATTTAGCTCAAGTAGGTTCGACAATGTCAGATTTGGAGGTACTTCAATATTTTCCATTGCAAAGGAAGGCATTACTATCCACTATTGGAGGAATTGATCCTTGAGGTTATAATTTAATTACTTTTTATCTTGAAAATGACGTTCCTCATCCCCTGTCACAACTAGATTTTCTTATATAAGTTGTCGTGATGGGTAAAACCATTCATCCGAATGCTATTGATGAAGTTTATTCCACTCGCACCATGTCTATTTCATGTTGGAAAACCCTCAAATCTCATCCTATTGATCAATCCCCTAATATTTTGGAAGATTTCGATGGCAGAGTTTCTTGGGCATATGGTATTCTTAACTCTCTACTCATCTAGTTGGAAGGAAAAACTGTGAATATGTAAGTAGAAGTTGTAGATGAGAGCCTCAACTATAATTTTCTACTCGGTCACTGTTGGACCCATGGAATGGTTTGCGTGGTCTCTACCCTTTTCTGTGTTATTAATTTTCCCCATCAGGGAAAGATCGTTATGGTTGATCAACTTGCCTTTTTCTCCCTTGATTATTCAATCGGAAATGTACCGTATGTTTGGAATACCATCGTTCCTTATGATAATGTTAGAGAGGGTCTTTTTAAAGGATTATCATCAATGGGAAACTTCTCCCTTCATCCTCCCAATGTTGCTTAGGTTAATATGATTTTTCCAATCACACCCCCTGGATCATTCACAATCCCGATCAGATTGATTGTTTTGGTGACATTATGCCACTTAGCCCCATCAAACATATTTATCAAAATATCCTTCTGGCTTCTGTGGCTGCATCTAATACCAAAGATAAATTGGTTTCATATTTAGACACGTATTGAAAATATCCTTGGTTTGGTTCTTGGGATTCATATGATCCTTTGAATGAGACATTTCCCACTAATGAGAGTATTCTAGAAGTTATGTCTCTCAAGGAAACCCCTTGAGATGATAGCCATCATCGTTCCTCGTTTCTCCCGAGACTTGGTGAATTTGCTACCTATCTAGAAACATGTGTTTCCACTGTAAAAATTGGTCCACTTCAGAATCCCATCTTGTTTCATGAAGTCATGTTTGAAGGAAACCCATCAACATCTCTGTCAAATGAGGGATTGTCGAAAATATTCACATTGGGGCTTCTTGTTCTCTAGATGAGATCGAGATTTATACTAACCTTTTCAAAGAGTTCCACGATGTATTTTCTTGGTCGCATGAAGAAATTCCTAGCATCGATCCTAGTATCATGGTGCATGGAATTCCTACCTATTTGGAAACGAAACCTATTTGTCAACGTCTTCGTCTGGTGCACCCGAGAAAAGAAGCTGCCATAAAGGGTGAAGTTGAAAAAAGTATTAAAGATGGATTCATTTACCCTATACCATTGACAGAATGGGTCTCTAATATTGTTCTTGTTACCCAAAAAGAAGGAACTATTCACGTTTGTGTTGATTATCATGAGATCAACCAGGCTTGTTCTAAAGATAATTATCCTACTCCTTGTATCGACCAGATAATTGATGAATGTGCTGGTAGTGACATTTTTTCCTTTATGGAAAACTTTTCTAGCTATAACCAGATTAACATTCTCCCAACCGATCAACATAAATTTTTTTTTATCTGTCCTTGGGGGACATTTGCATATAAAAATCACCCTTTTGGATTAAATAATGCTGATGCTACCTTCCCGCGGGAGATGTATTATGAGTTTCATGATATTAAACATATAGTCCAACCTTATCTTGACGATCTTCCTACACATTCTGCAAAACATCAAGATCACCCTGCTCACCTTCAAGTGATGTTTATTCATTGTCAACACTACAAAATTCGGTTGAATCCTCAGAAGTGTGTATTATGTGTTGAATTTGGTCGTCTCTTAAGATTTATGGTTTCTAAGGAAGGCATATAGATTGATCCATTGAAAGTTGAGGCTATCATCAATTTTCCTCCTCCCTCTTCTATACATCAACTAAAAAGTTTGCAGGGGAAAGAAAAAATTCTTTGTTGTTTTCCCTGAATGATGCAGAGCTTGCTAAAGGATTTACACGTTTGCTGAAAGAAGGGGTCCCATTTATTTGGGATGAAGTCACTCAAAATTCTTTTGATTCTTTGAATACAACCCTCGTTAGTGCTCCTTTATTGCATCTCCCTAATTATCATCATGATTACTTCCTATATTTATCCACCGTCAATGGCACCATTAGCATGGTGGTTGTTCAAGATGATGACGACGGGAATGAACATGTTACCAACTACTTCATTCAAAATATTTTTGATATCGAGACACATTATACTCATGTAGAGAAACTAGCTTTGGTAGTTGTTCATGTTGTCCAATGCTTTCGCCATTATATTCTCTTGTGCAAAGATATTGTGATTTTTAATTGTAACCCCATGGCTTACATATTGACTTGTCAGTTACTTAGGGGAAAATACTCCAACTGGATTGTTATTCTATAGGAGTTTGATTTAGAGTTTGCTAAAGTTAAGTTGAATAAATTGATAAATTTTGTTGAGTTGGTTTGTGTTGTCCCATATGTAGTTCCACCCACTCCTTTTATTGAGTTGATTCTAGATGAATCAATTTTTCTCATTAGTACTCTCGATCCATGGTATGGAAATATCATAATCTATCTATAGACCCAAAATTTTTGACCAGATTTTCCTCACTCTGAGCGATGCCGAATTCGTCACGAATCCTAGACTTATTGTATTATTGGGGATACTCTATATCATACTGGTGTTGATTATGTCCTCTGTCGATGCTTGACCCTTGAGCAAGATGATAAAGTATTGAATGACTATCACTTTGGGGTATGTGGTGGTCATAAGTCAGGTTACACTATTACCCAAAATGTTCTTCACGCAGGTTATTTATGGCCATCTATTTTCAAGAATTGCATCCTTTCTATTAAAAAATGTCACGATTGCCATATATATTCTCACAAAGAATGCACCCCACATGCTCCCTTGCACCTAGTTATTACCACCATGCCCTTTATGAAATGTGGAATCAATTTAATGACATGTAACCCTCGCTCGACTCGGGGGAATGGTTATATTATCGTTGTTGTCGATTATTTTACAAAATGGGCCGAGGCAATGCCTAAATACGATGTTGAAGGTAAAACTATGGTGAAATTCCTTTTCAATCATGTCATATATTTATTTGGTGTCACGAAGGCCATAGTCACAGACCATGGTTCTCATTTTCAAAATAATATGATGGTAGAGATTACTACTCAGTTGGGTTTGCATCACGATAGATCAACTCCTTACTATCCACAAGTCAATGGCCAAGTTGAAGCCGCTAACAAATTTTTGGTAATAATTCTTCAAAAAACCATTGGGATGCATAAAAAAAATTGGCATCTTATGTTATTTTCAAATTTCTAGGCATATCGAACTTTAGCTAAGACAACGACCAAATTCATACCTTGTCAATTCGTGTATGGTCTAGAAGCCACTCTGCCAAGCGAATGTGAAATTCCTTCTTTGAAGCCAGCTATCGAGTTACTCCCTAGTACTTCACTGGAAGAGGAACATTTTATTTATCTCGAACATCTCGTTGAGTTGATAAATTGCTGCTTTGGTTATCGAAGATCAAAAGAAACGAGTTAAAGCGCAATATGATAAATCTGTCACTACATTGTTTTACTGAAGGTGGCTTGGTCTTGCTATATGATCAATATCATGATAAACTAGGGGTCCGAAAATGAAAACCAATGTGGCATGGAGCCTATATCTTTAATCGAGTATTAGAAAATGACACCTATGAGTTGGTCGATTATGAAGGGAATTAATTGGATGAGCCCCGAAACAGGCTCTATCTAAAAAATTATTATGCTTGATTTGATGTAAATAATTTTTACATTAGTGTGTGTGATTCATTAGTGTAAAATTATATTTTTATGTGATTATTTGATTTTGCAGACATGTTTTCCTCTGCTTACCCTATTTTCCACTTGGTTTACAGATGTTGTCAAACCATTATGTCAGTTTTGTGATGGCGCTTGTCGTAGTACATAGAACTTGTCTTCTGAAGCATGGGCACTTTTTCTCCTAATGGCGAGTTAGTGAATTTTCAAGGCGTGTGTTTGGGTCGAACAACTAACAACATTGCCAAATATAGTGCGCTTATCGAACTATTATCGGAATTTTATTCTTTTGGTATTATAACATTGGTTTTTAAACTCGATTCACAAATTGTTGTGCTACATTTGAATGGAAATTATTCAGTTAGAAACCCT
The DNA here is from genome assembly GCA_034641835.2 of Pinus albicaulis. Taxonomy (NCBI): domain Eukaryota; kingdom Viridiplantae; phylum Streptophyta; class Pinopsida; order Pinales; family Pinaceae; genus Pinus; species Pinus albicaulis. The sequence goes on along the minus strand of CM076583.1, from coordinate 555,453,588 downwards.
CCAATATTACTAATGCATCTATGTGTTCAATTATTGGAACAAAATTTTGATTAAATTACTTATCAACATATTCCAAGATATTTGAATACATTAACTAATACATTAGCTAATTATGTGTTAGACATACATTTGCATCATATGTAAAAACAAAAACATCATAATGATAAAGAACATTAGATAACAATAGAACACACACACACACACACACACACACACACACACACACACACATATATATATATATATATATATATATATATATATATATATATATATATATATATATATATATATATATATATATATGTATATATATAGATTCTGTAAAAAGTGTGCTACATGAAAATTTCAAAATATGTGTTCCATGACACATGGCTTCTTGAGCCTACATAAGTGTAGTAAAAATAACTAAAGAGGCATGACTATCCTCTGGTGTGATGTTGATGGTATTATGTAACAAATTTGACCACTCAACCTAATATTCAACATAGTCTAGCTAAAAACCCCATAGTGTGTCTCTGATAGCGCAACAAGTTATCATTGACATAAGCATAATCTGGTATGCCTCTGGTCAGAGTTGAGAGGTTATGCTCCACCTCAACTACAGGGTTAACACCGTCATCATAAACAACTGCCTTAATATGAAGGACAACCCACCATGATACTTGAGATAGCCCTGGAGGCCTCAATGCTCTAACATCTGCAAAAAAAATAATCATAAGTCCAACTCTTGGTACACACATAAAAAAATCAAAATATTGAAAAAATTAAAAAAACAATTCTTACCGAGGTCATCCCAATGCCCTCCCGGTGGAAGAAGAATATCCGGATCTCCCCTAAAATTAGTCCCAGCAAGGCCAGTCATCAATAATGATGAGTTGTTGGCATATCCATATGAATAAAGTAGGAAGGATTGACATCTGCTACCTGCCACCATGGTGAGCCATCAACTCAATCCATCTATGAAGTTGTGGATCCATCGGTGCAGGAGGTCCTACCTCTATCCTCTAGAAATGGAACAATGGCACCCTCTCTAAGAAGAGAGTCACTAGGATCGAACCATATCCAAACTGTTTCAACTTCACCATTTTTCACTTGGTGAGTTGATCCCTCATGTTAACGAGTAATCCCTTGCACTAGTTAAAAACCATTGGAATCATACAATCCACTGCACACTGGAACTGAGACTTTCTCGCCTGATGAAGAGCCTGTACCCCTTCCACTCAGGCAATGGTGTAAAGGACTATTCTAAGAGCTGGGTCATTGATGGTATTGATGTCAATTTTCCCACTCTTGGTATTTTTAGACTCATCACTGTAATGTCTGGCGATAAGCATGGTTGTGCTATTGCCACCTTGTCTAGACCCTGCTAGCTTGACCGACAGTCCCCTCCTGGATATACCAGTGATGAAATAGATGTAATATACATTTATATCTAGGTCTTGACCACTGATCATGAATACTTGGTGGTCTATATCCCACCATCTCACCAAGTATTGTAGTAGATCTACTTGGGATCACATCCCAGGTGTCTAGAATAATTTTAGTAAACCGCAGTTACGCAGTGCTCGTATGCAGTTTGGATCCTGAGCTTCTTCTTGGTACTCAGCCTCATGGCCCTTTTCTTTCCACTCTATTGCCATAATTCTCATTCAAAAAATCAATTAAAAAGGATTAAACATATTTCATGGAGGAAATTTGGCAAAAAAATGAGTAAAAATTGAGCATTTACCAAAATAAATTTGCACATGATGCCAATGCGACTATTTAGAAATTTTCACGTGTTGGCATCGCATTGGTACGTTAGGGGTTTGGTTGATCAGTGTAGACATGACGAGTCAAACCTGCATTGGTCGCCCACATTCCCTAGTTTTTCAAGGGCTCCTTAACCAGGCAAAAAAATGATAAAATTGCTTAAAAATAAAGGGAAAATACAGGCTAAGGGAAGAGCTATTACTTGCAATAGATGGATCATGAAAGTGTTGCATGGATTGGTAGAGTGGTGCACCCAAAGTTCAAATAAAAATGGAGGGAAAAGTGCTCTGTCAAACTCCAAATGGTAAAAGTAATTTTTATTTTTTACTTTTAGTTATTAAAAGGCATTTACCAAATATTTTTCATTAAAACATGATTTTTTATCATTGTATGAGTACTTTCCCCCATATTTATATATTTTTTCTCGATCAATGTGTTGTTTGATTGCATGTGTAGAAGAAAGTAATTATGAATCAAATTTTGTCAATGGTGAATGAAGAGTTACCTTTTATCACTTTTTTGGACTTGTGAAAACAAACAAAAGTGGAACCCCCTAGAGTCAACTTTAAGCTCTTTTCTGACTCTCGAAACATGAAAATATTGTCGAGAACTTGTCCTTTCGAAATTGTTAAAGTAAATGAATTGACGTTGATATAGGTGGATATTGGTTGCCACCCACCTATTCCACTTGGACCCCCACCATTTTTTCCTTCAATTTTTTCAGTTTCCTTAATTGTAGCACAATTTACTATTTTTAGCAGTTTTTCGGGTCTTGAACTTCCGGAGCCATTTTGAGGCTGTAAACTGCGTTTTTTTTTGGAAAATCACCAGTGGTGGATTTGAGTTTTCAACTTCACACAAATTGTCAATATTTTTAGTCCTTTTTAATATATTTATAATGAGGTATTGTGTGCGTCAAACAGAGATTGTGTGCCAAAGTTACGAACCCAGGAAATTGGTGTACTGATTTACCCCAACAAGGCCCATATTTTGGCGTTTCATCTCCTAGGTTTTTGTTTTTGGATGTTTAGGTTTTCCATTGTTTCTCAATAATAAATAGGCCTTCGAGCCTCATTTTAACACAATTCAAAGACATGTAGCCTCCACATATCTTCTTAGAGATAAGCTACCATCACCCTAGCTAGTTTATGTCCATTTTACCTGTAAGCATATTTCAGTTATTTGATATTAATGAAATGAAGTTTTATTTCTATGCATCTTTGTGTTTATGTTTATTTATGTATTTTATTGTGTTTCTGCATAAATTCAGATCAATGGTATCAGAGTGGTGTGCTCTTTCTCGATCCTTCTTTTCATGTCCCCAACGAGGTGAGGGTATAAGAAGTTAGGGCTCGATCTGGTTGAAACTTTGAAAGATCAGCCTCACAAACCTCGATAACTGCCCATGGGGGAAGAAAATAAAGACAAGGGAGTAGGATATCCTATCAAAATATTGCTTGAGGAGCCCCTTGACAAATAAAGGAACACAATGATGGATAAATTTTCCTAGATCCTTCAACGACTTCCCACCGATAGCGCATCTACATCCAATAGCCACTCTGGAGGCACCACTCCTTTCAAGGTACAAGTCAAATTTTACATTCCTATATTTGAAGGTCAGATAGATGCATATGTCATAAATATATGGTTGAACTTACTTCTCCAACCAAGAAAATATTACTTTTTCACTCCTCAAAGCCACCCCCCATGTCAAATACTAGTGGGAAACCTACTGTGAGTAAATGGACAATAAGGAATCCTCTCTATTCTCGACTCTACCCACTTGGAATTCATTCCAAGATGGAATCAAGGAGCAATATTACCTTGTGGGGAGATATGAGAACAAGTATATTCAATGGAGCACGCTGCGATAACAAAGGGATCAAGATGTGCACGAGCTGACGAATTTGTTCCATACCCTGCACACAAAGCTGGGTATTAAATATTCAAAGAAAAATTTGGTGCTCAAGTACTACAGCTATTTGCAAATATGCATTTAGGAGTAAATGGAGTTCCTCGAAATTACCTCGCTTGGCATGACATATCGATATGCTGCCAAGATTGAGTATAAATTTAAGTAGAAGAAGCGAGACTTTGGATCCGCAAATCTGAAGCCAGGGAAAGGTGCCCCTGAACCATAGAACAAGAGGCAAAGCCTAAGTATGGTGACTCGAAAAAAACCACAAATCCAAAGAAGGACATGGGGAAGTGGCGTGAATTTCATAACAACTCCACTCACAACACAAGCGATTATCGGGCCAAACAGTCGCTGGTGGCCGAATTGTAGGCCATAGAATCAGATGCAAGTTCTAACTTTGAGTTAGAACCAGAAAAGGGGAATGAAAAAGGGAAGCAGATCATTGACGCAGAGCCCATTACCACCTTTCCACCACCAAGATCTAGAGGGAGGAGCTAAAGGATCTAGAGTGAGGGGGAGCGCCTCTTCCATTCCTAGATGTGGGTGAAGGGTTCTCCACTTCAATTCATTGTTGATAGCGGAAGGCAAAAGAACCCCATTTCAGCTAAGGTCGTGAAGAGGCTCGACCTACCGACCCCAACACAACTGCAGTGCCATATACCATCGAGTGGCTTCACCAAGGAAGAGATCTTCACATCATCCAATAGTTCTGCCTTCTGTACAACATAAAACCCTTCACGAATGAGGTACTGTGTGATGTTGCTCCTCTTGACATGTCTAATGTATTATTAGGCCAACCATACTTGTGGAAGCGACTCACTCTGTTATTATTACTTTGGGAAATAAGTTGTATAGGATACCAGAGGTAGTAACACCTTTCACCATATCTTTGAGTATTGAAAAGCAATGCAATAATATTATTTCCCAAACTAGGAATTTTTTTTCATTACGATTCGCCCACAGGGAAAGAAGAATATTGTGGCCGCAACCTCCAAACAGTGCTCCACTACGCGGAAACAGTAGATGAACAAAATCGTAGAGGAATATAAGGAAATTTTCTCCTCACCCATAGGGATTCCTCTACATTGTCAGGTCAAGCACTTCATTGATTTGGCCTAAGGCATGCCGCTACCTAATGGGTTGATCTATCAAATTTATATTATGGAGAATGATGAAATAAAGAGGAAAATCCAAGAGTTGTTGCATAAAGGGAACATCATGCCAAGCCCCTCAAATTTACTATTTGAGGCTAATAAAGAAACCAGATTTATTGAACACATATAGCACATCCGTCAGCGGGTCCATGATATCTTGGAAAAATTCAATGCCAAGTACAAGCAGTGACATGATCAATATCAGGTGCCACACAAGTTCCAGGTGCGCGACAAAGTTTGGTTACATTTGTAGAAAGAATGCATAACCAGAGCTCATCGGAATCTCATACCACTCTGATCTAGGACTTACACCATTACCAAGGTTGTGTAAGACAATGAATTTGAGCTCAACATTCCCCCATTCCTTGGCCAAAACCCAGTGTTTAATGCAGATCGCCTTCGGCCATACTTTCCACCATTACTGGACACATCGACATTGCAGAAAAACTCACACCAATAGAGTTAAACCCAGACTGCATGAAACAATCCACAACTGATCGAATCATGGAAACATAGATCAATAACACCTAAAAACTAAGGATCCAACTATGTTAGGTTTTCAAAGCATGCCAACTCCTTCACCAGGGCAAGTGGCTCACCAAGGACGCAGTTCAGCAGAAGTTTCCTTATCTCATAGAGGAACTCATCACAATGGTGACCATTGATTCCTAAGGTGCGAGGAATGATCCAGGTGGATATATGTGGCCACCTTGCGATTCCACTTGGACCCCTACCATTGTTTCTTTCAGTTTTTCAATTTTCTTAATTGTAGTACAATTTACTATTTTTGGTAGTTTTCGGGTCCTGAACTTCCAGAGTTGTTTTGAGGCCCTAGATGATGTTTTCTTTGGAAAATAACCGGTAATGAATGTGACTATTCAACTTGAAATAAATTTTTATCGTTTTTTTTCCTCGGATAGATCTTTCTAATGAGGTATCGTGTGCGTCAAACTAAGATTGTATGCCAAAGTTATGACCCTAGGAAATTGATGTACCAATTTACCACAATGGGGCCCATAGTTTTGCGTTTCATCTCCTAGGGTTAGGTTTTTGGATGTTTATGGTTTTACATTGTTTCTAAATAATAAATAGGCCTTTTAGCCTCATTGTAACACAATTCAAAGGCATGTATTTGCCACATCTCTTCTCAGACATAAGCTACTACCGCCCTAGCTAGTTTATGTCCATTCTATATGTAAGCATATTTAAGCTATTTGATATTAATGAAATGAAGTTTTATTTCTGATGCATCTCTCTGTTTATATTTATTTCTGTATTTCATTACGTTCTTTCATAAATCTGAATCAGACGTTATCTTAGTATACATTTACCCCTTTTTTCGGTTGAGGTTGAATATTTACAAAAAAGGAATACCTTTGTCAAACATGATCAAGAGGTTCTCTCAGATATTTTTTCTACCTTTTAGGATTGTAGGGACTATGTACAAAAAGGGACCTTTTGGAGTTTTCTTTTTTGTCTCTTTTTCAAACTCCCTAAACATGGAAAAGATATAGATTTACCCCTCCATCAGACTCATGAAATTTAAACAATGAAGGACTTTTCACCACGATGAGACCGAGTTACTCCTTGCTAGGAATTGTTAAACTTACTAGGATGGGTTCTCCTAAGGGTGAACTTATATGCTAAGAATATGGTATCCTATGCAAGATTGATATAAAAAATAAAGAGGTACTCACTAGTAGTAGTGGGGGGATACATAAGTAAAGCATGTTTTGTATTCTGTACTAAAGGCAACATGTCGCTAATGAACACAACACTCGTCTGCATTTCGTGTTGGGTTGGGGATATCCTTCATTCGTCATTTTCATTTCTGGGTTTGGGAAATCAAATTTCCTCTCATTCGATCATCATATACTATCACCATGGCCTTTGATCCCATTTTGAGTCAAATGTTACCAAACTCCGGAGTCGTGTCACTGATATGTTCAAGAGAAGTCCTATTTCTAAAAGTCAAACGTTGTCGACTTATTTTACCCTCTCTACAATAATACTAAATCACTCCTATCATCTTGAGAAATCATTTTTTTTATGTCAATAATGTGGGAATAATTATGGCCCTCCTTCAGCAGATCACTTCCTGTCGACTTCAGCTCATTATCCAGGAAGCGGGTCTAGAAACTCAGTCGTTGTTACCTTGGATCTTGCATGCCTATATGGAAATTTCTTCGTGTTCGATGACAGGTTCACCTCATTGGCCTCTAATCGAATGATTCTGCAAGTGTTTGACTTCAGTTCATTCATTCACACTTTTATATTGTGATGTCATACCTTGAGCACCATCGTCATTATTGGTAGTTTCTCTCACACCTATTAAAGATCTACCTTATCAACCGATAATTTGGTGGTTTCTACCATGTTAGAAATCAACCCATCTATTCACATGGTTAGATTCGTACAATGGGTATATCGAGATAGAGATGAAGACCTTGGATCACATCTGTTAATATCCAGGTTGCATGGAGTTATTAAGTATTCATGATTGTACACATGATCCTTTCTATACGAATGGTTGCGACCATACCGTGGATCCATTTCCATGATATCTTTCACACGAATCGATGCATCCATGCCATGGGTTCATGTGTTATTTGATTCCTATTCAAAGATATCTTATTAGACATGTTTATATCATAGATTTCATATATTTTATTGTGTTTGATTGGAATGTCTCCTGACAGTGGTTTTCCAAAGTCCTTACCATGAATGGTAAATCGATTCAACCATCACTTCTAGTTTTGCTTTCATGCTTTAGGGGGCATATGTTAAACAATATCTTGTAGCATTCGTAAGTTCTTATCCTAAGTTTCCTATTTTGTGTTTCTCATGTCACAATTTTCGCAAAGAAACAAAAGTTATGAAAAATTATTCATCCTCGATAACATGCTTAAAGTATCCCTGAAGACCTAAAATAGAAATGCCTTGAAGCCCCTCTGCAAAAGTTTGTAAAAACCCTAATTTTCAAGCCCAACACAGTTCTCCCCTAAACAACCTCACACTTTCCACCCTATCCCTAACTCGTGAAAAATGCTGACAATGCGGGAATTCAACAGTAAATTCGCATTGGTCCTCTTCACGCGGGTTCTCCAAAAATGGAGCAAAAGCTTCGTCCTCTAGAACTCTTGAGAAGAGAGGTCTAGTACTTTTTTTTTTAGGATATAGTTGAATACTCTCATTTTTTACCCTTTATCTTATCTCTAAAGATTTTCCCCTTTGAGATAAGACCTTTCCCCCTCATTAGTGGATCCATAACCTCTCCAGCTCTGCTATATAAGAGTTCCATGCTAGTGATTCTTGGTTGGTCATTGTTGGTTGCCATTCTTATGCCTGATTGCGCCTACATGCTATCGATTTGACGAGGAAGGAGAAGAGATTGAAGAGCTCGGCTTGGACTTGGATTTCCATTCTGAAGGACTCCAAAATCAAGGCACTAGTTGTAAGCTTCCTTTTGTTCATTTAATAATACAAAATATGCTTTTCTCCTCATGAACTTGTTAATATTAATTGGTTTAGCATGATGCTCCTTAATCTGTCTTGTGGTTTAATTTGATATATATATATATATATATATATATATATATATATATATATATATATATATATATATATATATATATGCTACGTCTCTTTCGTCTGTTGTCGCATGATATTTCTTGTAGGTATTCAGACACAGAAGGTGTAATAAGGAGTGAGCCTAGAAGCGAAAGTATCAACATCAACATTGAGGAAACAAGCACATAGAAATGAGGTAGGATATCTCCCTCTCTCATATTATTTCGATGTTAAACTAGGAAATCTTGTATTCATTTTCACAATTGTTACTAAACCCACTCATTGGGCTAGAGGGATTGCTTATTTTCGAAGAAGGGATTTTCCTGCATAATACAACTTATAGGAACCATAATATTTGGGTGCTAATTTATTGTCCTTATTTTGTTTCTATGGGGACCTTTATTTGTACAGTTGTATCCTTAGATTTACCCAATTTCCTCTTCAAATTCACTGCAATTTCCTACTTCAAATTTCACTGCAATGTTGATTTGCTTGTTGTTTCACCATATTTTGTGTTGTAACCAAGTTTTCCTTCAATATTATAAGAACCTCTTGTTGGTGCTTTATGTGCTCCTCCACCATTGAAACTTAACTTTCCATTTCAAGGGTGATATGATGAATGGAGGATAATATATATAAAGTGTTATAAATTGTAAAAAAAATATTAAATATGAAAGGTTGTGTTGTACCACCATTTTTCCATGGGAAACCACTTTACCTATTGTTTATGTTTATCAAATAAAAAGCAACACAAACATCCTTCAAGAAATTTATTTTTCAATCTCAATTTTCCCATCTAATTGAGGATACTAAGAATACCTATGAGCCAATTGAGTACCCAAACAAGAAAATAAATATTCCAAAAAATTCTAGTGAAAATCACATTGTTGTCACTTATAATAATCTTGATGACTCCACGTATCTTCTAAATGTTCCCAATGAATGTTGTGGCTGTTGTACTTGTTTTGAAATGATAATAAAAGGATAAAAAATGGGCACACTTTGTGAGTCAATGCATTATTACCATGATGGCATTATTTCCTTTATATTTGGGTAAACATGTAATAAAATCTAGTGAAACCTCTTCCCAGTGTTGATTTGGTATAACTAATGGTTGTAGGAGACCTGGGGTTCTAATTGTCTCTCCCTTATTCTATTGGTAGACCACATATCCATCCACAAACTTTTGAACATCAATTTTAGGACCTTAATTTAAAAATCCTTCTTGATAGTGTGGTAAGTTTTGAAGAACCTTGAATATCCTTCTATAGGATAAGGGTGTAATTCCAAAATGACCTTATGTTTGAGTTGGTACTTTTTGCATAAATATAGGAAATATTGATACCATAGGAAATCATTATTTAACATAAATTTATTTAATGTACTTGGGTCCTCTTGTAGTTGTTGAATAATATTGCATACCTTCATATCATGCTCCCATTCTATCCTTGTATCTTCTACTGAGTTTAATTGTGGAAGGGAAATATAAAATAGTAAACCTTATGTTATTCTTATTTCCTTGAAAGTGTCGCTCTATCACCATATTATGTTTCCATTTTTTGTTTCAAAGTAACAACCTATCATCTTCGTAACTATTTTTGTTTCTCTTCTGAAAACAATCATTATTCCAAGAAATACTTCAAACTATCATGATATATTTTTACCTTCAAGTGTCTCCTATTAGGTAAGGTCATCATTTCTTAACTAAATGTAACATGGCCAAATTTTATTTTTCATAAATGGATTTTAGTAAGTTCTTTCCTTTAAATTGGTTTCTTTCAAAGGAAAAGGCATTCTTTATTTCATTAAAATTTCACACATTCTATGTCTCGAGGCATCACACTCCACAATTAAGGTTTTTGTGAAGTAAAGTGTGGATAAGGAAAGGGTTGTAAATGTAGCCTTATTAAGTTTTATAAAATATTTATTTACTTCTTAAGTCCAATAAAATTCCTCCTTGTTCAATAACATCATTAGAGGCATTCCTACTTGACCATAATTATTGGAAAAATTGTCACAATAACCTACCAATACCAAGAACCCTCTACTATTATTCAAGGTTTTGGGAATTGAACATTCCATAATATATTTAATTTTTCTAGAGTCCAATTTGACAAATTCATGAGATATATTATAAAATAAATATTCCAATTTTCTAACCAACGACACACTAGAAGGCTTCACATATAATTAATGCTCTTTTGATAGTTTTGAGAACACATAGACACATGCACACAAAGATATATATACATATACACACACTAACACGTTTTTTTATGAACACTTTGAAAATAGAATTATTCAAGCTTTGAAATGTTGAAGGCGCACTAATAAGGTCAAATGGTGTTACCAAAAACTCATAATGGTTATTTTTGGATCTCTTATTGCTTCATTTTGATTTGATGATATCTAGGACGAAGATCCAACTCTATAAAGAAAATTTTTAATTGCAAGTCATCTAATAATTCATCAATGGTGGGAATAGGAAACTTATATTTGATGGTCATTTTTTTGATTTGTATATAATATGGACACATATACCATAAACCTTCCTTCTTTTGAACAATCAATAGTAGTCCAAATAAAGCACTTTGGATTGGTTGAATAATATCTACCTCTAACATTTATTGAATCTTATTTTGAATTTTAATACTTTGTCTACATATGTACCTCTAAGGCATAATTTTAGGTGGTACACTTCTGGTTTCCAATAATAACTCGGTATTGATATCACACATCATCTAGAAATTTCCACTATAAGTTTTTTTTTATGGTTGTTTAGATTGTGAAAATTTTGGGATCTTGAGAAGACATAGGAATGTACTTGTGGTATAAATTTCATTTTTTTTTTTGCTATAATGTCTAAGATATAGCCTGTAGAAGTTAGGGTTTTTTATTAGTCCTGAAATTAGTGTAAAATGAGTCATATTTGGAAATTTCACTATATTTTTTTTTCAGGAAGTTTTAGATTGTGAATTTTTCAATATATTCAAAAAAATAGAAAAGTATCCATGGTAAAAATGTCAGGTTCCAATTTCCTATAATTTCAAAAATATAGGCTATGGAAATTAGGGTTTTTTATCAGTCTTAAAACTATTCTCAAACATGTGTTCTTTGTACAAATATCACATATGAATCTATAAAAATATGAATCAAGTGTCATTATTTCTCATGGAAGGAATAAATATCACAATAGTTTAGGTAAACATTTCAAAATATATTAGAGGAATTAGACACATGGCATGCCATAAATTTTCTATTTAGAGAAGGCCAAAAATCAACAAGTTTTGGGAATGTTACCATAATTTTCAACATCGAATTTTCATCCAACCATTGGAATTTTAGGGAAAATATAACAAGATAATAGAGATCAAAATTTTATATTTAAAAAGGCCAAAAGTTTGAAGATACATTAAGAGAAAGGTCGATCAACAACATAGGCTCCAAATTAGGTGTTTGAAAGGTATGTTAACTTAAAAATATCATAAATTTTGATTGGGATGTTTGAATTAGGAAATTCAAAATCCATTTGAAAGATGAAATGTTGAATAATATGTAAAAAAATAATACAATCCATTTGGATCATTACTATGAAGATTAATGTTGGAATTTTGGGTTTGCAACTAGAGTCTAAGTAGAACTGATGAAAATACCTTTAACAGAGATAAAGATAAAGATATATTTGACTTTGTAGAATGGTTGGGAATGGTAAAAGAATTTGGTATGACTAATTTTGGGGGGGTCATTATTTTTTATGGTGAATATCAAGAATGGTGGAGGAGTATTGATACATACACTAGAGGAAACATCACATGGAAAATTTTTAAAGAATTGTTTTCAAAAAAATTGATCAAGCACTTAACAATGGAAGTGATCCATAAGATGAGTTAAAAGAAGAAATAGAAGAGACCAATAAGAAGTGCATTGAGATATCTAAGGTACAAGAACTTAATGAAGCACCCATTAATGAAGTTCAAAAATTAAAATAAGGAAGGGATAAAAAATGGATGTGGGAAAAGGAAAAAGGGAAGAATTAAAAGAGAAATATGAATAAATATGTAGATTATAAACCCATAATAAAAAAACTACTAGATGAGTTTAGGAGTGTGAAAGAAGAAAAGAATCATTCTCAAAATCAAGAAAAGTGACAAGGTTTTTTGGATGAAGAGACTACCTAGTATACAAGTAATATAATAGAAGATTCAAGAACCATTAAATGTGAATAATGTAAAATAATAAATTGAATCTAGAATTGAAGAGGGATGTTAGAATTTGATAGATGGGGTCACAATGTAGCTTCAAAAAGAGAAACCGGACAAGATTCAAGAATGTCACCATAATATACTTGAAGAAGTTTAAATCAATCTAGATTATGTACATGCCAAATATGATTGTATTTTATCTAGGCTAAAGGAATCAAAGACAAAGAAAAGAGAATAGAGGATGGCATTGTCTCTAAATGGAATATTGATGGAATGGGTGTGCAAAGTGAAGGAAAACCATCAAATGTGAAACCATTTCAACACTCATATTACTAAGAAATATTTCAAGGTGGAGAAGAAGATCGATATTAGCATTATTAAGGAAGAAGATATAATATTAATCATATTCATAGTATCAGAAAACCATTATTGAATAGGATATTATAAAAAAACAACAATTTCTACAAAATAGAGAAGTTAGAACAAAGTTAGGATGACATTGTCTCTAAATGGAATATTGATGGAATGGGTGTGCGAAGTGAAGGACAACCATGAAAAGTGAAACCATATCAACACTCATATTAGTACAAAATATTTCAAGGTGGACAAGAAGATCGATATTAGAATTATTAAGGAAGAATATAGAATATTAATCATATTCATAGTATCCAAAAACCTTTATTGAATAGGATATTATAAAAAAACAACAATTTTTACAAACTAGAGAAGTTAGAACAAAAATACATGAAATCAAAGAAAACAAAATTATGTAACAACCAACAATCAAGGATCAAGATAAAAAAAGAATTGAATTATGATGTATGGATAATTCATCAATGGAAAGAAGAAACAATGAAAGTAAAAAACCATATTACTTGATTTAATCACATGTAAATCATTTAAATGTAAAGCTTCGATGACACAAATTTTTGAAGGAGGGTACTATGGTATGACCCAAAGGGGGGAATATAAGGAGTTAAATGTACATGAAATGACCCTGAGAGGGTCATATATGTGGTTAAATATATATAATATGACATCAAGGTGGGAATATATGAGATTAAATGTAAATGCAATAGGTAAAAGTATATGTAATAGTTGTTGAACTAATAATAACAGGTACATATTTGTGATGTGTGAATAGGTATATAGAGGGATCATGTAATCATTATTAAGGACATGTGATTTGGATGTATGAATTGGGGTATGTGGAGGAGGTTCTCATATTATTTTAGGAGTTATTGTGCAACTTGTATGTCTGATCAGTTGTGATCCATGCTCACATTGGTGTACATGGTGTGTATTCTAGTTTCTTATGATGCTTTAATGTTTTGGTTCACAAAAAATTTCCTCAAAAACTCATTTGGATGCCTCTTATTCAATTTCCTTCTTTTCATCTTCTTTGTGTTCTATTTTCTTTGTAACTTTTACCTGCATTATTTTCCTTTTATTTTCCTTGGACTTATCCTTTGATTTACCTTATTTCACTTGGGCTTTAACTTGTGCTTCAATTATTCCATTTTCTTTGATTATTTTCTTCCTACTTTCCTCGTTTGACCTTCTATTATTAGCTTGTTCTTTATATTATACTTCAGGATGTGCTACTATCTTAGCCCTTTTTCTTCTTCATTTATTACTTTCTATTGGATGTGAGTGTGCACTTCTTTGTATGAGAATGCTCTTCTTTCAAATTATTCTTCTTCCCTGCACTCATGATAATGTGGAGAAGTGATATCCAGATGGATCTGATGATTTGAGGTTACCTTCCTAGGATCACATATGTTGAAACTTTCTTTCCAAAAGTGAAATTTGGACATTTTATTCACTTCCATTCTTGAAAAATTTGGAATATATTAAATCAATAATCCTATATGAATAGCATAGTATTAATATAACTTCTAGTTGCAAGAGAGTAATTGAAATCATATAGTATGCTTTGATAATTTATCTCCCTAAGCCTTCATCCAATACAGGACACGACTTCAAACAATGTGGGGAACTTTTGTTTCTCCATATATTATGATATATATGACTTTTTATTATATATACCAATATCTAATTCGATCTAACACTAGGAAAAACTCTTTTAACAATCCTATACATGGCTTACAATTTTGATTCCATATAATGGGATAAGATTTGACTACAAATATTTAAATAATGCCTCATATAATTATGATACTATAGATCACGATAATAGAATTTGACATGCAAATAGTCAGGGTCCCATGTTTACCCCATGATCATAAAAAGAATGTGTGCTTGTGATATCTATCAAGTAGGAAAAATATGAATAATTCAGGATTTAATATTAGTGTGGGATAATTTACCCTAGCTAGTGCATCAATCATTGTATGGGATAAGATGGAAAACTAGTTAAAATCGATTTCTCCTTCAATGTAGTATGTAGGAATGTCACCCAATCCTCTTTGGAATATGTTTCATTCGACGAAACTGTCCAACACTATGGTGCAATAAGTATGAGCCCATAGCTAAAGTCCTCATTTGATATGATATGTGGCTCAAACTACTTTTCCATATCATGCATAAGTATAATATCATATTTTATTAATTATATACCATTCACCAATCATGTGTCACTCATATGCATAAGTAATTCCTTATTTAAAATATAAAAGAGTAATTAATCCTCACCCAAGTACTACATCTCCTATTCTTACTCATAGATTCCCCCTTAACGTCATCCTCTTTTTTTATTTGAGTGGGAGCACATGTAAATAGTACTACATTTTTAATTATTAACCCTCATTGATATCTCCTAAGCCCACTTTTATTTTCCCACACTTTTATTTAAATTTGAATTCAATGTTCCTCTATTTCTCCTCAATTCATAGGTGCACTAGTAATTGATTTCTAGTTAATTAAAATTTAAATCCTGTGCATTTATTTCACATTCTATAATGCATTTATTCTTATAATAATTTTTAATTAGAATATTTTATTTCTCTTTGTTGTGAAGTCAACTAACCTATATACTTGATAAATTAGTCAACCATGCATTTGTTTTTTCTCAACTAAATAAATGCATATGCTTAATCAACCATATTTTCATGTCTAGTCAACAACTATAATTAATACCAAGGGTTATTTGTTGCTCCATGCCCTTCAAGAGCCACATTTCAGAAAACATCAAGGGTACCAAGTTCATGCATGCCCTTCAAGAATCCAACATTTTTCATGGGGAAAATCGTGCAATTTTTGAGACCACACTAACTCAACTTTGTCATTACCTTGTTGAGAGACTAATGAGAATTGAGAAATAATTATTCCACTTTATTGTATTCCACTCAATGAAATATGGTGATTGACAAATTTGTAACCTACCATCGGAGTAATGTGTTACTTCTAAGTAAAAGTGTAGCTATGTTTTTAACCTAGGTAACAAAAGAGGAGTTTTGGTAAGTGGAACAGGAAAGTTGTTATTCCTCTTATAGTGATACTGCATAAAATTTTGTACAACCCCATTAGCCATGTGTGTACTAATTGGAAAGCATATCCTTTGTTCCTTCACACACCAAAATCAACACATTAAATTGTACCATTTAAAAATTAAATAACATTATAATATGATAACATAATATAATACTATGACTCAATTAAGATTCCATACAATGCTAATGCAATCTCACATCAATACACCCCTATGACTTCCTTTCCACACTATGTAAACCACTAATAACATTTGAAAATAAATGCATCAAATTACATTCACTTCAATATATCGTAGCCATATGAATTGATAATGCCATTTACATTGTATCAATGTATATTTTATTCATTCAAGTTTCACATACTAAAATTTGAATAAGATTCAATTGAACTACCGTTATGTCAATTAAAGCCAACCATAATAGTCAAAGATTCCAAGGTTTGTCATCATATATCAAGTCATTAAATCTGGTCATTCGTGAATAAAATATCATCAAATAATAAAGTCCAATATATCAAAATAGTTAAATAAAATGGAGCAATCCATACACCCCTCTTTAGGAAACTTCATCTTGAAGTTTTAAAATAAACATGTAAAATGCTAACACACTTCAAATATTTCCTCCCAATTCCATGAACTAGGGCTACAACCATCTTATTGGACCTTTACCTAGTCTAATAAATGGCACTAAATTTTTCAAGTTTGTGAGTCCAAAATGCAAATTGGTTTAGCCATCAAGCCCCCTCATTTAACATCTACAAATGACTCAAATCAATGAAATGAGAATGGTTTGAAATATAATGATGTAAAAAAGATACATGAAGAACATCATGCACACAATCTAGCAATGATGGTAATGCAAGATGATAAACACCTAGCCCCTTTCTTTCAAGAATTGAAATGGCTTTATTACCCATGTATATACAAGGGTAATCCTAGGAGAATTTTTTTCTACTAGGATGTAGATTTCTAACCAACAACCTCATATAATCCTTTGATAACATGATCTTAGTTTCCTCTCACCCTCTCATTGGTTAGCTCATCAAATTTATTGGATTTCTCACTAGATGAATGTAGTTCAATGATCATGAGGTACATTAGCCATTATTTCATATGAAGTGCTTACATTCATTTCTTTTGAAATTTAAGGATCATGGCTTGAAACAAAATAATGGATCATAATGCTTGAAAGTTATATGTCTTGCCTCATTTCACCTTAGTTTTCATTGTTGGGTATTTTTTATATTGTTTTCATTAATATTGTCACGTGTTGTACATTTCATTGGGAACAACATCTAAAAAAATGGGTGGTTTTTTTGTGTCCATTTTTGGTAGTTTTCAACACAATTTTCACCTTTCGTAGTTTTGTGGCACATGGTAGTTTTGCACATGGTTTTGTAGTTTCAGTTAAGGAATTATGATTGTATGTTAATCAATGGTAAATGGATTGGATGTTTATGGATGCAAAAATATATACTATATTGTATTTTAATACGTTATAGAATAATATATTTGAAATTTAATCTAGTTTTCTCAATTTTGGGATTCCAGGTTAATATTTTTGTGTTTAAGTGTGTGTTTTACATTTTCATATTTTATATTTGATTAAGAATGTTTTTGCAGTAATTAATTTTATAGGTTTAAAACCTACATCCAACATCGAAACAATTTTGGATTCAAGGGGACACTTTTGTGGCTAAGGGGTTTTTCTTAGGCTTGTGAAAAAACCCTCCCACCATTGAATATTTGTGGAATCGATTCTTGTGGTGAAAGTAAATGGAAAGTATTTCAAAGACAAATATTGAAAAAATAAATGCATAGATTTTTGAGTCATGGAAGCTCAAAATGGAATATTTTTTGGTGGAAAACGATTAGTGGATCCCTATGGATTTGGGTACTACACTAATAGGGGTGTCAACATAAGATTGGATAAATTTGGATCACAAGGAAAAAATAACAATATAATTGTGTCTCTTATATTCTGTATTATTGACTATTTCAGGAGAAGCTAAAAAAAGGCATCATGAAAAAAGTTAGGGACTTTGGTAAGTCTAAGTCCCTAGTAAACAAATTGTTCCTATGGAAAAAGTTGTATAACCCGTGGATGAAGTATGATGGCTAGATGATAAAGCATCTCAACATATTCAGTACTATAGTAAATTAGCTATTACCTATTGATATTAATATTTTAGATTAAGATAAGTGAATCAATTTGTTGTGTTCATTACCAAACTTAATATGGGTTAGTTCAATTATTTCCATGTGTAGTAATTCAACTATCTTAAGTTTTGACGATATAGTATCATCCTTGTTATTTAAGGAGACGAGAAATTAAAAACACGGAGAATGAAAAGAAATATTCTTTGTGTGTAAGTGGACACTCCTAGAATAGAAATAAAACTAAGTCATCAAGTGGCAGAAGGTGTGTTGGAAATGTGGAAAAGAAGGGCATTACAAGAAAGATTGTAAATCCAAAATTGCAGAGAAAGGGAAGGGATCTAATGATGCACCTTTCACATAAGAAAAAACATCCTCATATGAAGGAGGGGATGTGTATTTAACTTCTTCAAGTACACATGTAGCTCATGAGGTGTAGTTGGCTAGCTCGGGTGCATCTTTTCATATGAATCCTCGCAGGGAGTGGTTTTGGGAGTATGAATATATAATGGTGGTGATGTTTTCTTAGGATATGAATAAACAAATAGAATTATAGGATGAATATAATTTAATTTGAAGCTCATGGGTGGAAGAATTATAAGACTCCATTATGGTCTGTACATCCTAGGATTAGCTATAAATTTCATTTTTGTAATCAAGATGAGTAATGCAAGTGTAAAAATAATGTTTGAAAATGATACCTATAGGATGGTTCGATGACCAATGGTATTGTTGAAGGGAGTTTGGATTAGGACTATGTATAAGATGTTGGGAAGCACTATTATTTATGGTTGCATCAATTATTTTATTCTTCAGAATGGAGTAGAAGAAGGGAAAACTCTTATAGCCTCCAAAGAAAATACTATGTGGTGGCATCAAAGACTGGGACATAACATAGAGATACAACTTCAAGTAATTGTTGTGAAAAAGTTCACTTATATAAAAAGAGATTATGTTGAGCATGATAGAAACCACCTGATTACTGTTCAATTAGGTCTACTAGTAACAAATGCGAGGGAAGGCACCAATGAGGAAAATGAACACCAATGTATCTAGTATAATCGACTAAGTGTGAACAGATGAGTTGACATTGAGCACTCACAGACTCGACCGATCAAGAATAAATTATGTAAAACCATTGTATATCATGAGGAAACATGCCATTGAGGTCTGCAAGCTCCAAGGTATTATTAGTTCTTATATCAAGCTCCTGGATGATGAGTTGAAGTTGATAGGAGAATATTCGCCGAAGGATGACCTTAATGTATCCCCCATCAATCGACATGGAACAAAGGATGATGTAGTGGATGGATGAAGTCATGAAAAAAGTAAATACAACTAACATGAGGATGAACGAATCAAAAAGGCCAACATGCAACTGCAGATGGATGACACATGTTGTGACTTCCATTGAACACATAGCAACACAACATATAAGTGACTTGGAAGCATGACTAATGAGCACCATGTGATATCCTGCAACAACACATGAAGCATTCAAGCACACTCCAGAATGACTAGAAGAGTAACCAGCTAGAGGATTAGACAAACTCATATGTATGATATGAATCCTTGGAAAGCTAAAACCCAATTGTAAGATAAAAATTCAAACATGTGCCATGTTCGAGGGTGACATGACTGATGCTTCCATTTTGATGACTAACAAAAATAATTGTTCCCTTCCCATTTTATCTTTTTAGTCTCCTTCATGGTTTGATGAGTACGAAAGAGAAGAAAAGTATGCTCAATAGGTTCTTTTTTTTTAAAATTTAGTCCCCAAGGCTGAAAAAGAGATAAAACAATACAAGGGAGAACCTTCTAGCCATAAAGGACAAGAGTATTCCTTTTTCGTAACTAGTATAATCAGATTGGAAAAGGGTTAAAAGTATACTAAATAGACATCCCTTAAAGTAATTTAATGATCATGAATGAGACAAGTTCACTCGACAATATTTTCTAAGTCAAGGAGCCTTAAAAGAGCTTAAATAAAAATCCTCTTAGAGGAACAAATGGTATAAAGGGTATCAACCGGTTCTAGTCATGTTAGAATTTCTAAAAACATTAGAGGTCAAGAGGTTGTATAATAAGACCACTCATCACAATGGTTCCTCCAAGAAAGGCTAAAAGTCCAAGTGAAAGTGGATGATAGGCCAAGAAGATGGCAATTGTGGAATAATAAATCAAGGCTCATTTATTATAAATAAGTTGATAAAAAGTGGAAATCAAAAGGGATAAGAGTGTGGAATCCTCCTGGAGTAAGGCCAAAAATATGAAAAAGAAGAGGACATGAGGCTCATATTCTAGGTCATGGTGATTTAGGAGGGATTCAAAAAGATAATAAAATCAATTGCATGGATACCAAGACGAAAAAAATGGGTCCATACTAGGGCATCCATGAGTAGGTAAGATCTACCACAAAGCTACGATGTGCATAAAAAAGAGTGGCCAATGCTGCAACTTGAAAAAGTTGTACCTAAGGCATAATGCATCAGAGATGGTGATATGTGACCTACCCCTATATGTAATATTTAAGAGAAACCCATGTAAGGTCCAATGAATGTCACAATAAAAATTCCACCCAATCATGTAAAAACCATCCAAAAACACTAGACCCATGGTTAAATCACAGAATTAAAGAAATAAACATGGACTAGGTAAAAACATGGCTATATTTTTCTTATTCTTAAGTTTT
The DNA here is from genome assembly GCA_034641835.2 of Pinus albicaulis. Lineage (NCBI taxonomy): Eukaryota > Viridiplantae > Streptophyta > Pinopsida > Pinales > Pinaceae > Pinus > Pinus albicaulis. The sequence continues at coordinate 555,432,689 of CM076583.1, read as the reverse complement.
ATATATTTTTGTATTTTTGGCATAAATAAGGCATGAAAAACACTCACATCACACACCAAACCAAAAAATGGATAAAGCATCACACACACTCCTATGAACAAAATGTAAAATCATAACTCAATCAAATAAGTCACATTAAAGTGTGCCCATAGTCGGGCATAGACCAAGGGTTTCTATACGTGAACTCATGGAGGGCAAGGGGACCATATGGCTTGAAAATGTTGGGCAATGCCAAAGGAAGTAAAATTTATAATCCAGAAAGGTTGACCATGGTAGGGAAATTCTAACATAGTTGCTCTCTTGAAATTAACTTGAGGACATAAGGGAGGATCAAGACATAAAGAGGGTAGAGGATGCTCGTCAATAGGTGGTAATGAAATGGGCAATTTGTTGGCATGTTTGTTAGTAGAATCCAAAGACTTGACTCGGTCCAATGGTGACACTTCCAAGGAGGGCCGAGGGTATGTCCCCTAGGTCGATTTAGGATATTGGTTTCCAATCTCTGCCTTTTGCAAATTGGGAGACTAGAGGCATCAAGAGGAATAATATCCCTATGATTTTCAATACTAGGTGAATTGATGACCTCCAAGATGACTTATCGAGAAGGAGACTCTTCTTCAAGGGAGTCATGTGTAAGAATTGGAGCAATGACCTGTGTGGGAGAAGGATCCTAGTCATATTCTATATTGGGATGGAGTTATTTACCAACACTAGAAGGTACTGACAGAACTGCCTCGGAGGATATATCTTCCACAACTGATGGAAGATGATGCTCACTAGCTTGATCAACTTACAAAATATTATGAGACACCACCAAGGATCATGAGGTCTATGGGGTCTATATGTTTCAGAAGAGATCATTTTCATAAGATATTTAGAAGAGGATGAAGGAATTTTGGGCGGTGGTAAAGGAAAAACACCGATGAGGGATGAGATTTTGAGTAAGCCTGCACCAACACTCTCATAATGTCTAGGGTTATTTATGACAAGTGGGACAGAAGTCCCTGTAGTGGTAAGTTGAGTTGACGACACATAATATTCCAGTTGGTCAATGGCAACGATCTTCCCTTCATGAGGAAATAAAAGAACACGAAATATTGAAGACACAACAATAGTCATACGATAAAACTATTATGACCAAGGGTTAGGTTATAGTCAAAAGGAGCGTCGATGAATTGAAAATCGACATAGGAATTCAATCACCCCCCGATCTCATTGGAAAAATTGGGAAGAACCCTTTGAGGTATAAAGTGATGTCCATCAAATTATTGAATAGTTTTGGAATACTTTGCGAGTGTTGTAGAGTCGAGAGCTTTCCATCATGATGCTGACATAACACAGGTAGAAGAAACTTCATCCACCAGAGTGAGATTAGAAATCTTATGAAATATTCACACATTAATATGAAAGGCGATCTGGTGGGAATGTTGAACAAAAAAATTTTCAACACTGAATGTGATGAGATTTGAGTCAAAGGGATCCACCCCTCCGATCATAGACAACAAGGCTTTGAATTATTGAGGGAAACTCTGCAAAACCTCCAATGGAGATAAGGCACATTATGCTTGGGCTAAGTATTCAACAATATTGTAGTTCTAGGTAGCCCATGCATATGGTTTGTGCATTGAATTATGAAAGACACCCTTAGGTGGGTGATAAAATGGTTGCACAAGCTTATATAGTGTGATATGTTCAATGGAAGCAATTATGGTGGTTGAGTCATTAAAATAATAATTCAAGTTAGGAGTATCATATAAATTAGCGCACATGTTCACATTGATGTTTTCTTGGCACATGAGTATGAAAGAATTATTAACATGATGAACATAGGGCCCCTCATTCCCCCTTGCAAAGGTTAAGGAGCCTAGGAAACCATTTGTTGTTGTGGTTTTGCAGGGAACAAATGAGTAAAAAAAGTAGGTTGTTGGGAAATAGGTGGTGATGTAAGAATCCTGTGAATTTCATCCATTCGAGGGCACTCATGAGTCAAATGTTCACCTTGAGAATTGTTTCAAGGGAAATTTATCTTACAATGACATTCATATGTATTCCCTCCTTGATTAGATGGGTTTTATTGACTCTCCTAAGAAATTTGGTTCTTTTGTTTGTTCTTATTAATTTTCTTCCCACTAGGTTGCTGATTATTCCTAGGTGTTGTGGACTTCACCGTGAGAACATCGGTGGGACGTTGCTCAGAAGAGGATGCTTTTGTAGAGCCAGGAGCACTTGTTTGGGCTTGTGATGTCATGATCAATTTCCCAAGTTGGGCAGGAAGTTGGATCACAAAATTAAATAACCAATCACACCATCAAAGTGTGGTCCCAAGATAGGTTTGGGTGGGTCAATAGAAGATAATAAAAGAGAATGGAGCATTAGGAATGATGTCATAAAGCATTCCCGACTGAGAATAAATCAAATAAATTTGTTTTCCCACATCTTTTATATGATGGGACAAATTTTACCACGGTAAACTACCTATTCCTCAAAATCAGTATATGGGGGGACCTTATAGTTGGTCAGAGGGATATTTCTCCTATGACCCATTTAGTCAATGTCACAATCCTTTCTTGTCTTCTCTTGATCTTTCATATTTGGTGAAGCTTAATAATGAACCATTCATCATGATTATTGGTGGACACCCATGCCTAACAAGTTGCCTTCTTATATCCCCAAATTTTAAGGGAAACCTAGAGAAAATCTATCAACACATCTATTCACATCTTGTAGATTCATACCATCGAGGTTATGTTGAAGACCCTTGGCTAGGTACATTTCACTCTTATATGGCACCCTTCCAAGGCTACATTGGAGTTATGTATCATTTATGTACTTTGAGGACTACTCTGGGACACCTCATGTCTGTTATGTGTCCATAGTCCTACTGATGTATACTTTGACATAGATCCACACTGTATTTGTTGGTGGCCATGATCTGTTTGATGAGTCACATAGATCCACACTTTATTTTTCAGTGATTATGATATTTCTGGTGTGTCACGTGGATCCATTGTGTATTATTAGTGGTCATGTCTTAGAATTTCATGTCATGGATCCAAAATGTATGTTTGGAATCCATGTTTAGTATCTCTTCATGACTGAGCATGGGTATGCCTGCCTCGGGGATGTTATTAGAAAATTTGGGACTTCAACACTTGTGTACCTCCAGTCTAGCTTCACAGTATTGGCTCCTTCCTCCCATTTTTATCTTTGAGTTTTTAGGTAATGCATTTTGGCCATAAATTTCTCTTCTAACCTCATGCATTAGTGGGCATATGTTATAACCCGGTTTTCCACTCTATCATAGTGAGAGAGACCCAAGTTGAACTTACCTTAGTTTCTAGCTAGAATGCATCCTCTCTCACCATTTATTTTACTTATGTGATAGTTATCCCATGATAAAAGGGTGGAATTATATGATGGAGTTCTTTCTCATAAAAAAATTTCCAAAATATTATAATTATGAGATAATACTTATTTCATAATTGAGATATTTGAGAAAAAAATTATAATTGTGAAAAACAAATTCTTGAGTTTTCCATTCCCAAGGAGACCAACTTGATCCACTTGTGTATAAGTTGGGTAGGGGTCAATTATTGTATAATTTTCCTAACTTCTCAAGCCCCTAAGTTTCTAGATACATTCTCCTAGAGGATAGAATGAACCTATATAATCTCACAAAGAAGAAAGGGGGTTAGATCTAGTATTCAAAATATAGCATGAGAGATTTGTTGTATTGCGAGGAGATCATACTATAATATTGAGGAGAGGATCTCATTTGTTGAAGGTATAATTGTACCATTTTGTTTATGATTAATGAAATTTCATGTTCCCTTTCATATAAATCTATGCTTATGGTTAATTATACATGTTAATGTTTATTTGAGCTAATGGTCTTCTGTGGAAGGCTATTTTTGGTCTCTGACTGGTGATGCATGTGTGTAGGTAGTAGATCCATTGTAGGAGGAAATATCTCTTGGTTGGAAAGAATACTTTTTTCACCGAACCCAACACCCTTCACCAATTTTCGAGGGTTTCAGGTGTGAGCTCAAACCCTTAGTGTAGGGGAAACATGCATGATTAACTACTAGAGCATATGGATTGGGATTTATATCTATGATTGAATTGGTCATCTACTTTGTTGTCAGGTAACCTTGCTATGTCCATAGGGTTACAAATCAATAAAACCTTGTGTGTGAAATTAGCCACAACGGTAATACAGAATAAAATATGGATCTACAACTTGAAAATGAGCCACTTCAAGGGGGATACCTCTTTTTACATCAAATAAATGGACAATTCTTGGATGATTCAAATGAAAATGCCTCCTTGGTATATATATGATTATAAAGGGTCAAAATATAATTATAACCTACATAACAATAATAATGTAAGGGAACACAATAACAATAGTGGGCTTCTATGGGGCATGGATGTTATACAAGATTTCTTATTGCAAACAAAAGTATCTCCCTTAGGTTTGGTGGTCAACCTAGAACAATTGAGAGACAAGGAATTCAATTATTTTCCTTAAAGTAAATATATGACAAAGTGAGGAATACCTGAAACCTCTCGCACGCTTCACTCCTTCTTAAGATTGGAAGCTCCAATTCTATCTCTAATTTCCAAAATTAGAATCTACATAATAAGACAACACAAGCCAAGAAACTACGGGATCTATGAAGAATCATCTAAAGACTATATTAAATAGATAAACATGGTATTTAAATATATGAAATAACATCACATATAAGAAAACACATATTTTTTGTATTAATATAAATAGAAGGAGATTACAACCACAAGTAGCATTTGGTCTTATAGAATAGCTCCTCCAAGTTGTTGAATTGTAATTTCCTTGTCACAATGTGCACATCCAATCACCCTCATGCATGAGATAATAACCACTCATTGCAACAACATAAGGGTAGAGTCTCTCCAAATTCCAACCATTCATTCATTCTCTAACATTATCAATTCTAACCTATGCATATGTAATATCGTAAATATATAGGAGAGTGGGGTAAGTTGGGAGTTCTTATCCAATTACAATTATAAGGTTTTAGATCCACATTTGATGGAGGGATAGGATCAAAGGATACGTTTTGAAACTCAAAAGTAGGGTAGGATAGGAGCTGAATGTTTAATATAAGGTAAGCAGTTGAAACAAATTCTAGAAACTCCTAGAAAATAATGTTTCTAGAATCCAGATCATTCTCTCAGATTTCTAGAACCAAAATAGGTGAAAAGGGGAGAAACATGCTAGTGACCAATGCTAGCCACCGTGGAGAAACATATAGGTGGTCAAACCCCATTAGGCATAAATGGAGCGTTGGTTCTAAAACTGGCTCAGATGATGCAATTTAGGGCTAAAATTCTGGGGATGAAAGGTACACGATTAGGGATTTGTGCAAGATGATGATGAGGGGGAATAGGATGTTGATATATCCCATTAGGAGTCTCACAAATTGGATGTGACAATATGGTCTATAATAGAATTCCCCATAAAGATAAAAGTCAGAGGTGATGATTGATGACTGAAGTGATTTATTTTGTGACAAGTGGGGATCAAGGACAACCAATGATATTCGTCTGTTATAATACAATTATCATGAAATCTTGTCACTGAGGGAGGCATACCCATACTCAGCTCATAAGCTAACATAACATGTACAATAATCAAAAGACGCATCCACAGATGCAACCGGGGGACCCATGACTAGATGGTCATGGCCATCATACATTGTGATCTTTGTATAACCCTTGAAATCATAGCCTGGATGAGTAAAACTAGATTTGATGTATTATATCTCGTTCACATGAACAACTAATGTGCAAGTCAAACCATGTGAATCAATGAGCTGGATTTTAACATAATAGACACTATATGATTACTTGTTAATGATGTAAGCCATTAACAGACGTGGCAGAAACCATTGATGATGCTAATGTCTCTCTAGGTACTATGGTACAATCGATATGGTGTGATTAAATGAGCAGATTTCAAACACCACACATAATCTTTTGGTTGAAGGCCATTGATGTAAACCTATCCCTGAGAGCGAGGAAACTTTCCATTGATGTATGCAAGCACCAAGGTACCAAAGGGGTGTTCCTAAGTCAACTTCCTGGATGATGTGCTGATGTCAACAGGAAGCGACCCGTCATTGGAGGGCCTTGATGTATCTCTTATAATCAACACGAAACAGGTATCATGATTGAGAAAAAATAATCATAATGATGTTGATGTGGAACTGGATCAGGAAAGGAAGACATGAAATGAAGGCTTAAGAGTATTGTAGTGGAGATCAATTGTATGGCTTCTCTTGAACACTGATGACACTAATGGAGTTGGAAGCATTGTCCCAAAACCAAAATGGAGGCCCTGAAAAATGATATGATAACCAAGAGACAAGTAGACTGCCCAAACCAATGGCCATGGAGATGAAGTGGAAAATTGTCTTGTTCAAGAGGGACTCACTACCATTAGAAAAATGGAATCCCTTGTTTTCTCAATTTCCCCAACCATACTAGTTAGTAGCTATTTATTTTTTAACAATATTGAAGAGGATAACATATGCTTGATCTGTAAGTTCATCCTTTGAATAAATCCCTCCAAGTATTTTTAAAGAACCCTAAGAAGGAGTGGTTCGACCTTGTCATATTCGACAAGTCCATCACTTTTGGATTATTAACAAGTCCAACGAAGGTAAAAATCAACATATTTATCATGTTTAGAGAGTTTGTAAAAGAGGGAAAAAAGAAACTCCACATGTCTATTTTCATAGATAGTATCTTTAGTCCAAAAAGGTAGAAAACAATACTCAAGAGAACCTCTTAGCAATGTTCGACTAAGGCATTCATTTTTCGCAACTAGTCTATCTTAGTCCAGAAAAGGGTTAAACTTATACTAAGTAGAATTTTTTTCATTTATTTTTTAGATTCTAAAAATACAAGTGCTTGAACATATTTTCATATTTGGGAGTCTGAAAAGAGCTGAAAGAGGAGTCCAGGGGTTTCCTTTTTCGTTGGTTTATAAAGCCCGAAAAAGAGATAAAAATATTCTCCTTGGTCAAAGTAACCTATTAAAACATAATAAAAACCTGCTAATAGTTGTTGACCTGCTCAAAAAACCACAAGAAGGTTAAAAATACTTGTTTCATAGTAAAAATGAAGCATTTCTAGGTCAAAATACTAAAAATGAATAAAATAACTAGAAAATGACCATAAATATTGAAAATGACTTATCATTTTTATCATTTCACATTTTACCTTCAATAATGAGTATTTTGAGTCCTTTTTCCCTCGATCCTATGCAACTGATTGCGACCAATCCAGGGAACCATTTTAAGTGTCGTCGAATCCAATTAGGAGCTAAAACCATTCTTTGTCTTTCCATGGTGCATTTTTGTGTTTTCATGCAATTGTTTCAAGGTTTTGAGGCCCTTGGGGTTCATAAAAAATGCCCTGGGATTAATGCACCCCTTATGTGTTGAAAAGGGTGTTGAACCTAGGAATATAAACACTATAGACAGAGGTACAACACTTTGTCATACACTTCTTGGGAGCGTTGGGTGCAAATATCCCAATTTTTTTATTTTTTTATTTTTTTTATTTTCAGTTTTGCCTCAAATTTTGTCAAATTTTCTGGATGGTAAAGAGCCCAATGAATCCTTTTTTGATGTTTTGGGTACCTATTAGCAAAAAATTTCATTCATTTGGAGAGAAAGAGAACACAAAGCACAAGATTTAAATTCATAAAATGACCCTGCTACCATTCAGGCGCTTCAAAACTATGAGTTCTGAAAATTCTTTTGGCTTCCTGGTATGAGGTAGAAAATGGAGTTGTTTAAATACCTTGTGCATTCATGGGATGTTCAGGCACAAGTGTTCAGGTTTGGGAAAAATATACTCGAGATCATAGGCATATGATATTTACTTTCTGACATATTTGTCCAAGCAAGGTGCCCCCATCTCTCTTTAGGTGTAAGAAGTGGCGGTGAGATGGTGAAATAGTATATCACTACCTATTGCAAACCTCGAGCCCTTCCTATGAGGGATGGAAAGATTAACATAAAGGATGTGACCGAATTACCTTTAAGAAAAATCATTTTCATTATCACAATATTGGAAGGTAGCTCGACACTACATGTAGCGAGCAAATAATACATGCAGTATGGAGTAGAGTGTCTAGAGCCAAAAATATTCAACTAGAGCGAGGATGTCTTGGTAAACTTGAAAGAACAAATTACTAAAGAAAAGGAGGGGAAGTTGAAAAACTTCGATTATGGTGCCATCTTGGTCTCTTTTTCTCTAGAGTGGGTACCATTACTACAACCTCAACAGATTGTACTTAATACCATCGATTTGAGGGTCCTACAGATGAGGAGGTGGATAGACCACATGGCCAGACATGCAGTTCCATTGGCGATCATCTTTTCACCAACCTTATTTGGATGGTTGCGTAGAAAATTCATTGTGATTGATGATTATCCTTACATAGGGATGTATTTTTGTGATGATCCCGAACTTGTGTTGTTTGAGGGTGAGAAATGGGATGCCACAGGTAAGATACTTTTACCATTAAGTTTTTGAAAAGTTTTACAATTTTTTTTTTGTGTTTTTTCATGTTTCCAAGACTAAAATATTTGATGTTTTAATGAAGATATTGGACCTGTTTGACCAGTGGGTGCTACATATCTTCGTTGCACAAGATACATTCACAGGAGGAGGCAGTGGGACCAATACAGGTTATTGCAGTGGGATAGGATGCACTACAGGATCTTGAGGTAGTTGAGATCCGATTAGAGGTAGAGTGCGACATGGAGGGATTGCCACATGGGATTGATGAGAACGTGGTCGATAAACTTCCATTGTGACTTCAAGACATACTTATGGAGTGCCTAGCCGTATTGGTGGATTACTGCACAAGATAGCCCATGCAGTTGCATTTTATCATGAGCATCATTGATTGTCTACTTAGATATTTGCATGTAGTTATTTTCATGTATGATGTAGCCATACGTGTCTCAGGGCACAAATTTTTTAAAGCCAAACTTTATATATATATATATATATATATATATATATATATATATATATATATATATATATATATATATATATATATATATATATATATATATATAGAGAGAGAGAGAGAGAGAGAGATATTTACATATTCAGTGTTTCCTAGCTCCTATTCTGATTTCAATATGATGTGATGTGAATTGAAAGATACTTACATTCGTTTCAAATGTCTATATAAAACTAAATTAGCTAGGGCATCTGCTAATGTGTATATATTTCTAGAAATGTGTTCATATTGTATGAAATTGAAATGTCTTTCTAAAAGACGCACTCTCAAAATCATGCGAAGGATGGTGAGATTTCTCAATGAATAGATATTAGCGAGTTGTAGTACTACAAGCTGTGAGTTAGGCATGATGACTATAGGACAAGTAACATGTGAAATAACATCAAATAGCAGCTCAAAAACTAAGATATACTCAAGGATTTGTTTAGTAGAGCATCCAATGAAAATTCCTCGCATGATCACTAGCTCGACTTTTGGAGAAAATATAAACCATGTTGCGAAGGATAGGTTTCGAGTGCTATGGCTAGCACCATCGACATAACCAATATATGGTTTGAGAGAGGTTGAAATGTGAAAGCAAAAGTAAAAAGGATCAATATAAACCATGGGAAACTCTGAAAAACACACTGCAAACACACTTAACACACATATAGATAGTATGTACATAGTGTACTACGCATGGGATCAAGCATAGTATTTTTTTAGGTACAACTCATTTCTAGGCCGTGGCAGAGGAATTCCATCGAGATATACTACCTTATAAGCCCCTTTTTCAAGGACACGCTTGACAATGTGTGGGCCCAACCACATAGGTTGGAACTTTCCTAGGCCTAACTTATCAGCCTCCCGATCATATAAGAGTACCCTATATCCTTTCAAGAATAATCTAGGCTTGAAACTTTTGCCATATTGCGCTTTGATGCATATTTTATGAGCTTCATTTTCTAAAGCAGAATCATGTCGGGTCTCATCAAAACGAGTCAAATGAAAAATACACTCCTCTTTTGTGGAAGTAGCGAGAATAAGTTTGATGGCTAGTTTCAACGATGTAATTTCACATTCAATGGGAAGGATTACTTTCAGAACATAAACCAACTAGAAAGGAGTGAATCCGGTAACAGTCCTTACTAAGGTTTGGTATGCCAAAAATGCAACATAGATAAGTGATTTTCATTCTAATTTGTGGACCCTTATCATGCGTTGAAGCATAGTTTAAGAAATTTGTTGATAACTTCAACTTGTTCGTTATCCTGAGGATAATAGGGAGTGGAATTTTCATGTAAAAGTCCCAATTTGGCAGTTAATTCGGTCATCATTTGATTCCAAAAATTCTTCCCATGATCTGTAACTATTTCTTGCGGAACACCAAACCTAGTAATCACATGGTTAAAAAAAAAGTGCACAGTTGTTTGCTAGTGTTGTTGAATGTAGGCATCACTTCGACACACTTATTAAAGTAGTCAATAGCGACAATGATATAACCATGCCCCCCAACCAAATAAGGGTTATACATCATATAGTTGATACGCTATTTTGCATAAGAACCAATAAATATAACAGGATGCAATGGAGTAGGCAGAGCACAGACTTTACTATCGTATATTTGGCACGCATGACACTTCCGGACTACGAGGATACAATCACAGAAAATGGTGGGCCAAAAGTAACCAACATGTAAAATATTTTGCATAGTAGCATAGCCAGATAAATGTTCACCACATGCCCCTAAATGGTAGTCATTAAGAACTTTCTCGGCCTCTTCGAGAGTGAGGCATCTCCGTAAAATCGTATATATACCACGATGGTAAAGGGTGTTGCGAATAATTACATAATTTTGGGACCGGTGCTGAATACGTCATTGCTTAGAGTGAGAGGTATTAGGTCAAAAAGTTTGGGTCTAGAGATAAATCATAAAATATCCATACCATGGGTCAGATGATGAAATCAAACACAATGACTCGTCTGGGATGGAATCTTCAAATGTAGATTCTGCATCAAGGGAAGGAGGAACGCCAATTAGCTCGGAGAAAATTAAGGATTTATTCCACTTGGATTTGATGAATTCTAGGTCTAACTCTTGGAGAATAATGATCCACTAAGAGTACTTTCCCTCGAGAAATTGATGTGACACTATATATGTCATAGGGTTACAATCTGAGACGAAAATAGTTTTCCAAAGTAAGATGTAATGGCGAAATATTTGGATGGCTTAAACGACCACTAAAGCCAAATATTCAATATGAGTATACTATTTATTGGTATCATTGAGGTTCTAAATCAGATAATAAATGTGATGTTCAGTCTCGATATTGTCTTCCTAGGCCAACACCATGGCTATAGTAGAGATGGAGGCATCGAGATATAGGAAATAGTTGCGTTGATAGTTAGGGGATATAATAGAGATGCCTAAACTAGTACATCGTTCAAGGCACCAAACACTTTCTGTACAGTGTAATCCCAATGGAAGGGGATCCATTTTTTCATCAAGTAAGTAAATCCTTTGGTCAGTTCAGTGTAATTAGGGACAAACCTACTCAGGAAGTTAGCTTTCCGTTAGAGTATTTGTAACTGAACTAGGGTAGAAGGTGTTGTTATAACATCATTTTCCACCACTGTATACTTGATGCTCTAAGTTATGGCCTTGGGAATCCCTTTCCCTTTAGACTTGTTCCTTTATCTAAAAAACATTATTTTAAATTCCATACATGAATCTTCCCTCTCAAAAGCGCATGCACACGTAGGTCCATCTATACCCAACCCGCATATATAATTTGAAATGTGAAAAAAGAGGTGGTTTAAGGATGACCGCCAACATTGGAACGCTAAGTGCAGTTTCCGGAACTCTTCCAAATCTGGCAAGAAGCTGAGGGCTTCTGTTAGAGGAAGTGTCCCTCATATTTTGAAGAGGGAGACCTTCAACCTAGAAGCAGAGAGGTCTACAACCTGTGATGGTTTAAGGATGACCAGCAACACTTGAATGCTTAATGCATTTCCCAGAACTCTTCCAAATCTGGCAAGAAGCTGAGGTATTATGCTAGAGGAAGTGTCCCTCATATTTGAAGAGGGAGAATATCAACCTCACATAGATGGTTTAAGGATGTCCACCAACCAAAGGCATGCTCATGGGAACCCGTGTCTCCAGCTACAAATCTGAATCTGGAATGACAGGTTGTGGCTTAGGCTCACTTTATGTGGCTTTGAAACTTGTAGATGACCACCATTTCCCCCCTTGTCAAGTAAAAGGTGAGATGACGGTGAAAAATAAACTGCAAGATTGTTCAATATTCGAGAACAATTTCTAACATGAAACTTAAACATCTTCTTCGATATTGATGCCCATTGCCAAGAAGCGATCCATCCAAGATGAATCTTTGTTCTTGCAGGAGGCTTGTTTGTGAAGCATTTGTGTGAAGAATGGGTGTATAAACCACAGTGCTTGCATGGGTGAAGATCAAAACAATGATCTTTCATATGGCTAACTCAATCACATTGTTGTCATTTTACAATCTGTTTTCGTTGCTTTGGAAGAGGTGTAGGATCTGGAACAGGTGAAGGTGAACTGTCATGAAGAAATTAGGCACTCTGAAATTTGATGGGCTTGGAGTAGTCCGGAATATGAAAGGACAACTCCTTGTCATATCCAAGACCTGTTCAGTGCTTGTTATGGAAAGTCTCTTCCCAAGATCTGATGATGGGCTTGGGAAGTGAAGGATGGATGTTTTCTTCTGCATGAAAATATGCTTTTGTACAAGGAACATGATGGGAGTCAACCTCAATGTTACTGACTTGACCGTTTTCTAGTTTTTGATGGGTGTCATGATGCTTATGTTACTGTAACTCATCTTGCTGAAGCTAAGACTCAAGCTGCAAAAAATATATCTTTTATTGTGCATTATGCAGATAGCTATGGATGTTAAAAAGAGTGTCTTTACTAATTTTCAATGTGTCATCAGTAGTGGATATGATTAGAGTTATCATTAAATATAATATTCTTTCAAGTTTAGCCATTTTTTTTTTTTTAAATGATGAGGGAAAATATACCCACTTGTACTTTCAGCACATTAAAGGATAAGAGAATATTTTAGGCCTACAAGAAGCCCACCACACAATGAATGCAGTCACTAGTGAAAACTTTGATTTCCAACAAACAAATGGAAATGTGTTAACCTGACAATTTGATTTCCCTCCACAATATAATGTCGAATTTGCAGGCTATATTTTCACTAGCATGCTAAGATATGGAATTTTATAAGTCAAATTCTAAGAATATCTCATCATATGAAGCCTCTACTTCTGTGCATATATGGACAACGTACATACCATTTATATTGCTTCAATAAATTTTAATGGAGCCACGACTTCAACGATATATCAACACTTATGTATATAAACTCAGTGATAGATATAAGGATACTTCCAGAAGTTGAATACTTCAGTCACGGTGAAAGCACACATGTAAACAACTACTGTGGTGCTCGTTCAGTCTATCCGCGAGGCACATGAGCCCAAAAGTTGCGGGAGATTTCTGAGTGCATTTTAAAAGTGGAAGTCCCTGTCATGAATAAGAAGAAGAATAAGAAGAATAATATGGATTGCAACACACTCAAAATGGTCCATAATGACATTTCAAAGCATCTCAAGGCCTGCCTCACAGAAAATAAGAATTTATACAATGTTTTCAGCTTCTACATTCAATGATTATGCTTCCAAAAAATCTGGAATCCTGGTTTTCAATGACCCGCATGCCAAGAGGAGGCTGACTGTGAAGGCCATGGTGGAGGCAATGCTTGGAGTGTGAGTGGGGAAGATGAGGAGGTCAGAGGGAGGGGGGGTTGTGGGGAGCGCAAGCAGGAGGAGGGTAGGGGAGGGCAAGTAGGAGGGGAGCCAACAACCTGGCAGTGAGTGTGGGGAGGGGAGAGCGGGAGTAGGAGAGGAGGGGAGGGGAGTCGAGGGGGAGGTGTAGCATAGGAAGTGTAGTGAGGGGATGAGGGGTAGGGAGCGCAGTGAGGGGATGAGGGGGAGGGGTAGCGTAGGGAGCACAATGAAGAAGTAGAATGTGTAGGAGGAGGAAACATACAAGGTCGAAGGGCTAAAGCGAACCACGAAAGAGATAGGGGCTGGCAGAGGTGGAGCCGATGAAGGAGAGCCGGAGGGGAGAGGAGGGGTCACAAGTGTGATCTTGCGGGGAGAGGAGGTGAGCTGGTAAGGAGGAAGGTCGGTTGCATTGCCGAGGAGAGCTAGTAGGGAGGGCTGAGGTTGAGGAGCCGGGAGTGAGCGCATTATAGTGCCAGTGTATTACAATGTTGAGGAGCTATCGACGGGAGGGCCATTGGTGGCTACTTCTCGAAAGGTGTCCTCTTCCAAAAAATACCTAGCTATTCTACTAGTCCTACAAAAAAACATGCATAAGGGTCAGAAGGTATACAAAAAAATCTGTGATCCCACTTGGGGCCCTATTCTACAAAATTCAAGCTCAACGTATCAAGTTTCCTTGAAATAACATAAGGCTAGCGTAACTGGCAGATTATCCGACCTACAGACTTCAAAATATAGAGAAACGCTCAATCAAATAAATGTGTTTGATTTACATAGAGAAAAATTCAACAATGTTTATATCCAGGGTAGTGAATGCAGTGTAGCTTGGACAAAAAATTATATAGCGCTGATGGGAGGAGCGTTTATATGTCAGAATGTAGGGTAGCATGGAAAACATCTTAGATAATGCAACAATGAAATAGGTAGATGATCGAGGCAAGACTGATGGCAGAGATGACATCCACAAAAAAACCACAAAACTAGTGGTTCACATTGGAGTAGGGCCAGGGATCACCCACTCTGATACCATGTTAAACACACGAATGGTAAACACACATAAGGATGAAGATAAGCATGAGATTGGAAAAGATATGCATGAGTTGCATTATAATTCATAAAGATGCATATATATAATATAGTAGGTGACCCTTGGTTTCCCATTCTAAGTGGTCTCTTGGACTCCATTTGTCCATTCTCCTTCCACGCCTACTCATTTGGGATTAGGTGTCCAAAAAAAATCCATATTTTTTGGGCGGGTTTTACGGGTTACAATAGAAGCCTACCTATAGCAGCTCGTGGCCTAACTATATCCCAACAGAAACAACTATTTTGGGGTGGTATAAATATACCTCATGGGAAGGCCTAAAGGGAGGAGAAATATATGATATTGATATTGTAGCCATTTTTTCCATGATCAAGTCTGATTTATCCCTATGCCTCCTGCACTCCCAGATTGTGGAAACCCTTGTTTACCTCACAAAGATGTTCATTCCTCTTATATTACATCCATGTGTATGCATTTGGAAGGGGATTTTTGAGGCTTAGGATGGACAGATCCAGAGGGTGGTTTCTCTTGGAGCCATGGCTGAATCATGTGGTATTCCTCCACACTTCTCTGCATTCGTCAATAAAGAAGCTTTGTCCCATTCCTGATATTCATGATATTTATGATTTATACATGACTATGATATTATTATGAATGATTTCATGTTTTATGCTTATATTCTTACATGATATAATGCTAATATCTTGAAAATGATTTGAATTATTACTAGTATATGTGCTTTTCTTGAATGAGTTGCATGTTTTGGAGAACTAGGATAAGTAGAGGGTTTGAACCCTGCGGGATCACCTTCAAACTTAGGACCTACTAGTACTACTCCTTCTTCCCATTTTACTATTTTAAGCATTAGGACTACAAGTTTGTAAGATTCTTATTATTGTATTCCTCTTACTCTGTTGGAGATCCCAACCCAGACCCTAGGGTGTATTATCCCGTAACAGAATTGGTGACTCCATTGGGGATTACATTCTTGTAATTCCTAGTTTGGGTTGTTTCTCTCTGGATTTGGGCTTTATTGTTTTATTTTTTTGGTTTTGTTTGGATAAACACTTTCTAGTTCATACAATCGCATACGCACATGTTTTTTCCAAATAAACACACATATACACATGTTTCCTTGAGTACAGTCGTGTATATACATAGGTTTGTTACTACCAAGCCACATATTTTTAGTTTCAAATGAATTTTTTGGATTATGAGTCCAGTAAAGTGTTTTTCCTATATTTTATTCCTTCTATTTAATCATTGATGGTCTGGGAGAGTCTTTATTTTTTCAATTTTTTAGTTTCCTATATTTCATGGTGAAAAACCGAGTCAACCAAGGGTTTGCCCTTTTGGTGAAGAGTCAATTTTTGTGTTTGGGATCATGTCTTTTCGTTGAATTTATTGGTTGTTATAAGAATTTGGAACAGTGAATTAGTCTTAATTTTCTTATAGCGAACCTTCATACTACTTTGGATTTTCTTTTCTTTTGTTGCCTTTCTTGGTTTTTTCTTGGTTTTTGAGAAAGGTACTTCTTGAAATCTTGAAGACTTTTCTTGGTTTCTTGATTTTTTCTTGTTTGCTGAAGTTCCTGTGCTGCTGATCATGTCAATTTGATTGAGTTTGTAACGTCTTTCCACTTTTTAAGTCTTTTCATGTTAAATATTTCTATGGCTTATGGAATTTTAGGTCCTTTTTGCTCAATTTTGTGATCTTAAAGTATTTTGGTAGTTTTTCTTTCTCAAGAACTCTTTGCATCCTTAAAAAGTAAAAAGACAAAAAACATCTTTGTGTTCCTTTTCTTTTTCTTTTAGTTTTTTTTTTAGGCCTTCTTATCATTTTTTAGCAAGTGCAAAGTTTCTCATTTGGTTAAATATGCTGGATTTTTGGAAAATTTCTTGTTTGAATTTCCCCCTCGTGTCGAATTTTTGACCTCTTTGTTGGGAAACACACTTGCTTATTTTTAGAGTAATCCTGAAATCTTGCATTAGACATTTGTAGTTTGCATTAGAATAGTTGCACTATAATAATTTTTAGTCTTTTTTTATATTTTGAGTGTGTGAGAGTGTATTATGAAAAGAGAAAAGAAAAACTTTTTCTTTCATTAGTTTGTTCATAGTTCCCTTTATAGAAATCTCTTTCATCGAAGAAAAAGTTGCATTTTTCATGGAGCCAGGTTTCTATTGATTCCTTATCACATCCATAACACCATAATTTTCACTTCCATCTCAACCTTGAATTAATAACATCCATTAAAATCAAGCGATAAAACTAAAATGAACTATAATTTTTTTATTTGTCATTAAATACATCAACTAGTCTAGGTCATTAGGGTGTTGGAATAGGTGTTTGGAGAGTTAACACTCCAAGGCCACTCTGAATTTAAACTTAGAAGTTGATTAAAATAGTGAAATCCAGTGTCGTTAAGTTATCTGGGAAAGCTCTCCTTAAAATGGAGTCAAGTGCGAGGGCGAGTGAAAGCAAGGAAGAGAGACACCCCCTCTCCTACTTGTTGGATCTTGACCAAATACTGTTTTGTCCGGCTGCCGATACGAACTGGTAACCTTAGCTTCCATTCCTAAGTATCGCATAGGTGACTCTGGGGGGGAATACCCATGGTACCTAAGGCAAAAGTTGCATCACGTTCATTAGTACTTCTGGAGGGTGCCCTTGTAAAGCTTGGGTACTTGCACCAGAAAAGGATTTTGTTTGGAGGTCAGTGTAACTGCTTCTGTTACCTTTGCTAGTAGGTATGGGGTGTAATTACCCCAGAATATTTTCTTAAGTTCCTTATATATTCAATTTCTTGTATTTTGGTGTCCGGTCTTAATCACCCAGAGCGGAAATACATGAAAGCAACTTGATTGGTTTCATATTTAGGGAAATTTCAGAGAGTGCTCTTTTCTCCTAGATTGTCATAGCTTTACAAAAAAAAAATTGAGTCTATAAAAGTTCTCTTAATAATTAAAGGTGGTTGATCGATCAGTTCATTGATCCAGGAGGCTTTGTGGGTTCTCACATGCAAGTGCCGAGCCTTATCCTAGAAGGTGTAGGAGCAATTCTGCTGGTGATTTTCAATTAGTAGCATCAAGCACATCAGAGAGTGATCCTCTTCTTGGGCTATAGTTTCACAGGGTGGTCCTAGTGTAAGTCGTGATTTGGATAGGAGTACTCATGTCCTTTCTATGGTTCTCTTTCAGTCAGAATATTAAGTTGATGTTGAAGAGATCCCTGAGTCTCCTGTGACTCCTTTTTCACCTCTTTCTCCTAGTTTTCTGGACGTTGTATTATACATTGGGACCCTGAATCACAGGCCGACAAACCCTGCTATTTCTCATTCTTTTCTTTTGATGGGCACTGTTGGGAACAAGGTTTCAACTATGAGTACTTCTAGTGCACATACTCCTCATTCGGTTGAATGAGTAGACACAATTTCTGTATCAACTATCAATCCTAGTATTGCAATATTTGGCTATACCTCCATTCCATATTCAAGTGGGGGAACCCAAGCTTTTGATTCCCACAATAGTTCCTTTTCATTTGGGATGCCTTCTAATGTAATTAACTTAGTTCCTTTAACCATTTCTTTTGTTGTCTCCACGCCTATGTCTTCTATGGCTAGCGGTTCAACATATTTCTAAGATTTTCCTTTTGGAAGTGGTCATATCCCTCATTCCAACCCTTCTCTAGGATCCTTGCCTTTCTTCGCTTTAGGTAAAGGTTTCAATCCTTTCCAAGAAGGTCAAGGCTTCAATACTTTTCAAGGATGGACTAACCCTACTCCTAGTGGTTTAGGAACTGGGAATCAATTTGCTTATGGTCAACAGGGGAATATATTTTTCTCCTTCATAAGAACCTCTCAGGGTTTTTTTCCCTTCGCCAATGCGTGAAACCCTTACCAAGGGCTTTCCTCTCATTTAAATACTTCAATTCATGGAAACATTCCTGGTAATGGTAACCCTTTAGCAAGAGGAGGTCATACTCTGAAATTTTTTGGACCACAGGGTTTTCCTTAGGGTTCATTGTCTTCTACGAAAAATCCTTGAAAACTTGGTGCATCAGCAAATCCAGGTTATTATTTTCAAAATGTTGGGAATCCCTCCCATGGTGGTTTGAATTCTCAAGGTCCTTTGTGCTTACCATTCCCAGAAACTCTAAATTTTCCATATCTTTCAAAATTAACTGACAATCCAATTCGATATAGCTGGGCTTAGCCTCTGGTCCCTACCAAACTTCCATCAGATATCCCAAAATTTGAAGGGAATTTCTGGGAGTAGCCAACTTTCCATCTATGGTGTTCATGTAACTCCCTTATTGACGATTCAATTAGGTTGATATTATTTCAATGTACCTTGACCGAAAATGATGCCAAGTGATACATACATCTTAGTGGGAATACCTTCGCTTCATTTTGCGAATTGGATACTATGTTCTTGAAAAATTTCCAGTTGCTCATCCAGTATGATGCTGAAACTAAGCTATTGGCCAATTTCCAACAGGATAAGGCAACTCACATTTGTGACCATATTAAGGAATGGAAAATAAGGAAGAGACTCATTAAAGCCTATATTCCTAATGACTTCCTTCTGAAATGGTTCTTAAAATATTTACAGCCAGAAATATTGAAGGATGCATCACTCTCTGTGGTATTTACTGAAGAGCAGGCTATCTTTAGAGCCCAATAATTAAAAGTTATATATTCTCAGTCTGGGATTCTTAATAATATTTTTCTGGATTCTCCTCGATCCAAGATATATTTAGCTAAGCTGAAGCCAGGTCCCCATGCCGATGGGATAGTCGGATCAATCAATAACAATACAACTAACCTCTTAAATCAATTGTAGAATTTGTCTTTACAAACTGCTTCTTCAATTCCGGCATCATCGTCAATGTCTATGCTTTCTCAACCATTAGCTGCTAACGTTTTCCAATCCTCTAACCCCAAAGGAAACCAACAATCCAATGGGAAGAAGAAGGTATGTAATAAGAATAAATATAAGGATGGGAAGGGTAATTCATGGGGAGGGTAAAAAAGAGTTAAAAAAGAAAGTTAATTTTCCTTGCAAATTGTGCACTGGAGACCATTTAAGTCATCTTTTCTCGAAGATTCAGGATGCTCAACACTTGTTAGCTTAGCAGGGTTCTTAAATATCACAATATGTCTCAACTAATCTTTTTCTCCAAGGGAAACAAATGCTTGTTGGCATGAATGGTAATACTAGAACTGCCACAAAGGGCAATTAGGAAGGGGAAAATCCATTAAATGTATACATGATGAGTTTTCATATTGACATTGCAACAAGGTCACATGATTATGGTGAACCAGAATCCTCTAAGGCTAAGGCCACTCCTGATGTTTTAGAGCCACTCCATATTTAGAGGCTCGCAGTTGAGCCTATACCTCAGATGCTGAAAGGCTCTAAAAAACATTCGACGATTAATCCTAATGCCAAGGCAGTCTAGAACTACTCCGTTGTGGAAGATCTAGCTCAAATCCCTTGTCCGATTTATGCGTTATAGGTACTCCAGTCGTTCCCAACACAAAGGAGTGCGATGCTCACTAAAATTGGGGAAATAGATCCAAAAAACTCTCTTGTTATTACATTTGACATTTAAAATATCAAGAAGAGACTCCCTCATCACATGGCCTTCCATATTAAATCTACATATCAGAAGATGAAAATTTTTCAAACTATAGTTGATGAAGAGGCTTCCACATGTGTCATGTCCCTTGAATGTTGGAAAATGATCGGATATCCTCAAGCTGTTCCTTCACCTACCCTCTTGAATGAATTTGATGGTCATTCTCACAGGCCACCTGGAATATTTCCAGCCTTTCCCAAATGTGTTGGGGATAAGGTGGTCAATATTGAGGTATAAATAGTTGATGATAATTTGGACTATAAAATTCTATTGGGACGAAATTGGATTTATGAAATGGATGCCATTATATCATCGTTATTGTTGGGAAAAATACTGAGAGGGGGGGTGAATCAGTATTTAGGGCAAACTAAAACTTTTTACTTTTTCATGCTCTAAAACCCATACGCTACTTTGTTGAAGCCAACTAGCGTATACACGCGGATATCCTTCATAAAACTCGCGTATACACAGAGATCTAATTATGCCATTAGTTCTTCACTTATATCATTCCATAATTCATTGATTAGATGTTCTATAAACAGTAAACATGTGCAGTAAGAACAGAATAAACCATCACACAAAGCATCACACATGAACACCAGGATTTTTAGGTGGAAACCAGGTAAGAGGTAAGGAAGAAAACCACCTTTGGGTTTCTACGGTAGCCAATTTTTTATTATAGAAAGAAAACATCTTACAACTTATATGTACTGGTATAGACTCTACCCGACACGCGAGGCACTGCCACCTGGGGATTTTACCCCCGACCTCTCCTCAAGGAACTCCAGCACGGCTCGTTTACCAGCCTCTCCTGGAAGGGAGCTACGACCCCCCGATCTCGTTTACCAGCCTCACCTGGAAGGGAGCTACAACCCCCTGACTGAAGGCTACAACCCTCAGCACCACCTTGGACCACGTTTCATCAATTTTCACGCTGGATCCAACCACTTCAATAGAACACAACTTGCAGGCCACAATTCATCATATTTCCAGACCGAACCCTTTCCATACTTTTAAGCACAAACATACATCATCAACAGATACATATCAGGTCGGGACAACACGGATCGAGATAAGTGTACAACGAACGGATCGGATGTACCACATGCCCCTTGCTTCAGCAAACCCTAGTTTGCATACGCGCTTTCCGTTCATTGATGTCGCGTATATACGCGCTTTTGTCCTCATCAACCAGCGTATTCCTCAGTACATATTTCATTGCGCATACGCGCTTTCTCTTCAGTGAAGCCGCGTATATACGCGCTTCCTCTGCGGCGAAGTAGCGTATAGATCTTCAATCATTATAGAGCAGCATACTTCTTCAGATCAGATGTTCAGTTCAGATTTACCCTTTGAACGGATGTTCTCCTCATCTCAGATCTAGGCAACACATAAAAAGTCTAGCAGATACAAATACATTCCCAGATCTGAATATTCGCTTCATCATTTCTTCATAGGTGCATCATAGATTCGGATCTGTCTCTGTTATCAAACCTTTACCCTTTCACTCTACGATATGCTTCACGGAAAGTATTCATTCAAGCTCAGACATCTTGCACCCACACTCATGATTTGCACAATGAATTTCTTCTCTTTATATAGGTTTACCCTTTTTCAATACCATGAGCCCCTTTTTCAATACCATGAGCCAAAACAATACCATGAGCCCAAAACTACATTACTTTCCGATGGTATTCCTGGACGGGGTCATTTAGACGAATCATTACCCAATACAATGGGTCAATACCATGGTGGTTACCCCTGGTTTTGCACTTTATGAGCGCTTTTGCCCATACGCGACTTGGAACGTTGATTCCCGCGTGCATACGCGACTTCTCCTAGGCAAATCCGCGTATGCCTTGAGACATACTCTTTTCATCATAGATCTAGCACATATTGAATTCCTTTCTTCATTACCTACTATACTCTCTGTAGATACATCAGATTTTTATCTTGAAACAGGTTCATCAAGACATATTCGATCAAGCACAAATTCATCAAGTAAGTTGCCATCATCTTCATCAGGTGGGTTTCCATTCAAGAACAAATCTCTACATCATATTGTCAACAAACATCATATCACATCAGATTTACATCATTTACCAAGTCCATTACGTCAAGAATAGCTTCATCAGGTGGATTGCCATCAAGGACAACACAAGTCAACAATCTCATGTCTTCATCTTCATTCAGTGGGTTGCCATCAAGGACAACACTCTGCATCATATTGCCAACAGTTATTTCATATCCTATGCTTTCCCCATGAAGGGAAAATCGTTACATTTGATCAGATGGATTATTCTCCAAAAGAATTCAATATATCATCTGATTCTATGGTTCCCTTGGTGAAGAATGCCAAGCAGCCTATTGAGGATATAAGAGTCGGAATGTATTCCTCGTTGATGGGTACTTTTGATCTTCTGTCTCATATCACTCGAATAAATTCCATTTCATCATCCAAGGCCCCTTCTCGAATAAATTCCATTTCATCATCCAAGGTCCCTTCTCGAATAGAGTTCTTCACAACTCATTATTTTTCATAATATTGGCCCTTACCCTCTTTTATGACCACATTAGAAGAAGGGAAAGTGGGTGGAATGGCATATCCTATGTCTGTGGCTGAAATTGCTTATCAATTTATTGTTAACTCTTCAGATTCCTATCCTACTCCTTTTTCGTTGGAGGATTTGGATGGAGATCTGGCTCTGACTTGGACTATTAACTCGACTTCTTTTATGGAATACCTTGATATTGTTTTTCCATATGAGGAGGAAATCCTAGAAGTGATGACGGATGTGGAAAGATCGTGGGATGATTTGCATCATCGATCATATTTCCTCCCAGACTTGCATGAAGTAGAGTCAATTTTTTCTAGCCTTCCGTTAACTGGTGATGTTCACACAATCCTAAATCCTTTGGATCCAACACAAATTTTTGTATAAGGTAATATGTATATCATTTCAGAAACAATTTCGGTGAACATATCTAGGGATCCCAATATAATAGAGAATGTTTTCATCAGAATTGAGTGTTCCCCTAAAGAAATTCAAATCTATACCGATCTTTTCAAATAATTTTTTGATGTGTTTGCTTGGTTTTATGAGGAAATGCCTGGAATTGATCCATAAATTGTCCAACATGAGATCAAGACTTATGAGAATGTTAAGCCTATATGGCAAAAGATTTGGTTGGTAAACCATAGGAAAACGACAACTATCAAAGACGAGGTCGAGAAGTTTCTTAAGGAGGGTTTCATATACCTCGTTCATTTGACTAATTAGCTTTCTAGTCTCGGTTGATAAGAAACAAAGAATGATCCACATGTGCATAGAATTCAAGAATTTAAATAAGTTTTTTCCAAAATATAATTTCCCCACACCCTTTATTGATCAGATCATCGATGAGTGTGTCCTAAATGAGATTTTATCCTTCATGGACGGTTTCTTGGTTTATAATAAAATTACTATCCATTCTAAAGATCAACATTAGACAAATTTTATCTGCTCCTAGGGTACCTTTGCATATAAAACGATTCCTTTTGGCCTTAAAAATGCTGGTGCGACTTTCCAACTAGCCATGGCTTATTATTTCCATGATATCAAACATATCATCGAAGCTGATTTGGATGATTTAGCTACTCATTTTCGAAAGAGAATTGCTCATCCCCATCATCTTCAATCAATTTTTGAGAGATTTCGTTGTTAAAAAATCCGGTTCAATCCAAATAAGTGCATTTTTTTGGTCACATCTTGTCTGTTATTGGGATTCATAGTGTCTACTAAAGGGATTCACGTAGATCCTTTCAAGGTTGAGGCAATAATTCAATTGCCTATCCTGTCTACCATTAATAAAATTCAAAGTCTCCAAGGAAAGGCCAATTTCTTGAGGAGATTTATCATCAATTATGCTGAGATTACAAAGAGATTTATGAGACTGTTGAAAAAAGAATTAACTTCTTCTCCTTTACTGAGTCCGCCCGATTATAGGAAGGATTTCCTCTTGTATCTTGTTGCGGCAGAATCAACCATTAGCATGGTTTTGGTTCAAGAAGATGATGATATTTGTGATCATGTGTTTTTTATTATCTAAGTCAAGGCTTGGTATATCTTGAATTACGATATTCTCCTACAGAGAAATTAGCTTTGGCAGTTTTCCATGTTGTCCAATGACTTAAAAATTATATTATTCTTCGATTTTTGTTTTGTTTTGGTAGCTATCCATACATTTCAGTTTGCTCTCAGTAGGCAAGTGATTGGGGGAAAACATAACCTATGGATTTTTATTTTACAAGAATTTGATGTCCAGTTCTTATCAGCCAAATCCAAGAAATCTTTAGTATTCATGGAATTAATCTCAAAGTTGACTTATGAAGAAGAAATAGTTTATGAGGAGTCATTCCCTGATGAACATGGTTTCCTTATTTCTTCACAAGATCCTTGGTATGGGGATATTATTATATATCTTTAGACTTTTAAGTTTTCCCTCACTTTGTCAAAGGATGAGCAGAGAAAATTGTGTCACTTGGCCAAAAGTTATGTTATCATTGGTGACACTTTATATCATCACTGGGTTGATTCAATCCTTAGACGCTTCTTAACTCTAGAATAAGTTGAGTCAGTGTTGAATGATTTCCATAGTGGAACTTATGTTGGTAATTTATTTGGTCTTTTTACAGCCCAAAAAATCTGGCATGTAGGCTATTTTTTTCCTTCGGTCTTCAAAGGTTGCATTGAAGCAGTCAAGAAATTCCATCCTTGTAAAATCTATACCCAGAATATGCGTGTTCATCGAGCTCTACTCTTTCCTGTTAAAAATGTTGGTATGTTCACAAAGTGGGGAATTGATTTCACAACTTGTAAACCGCCTTCGAAAAAGGGTCATAAGTATATCATAGTAGCAGTAGACTACTTCACTAAGTGGGCTGAGGCTATGCCTACTTTTGCAAATAATGGTGAAACAAAAACCCTGTTTCTATTCAACTAAGTAATTTCTCATTTAGGTATTCCTAAAGAGATTGTCACTAAGCATGGCAGACATTTCCATAACAACATGATGGCTGAATTGGCTCTCAATTTAGGTTTCGAGTAGGAGCATTCATCTCCTTAATATCCTCAAGCCAATGGGCAAGTGGAAGTCGTGAATAAATCCTTGAAGGTTATCCTGCAAAGGAAAATTAATTTTTGTATCCTGCGCTTTGGGAATACCTGATATCAGTTAAGACTGCAATTGGTTTCACTCCTTTTCAACTAGTTTATGGGTTGGAATCAATATTCCGTGTGGAATGTGAAATTATTTCTCTTAAACTATTTTTTCAAATTCTTCCAGATGCTACCAGTCTTGAAGAGCGCCTTGTTTATTTGGAACGTCTTGATGAGTAGCATCAAGATGCAACCACAATCAACGAAGCTCATAAGAAGAGGGTGAAGGAATAGTACGATAAGGCTATGCGTCCTATGGTTTTCTCTAAAGGCGACCTTGTCCTGGTCTATGACCAAAACAAAGACGCCTTGCGGGCAGGAAACTTTAAATCCATGTGGTACAATTCTTTTATTGTTAAAAAATTCTTGAAAAAGGGAGCTTACGAATTGGTTGATTTTGATGGGAAACAAGATAGTGGAGCCCCAAAATGGGCTCTATATTAAAAAGTATTATTCCTAGGCTTCTGCCTAGCATTAAATTAGTTTTGTATATATTGTATATTTGTGCATATCTATCTCTAAGTTTCATAGTGGCATTGATATTTTCGATCTGCCTTGGTAGGTATTGATGGATGACATGGTCTATTTACGATTCACTGATGGTGTTAACCGACATACCCAGAATTTGGCTTCTGCGGCTTGGGTAATTTACTATCCATCTGGTTAGCTGTTAATTTCAAGGGGAATATGTATCAATCCTGCTTCAAATAATGTTTCCGAATATAATCCTATTGTTAATCTACTATATGAAGCAATATCTCTTGGTGTTGATTCGTTAGTAGTGTAATTGGATTCACAACTGGTGGTGTCTCAGTTAAATAACATCTATCATGTTAGAGATCCTTATTTATATCACCAATTTCTGAGAGTATGTTTATTACAGAGATCATTTAATTTTATCACATTTATTCATATTCCACGATCATAAAACTCATTTTCTGTTTCCATAGCTAAACAACCATTATATTGGCATATAAATCATTCATCACATTAAAAGTAAAAAATAATCAAACATCATTTGTATATATGGTTGTCACATCATGAAATTTTCTGTATATAGATAGGAGTCATGTGTTCAAAATATTATGAAAAAAATGGGACATAAGTGTCCTACAAAATTAGGGCTTAAGACAAATCATGTCTATCAAAACTATCAGGTAATATATAATCTATCTCTGAGGGCCCTACCCTAAATGTGCATCTCGGAAAAATACTATGGTAGTTGCCACACATCGGAAAAGTCACACCCACTCTCATGGTACTCCTACCATGCACCTCTTCATGGCCTCTAGTTTATCCTCCACTACTACCATGGGAACTTGGCAATTTAAACTCTCCAAGTTCCTATATACAACATGAAGAACTCTTTCAGTCTTAGCAGTGGCACCTTCATATCTAATCTATGTCTGAGGGCCCTACCCTGGATCTACATATTGGAAAAAGACTATGGCAGCTGCCACATGTCGGAAAAGTCACACCCACTCTTGTGGTACTCCTACCACGTGCCTCTGCATGGCCTCTGGTAGATCCTCCACTACTACCATGGGCACTTGGTGAGTTAAAATCTCCAAGTTCCTCTATACAACATGAAGAACTCTTTCGGTCTCTTCTGTGGCACCTATGCCTAGGCAGTCCCTTAGGTTTTACTGGTCCCACATCTGTGTCATGATCAAAAAATTTTGTAAGAAATTTTTTTCTCATAAAAAATAATTTCACTTCATATTCTTGAACTCCAAAAAAAAAAAAAAAAAATTAAAAACATTAAATTTTTTTTTACTAATGGCTCCCCATGCAGCGTAAGGTGGAAGTACCAGATTTGTATATGCTCTGAAATCCACGCTTGTGTAGAGGTAGTCCTTAATGGAAATGACTTGTTCTTCCCACTAAAGGAAAAACTCGTCATAGAATGTAGTTCTAGGGACCTCACCACCCCCTAGTCTCTTCATCAAGTCAACCCATATAACTATCCGTGGATCTCTTGGGCTACTGATGGTGGAAATAATCTTGGGTCAAAGACCTAGTAATCTCTCAAACAATGAAGTACAAAGTATTGTGCCGTATCCAAAGTGCTTTGTCTTGTTCTTCCTGATAGAAGTCAGTTGTTTTTTCAAATTGATAAGAAAAGTTGTACATTGTTCATATACTGTGGTAAGGAAATCTACTGCCAAAATCATTGTAGCAAGTGATGCTTGGTAAAATGAGGCTGATCCAACTACCCTGACAATTGTAAAAAGGAGAATCTTCATATGCAGTCCCTCGACATATTTGATTGGGATCTATGTCCCTAATTTTTCATTATTTTCTGGGCATTAAATGTGAATATATTCCTCCACATTAAGGCATCCTCAAGCGCCCTTCCCTTGCAAATTAACTATCTCTCCTCTCTGGGAAAGTCTAGTGATGAAATATATATCTTCTATTTCAATGTGCAAGGGCATCTGATCAATTATAAAAGCATCCTCTTTTGGATACCAGTAACTAACGAGCATTTATAACAATCTTTTATTGGTTTTCATATTCGGAATTTTGAAAAATTTCAACAATACACATCCTCTCAGTGAATCCAATGTCAATGGATCATTCATAACCTCATTATAAAATTCAATGTTCTCCCTTTCTCTCCAGCTAGTTGACATCCTGCACATTCAAGTGTTTTCATTTATTAATACGATGTTTTAAAAACTTGGACTGCGCATACACGGTTTACCTTCATACAGAGTCACATATAGGGATTCCATATATGTGATGTTAATATATCCAACCCATGTATACGTAGAGAAGAAATCCAAAAACTAAATTCATTAAAATTACTTGAAATGAATACACTTTCATCGAGAAATCGATTTAGGGTATTACCTATAAGTTTGATGGTTGATCTGCCTGACAAATTGGATGGATTATGGTTGTCAGCTTTTTTCTCCAGAGCTCTTTTTCTTACATGTCCAAAAAAAAAATGACAAATTGTATGTTAAAAGGTCTATTTATAGTGAAATTTCAAAATTTTCAAAAACCCACTTTTATAAAGTTCATGTCTATTTTTGGAATCTTTATAAACTTTATCACCTTTTTGGCTTTAAGTGTTGGGATAGGTTTCTTTTTAGGACAAATTGAAGACTTTGAGACATTTTTACCACTTCGATTCCATGACCGTTGACCTGTCATGGCAGGTATATTTTTTTTTGTTGGCATATAGGTTAGGGAAGATCACTTTTTTCATTGCATTATGCATTCTACCCTCCATACTATGATATGTTCCCATACGATCAATCCAATCATGTTATGATTCTTAAACCATTTTCACTCGTCGACTTATAAAATCATGACGTTAATTCCATCCTTTACATGGGCTTCCTAGTTAGATCCTCACTAGCATATGTTTCCCATGCTGCAATAATTGAGTAGGCTCGGGAGACCTCTTTAGTTCTGCCATGACCTTTGTGATGAAGCTTCATTCTCCTTCTTCTTCGATATCTTTCTAGCTTTGTACCCTAGAGGCTCCCACCTATTGAGTTGTACTGCTGCATTTCATGTTGACTATTTGTACCTCTTGGCCTTAAGTCGACTTCACTTGGAATGATGTATAAGCCACTTTTTAACCATGTATTTCTGCAAAATCAACCCTGCAATCACTTAGCATCTACAACTTGAAACCTTATGCCCATGGAGATAACATCCCTTTGAGTGTCGTTGACCAGTTTCGTCACCTTGCATTGAGCATAGGAATGTTCATGTCCCAGGAACTAGCACATCTGTATTCCAACACTCATTCTTTCCACTGTACTTTAGGCATTGTTTTATTCTTTTTGAGGCTTTTAATATGAAAAAGACAAAAAAATTATATATTTCAAAAAAGAGTGGGAACAAGACATTACTTCCATAATTTATGGTAGCTAAAGTTAGTTGTGTCACCCTTGAACAAGGCACTCAAAAGCAAGCCTTTCCTCCATTGGGATGGGGTTTAGTTTGACTTAGGAGAGGCATAACCTTGTTATTGAGTTAGTAACCCCCTAGTTGGTTATCTATTCAAATCACGTGGAGAGTTCGTTTATGCCTCCTGCATGACACACTTATACAAATTTGTCATATGCTGCCAGTAAAATTTGAGTCATGTTTTTGTTCAAGGGAATTAAACCCGAGTCATCCTTTTTGTGGTGTCTCTTGACTCAATTTTCAGTCGGCCATACCCAGTCTATCAAAGTTATGTTCTATCACTTCAGCTGTTTGGTCCTTTTCTTGTGCTAGTTAATAAGGTCTCCATTGACTTCTTACTGGTGGGTTTTCTATTATCGACTTTGAAAAATTTCTCTGAGAGTAGGCCTAGAGCTACACCTGAGCCCTATTTCCATCATTGATAGGTGACCTTGTGCTCACCATCGATCAACATCATGGGCCTTTGATTGAGTGGTTTCCCTTGTGTTCTACGTCATCTTACATTATCACACATTTGGATTCATACAATACCTTGGTTTCCATTTGACCCTATTGGTGGATTCCTCACCTCTGTGTTAGCTTTTATTATTGGTTAGTTTAGAGGGTTTCTATCATGCACTAGCCACATCTTCTGTATGCTAGAAATGTGCTTCGGTTTGCTTAATTCATCTTTATTCATTTGATTCCTTCCAATTTATTGGCATCCAGGTTACACTAGTGCTAGATTGATGAGGGATGCCTTAATTCTTTCCGTCTAGCAGATATTTTCCCATCGAATCCAACTCATTGCTTTGGGAATAAGGTCTAGAGTCCTTTTTTAGTACCTTAGGGTTTGCATCCATCAGTAGCATAATCCTTCACTATCAACAATGAAAATATATCCATGTCTCCTAATTGGTATATTCTCTCAAGTGTTTTCCTTCAACTCATTTATTTAGACTTGTTAGATTGTAATGCGGTACCTTTACTATCATTATAATTATCAGTGAGTTGTCTTGTGTTTGTTAATGGTATAAATAAATGATAGAAAATCAAACGATTTCTCACATGGTCGACTTCAGTTCATTTATTCCCATAGTGTAGAAATTTACCATGGAAATCATTAAAGACCTCAGGTTTGCATCAAAATGTTTTGGTTCACTTATAAACTCCTTCAATTTTCTTCTAGTGACACCATCCACTTTATATGTTGCAGTTCATCACAGTAGGATCTTATATGTTGGCACTTGAATTGCGTGCAGTACCACTATTCCAATTTTATGATTTGGTACTTTGAGGATCAGTTATGTGACATCAATGTTCATATATATCTTTTGAAATCATTGTTTAGTTCTTCTATATGTGATACTATGACATGACCTTGATATGTACTTTAGAGGCTATGATCAGATGATCCACTATGTATTTATCAATTTTCTTTTGTACTTTTACACATATTGGATGCTCTCTATACTTGATATGTGGACATGCTTTACTATCTCTGAGCATGGGTATGCCCGCCTTAGACATGATCTTTCTTTCTAATCTCTTCCATTGGTTTTTGGCAGGCTGAAATATGGTGAACTCTTCCCAAGTCCTTGCATGATTATTCTTATACGCTTAATATATTTCAGCCATCTGTACCCCTTATTACCTCACATATTAGGGGGCATTTGTTATAGCATCATTTTCCACCTCTATATATTTTATGCTCTTAGTTATGGCCTTGGGTGGCCCTTTACCTTTATAATTGGTCCTTTATCTAAAAAACATTATTTTAAATTCCATACTGGACTCTTCCCTCTCAAAAGAACGTGCACACATGGGTCCATCTATACCCAACCCACATATATAATTTGAAATATGAAAAAATATAAAAATCCCTATTTTTTGGGCGGGGTTATGTGTTATACCGGAAGCCTACCTACAACATCCCGTGGCCTAACTAAATCAAAACTAAAACAAATATTTTTGGGTGGTATAAATACACCTCATGGGAAGGCATAAAGGGAGGAGAAAGATAGGATATTGATATTATACCCATTCTTTCCCTGATTAAGTCTGATTTATCCCTATGCCTCTTGGACTCCCAAATTGTGGAAACCCTTGTTTCCCTTAGATAGATGTTTATTCCTCTCATATGACATCCAGGTGTATGCATTTTGAAGGAGATTGTTGAGGCTTGGGATAGATGGATACACAGGACAATTTCACTTGGAGCTGTGGCTGAATCAGGTGGTATTCCTCCACACTTCTTTGCATTCATTAATAAAGAAGCTCGGCCATGTTCTTGATATTCATGATCGTTATGCTTTATACATGAGAATGATCTTATTAGGAATCATTTCATGTTTTATGATTATATGCTTACAAGATGTAACACTAATATCTTGAACATGATTTGAATTATTACTAGTATATGTGCTTTTCTTGAATGAGTTGCAGGTTTTGGAGCACTAGGAGAAGCAGAGGGTTTGAACCCTACAGGATCACCTTCAAACATAGGACCTACAGGTAATACTCCTTCTTCCCATTTTACTAGTTAAGTTAGGACTATAATTTTGTATGCTTCTTGTTGTTGTATGCCTCTTTCTCTGTTGGGGTTCCTAACCCAGACCCTAGGGTGTATTATCTCATAATAGGCGCGGGAAATTCAATGATTTCCTAAAATTTTGGAGGATAAATAAAAATTCCTTTTTTTGTAATAAAAAAACCAAGGAGTCGACCATAACCGATACAAAACACACATTTTTGCGGGTTAATATGAATGTTGTAATGCCTACAATAGAGAAAAATGGCCCATGAATGCATTGGGTGATTAAACTGATGCTTATAATAAGCAGGGATATCGTCTAAATAGGGTTTCACGATATGCTTAATGTTGTGAAAAGCATAATGCATCGCACGTTGAAACGTGGCCCCTATGTTCTTGAGGCCAAATGGGAGATTCTATAAGGAAAAGTACCCCAGGGAAAAATAAATGCAGCCTTAGGTTGGCATGCCGGGAGAATGTTTATTTGATTGTAGCTCGAGAATCCATCCATAAATGAAAAATCTCGCAACCAGCGCAGTGATCAAAAATCGGATTAATAAACAAGGTTGGATAGTTTTCTTTTGGATAGGCTTGATTAACATTCTGATAATCGAGACATACTTTAATTGTGCCATGTTTGTTCATGAAAAGGACAATGTTTGAAACCTAAACAGTTAAAGGAATGGGGTATATGAAACTAGCCTAAAGAAGCTTTTCAATATCAACTTTTTTCTTGACATCCTTCTCAGGATGAACCAGACAAAGGTGTTGTCAGATAGGTTTGGCAACAAGATACACATTAATTTCATCGCCACTATGTTTGGGTCGATACTTGTCATCTCTTCATATGTCTAGGAAAAGACATCTCCAAACTCATGAAAAAACACTCGGTAGATCTAGATTTTAGATGAAGAATAAGATGCTTCGATGTGAATATTTTCGACTATTCTTGGTTTGATCGAAATATCAAGAGTAATTTTTTCTTCAATATTCTAGAGGTTCTCTTCAAAGCCAATCTCATGAATGGAAACAAAATTAATAGAGGGTTCAAAAAAATTGGGTGAGTACAAACCACTGAGATTATCTTCCATGGAATCGTGTAAGGAGGAACAATGATGATGCTCGTCCCACAATGTGTCGTCTGACATTATAATATAAATTATGCTTTCAATGGTTGAGAATATGTGCAAGAAGGTATTAGAGGGCATGCCACAATCCAACGATTGATCTACCCAATGAATCGAATAAGAATTGTAATATTCCAAAATTAGCTTGCAACTAATTGGAATATTAATTTTTTCTTTTGTCATTTAGATAGATGAATAAGTGGGTAGGGAGACCCATAAATCTCTTTAGTAGGAATAAAAACACTTCTCATGTGAATGTGGATCATTGTATTAGATTAATAAATCACCTTGAGGTGTGAACAGGGGCTAAAGCATGTGGACAAGGTCAATGTTGACCAGATCAACAACGTTGTTATGGAGATAGTGGAGTATTAATGGAGGACAACGCAGTCATTTAGGAGGAGTGTATGAATGAGATTAACTCCTTTAATGAGTAGGAACCAGGGTGAGGATGCTAACCAATCATAAAAGGAAGAGGATGACAGCCATAGAATACATGTTTTGGATAACTGGTTTTGTGGTCTTGTATGATTATTTGCACACTTCAGCTGTTTAGCTAAGTCTGTTGTGCTGTTTAGGACAAGGGTCTTTCCGAGTGGAAATCCCACCCTCATCCTCGGAGGAATTTGAGTGCCTAATCATGAGAGGTATCTTGAGCATCATTTCCACTATCTGATATTTGGCCAAGATTCCTCCATCATCCACAATGCAGATTCTTCCAGAGTTGTGTTGTGTTGCAGGGTTATAGTAGTGGAGGGTTGAGAAACCAAAATTCTGAGCTTGTTTTCTAGTGGAGGGAGCATCCCTTCATCTGGGAAGCTTATAATGGAGACTCTTGAGCTTCATTACATCATTTAGCATTAGGCTAAGGTAGATACTATCATTTACAATGTATTTTCTTGAAGGAATTGTGTTATTTCACTGAGCAGTTGCAGTGGAGGGTTTGGAGCTCTAGTTTACGAGTTAGATCTTTGGTGAAGGGATCATCCTTTCAATTGGAGGATATATTGGAGGATTTATATACATTTCCATATCATTTTCGGCCACCTCCTCCTATGTGCTTTAGTTGCAGTGATTCTTCAGTCAGGGCTGTAGATCACCATTTTATATTTTGTGTATTTTCGGAAACCCTTTCTGGGTTGACTTGGAAAAGTGCCTAGGAGCATAGATCTCCATTCACGACACTATTTGAGTTATATAGCGTATCCATGTATTTCAAATTTTCAGCAGTAGTAAACCAAAATAAAACTGCGTTATCTTAGCCTCCGACATTATTTTTTAGCAGTGTTCTTCATATTTCATGTACTTGGTCTATTGAGGATTGTTTGCCTAACTTGAGTGAATTTTTCCTCAAGCTATTGTACAATTTTTTTCTGATATAATATTAATATGGTGGCTATATGATCTAATTACATTTTATGTGTTGATGTATCACTTCTATTTCCAGTTTTGTGTTCAATATTTCTGCTCTCCCAATTTTGGGATATTACAAAAACTATGGGTCGCACAAGCTGAGTAAATGGCTTCGTAATATTGCTCAATGGGGCTAAGAAACATTTGGTCGCCAATACTTTGGATGTTAGTTTCACTTGTTACAATCCATGGATTAGCCAGGATCATAGAAGTTGATATCATATTGATATAAGAAATCGAAGGTGGGGATTTGGAAGGGGGAGAATATGGGAGTGAAAAAGTCCCCATAAGCATTGAATCCTTCAATAAACCAACTCCAAAATGTTGATAGGAATGTAGGGGTTCCCCTACAAGAGAGACACTTATGGTAACATTGGAATCAAAGGCATAGAAGTTGAGTTGATCTATGGCTACGATCCTACCTTTATGAGGTAAGGTAATCATTCAAAAGTACGTTGAAACGAACACAACCATATCATAAACCCACGCACGTCCCAATAGAACATTATAATCAAGACTTCCATGAATAAATTATAATTCAACGGAGATGGTTTTTCCCCTAAGTTTCGCTTGGAGGGAATTCAAAATCTCGCAAGGTTTATATGTCCTTCCATAAAAGGATTTTAATGTGGTGGTCGATTAATTTAGTTGGGGTGAACGAATTGCCTTCTAACAAGACATGGAAATGATGTAGGCCAAGGATCCCTCATCCACAATAGAATGATGAATTTTTTTATACCATGGACAGTGACTTGAATCATAAAATTTAGCTGAGATAGAAGCCGAGGAGTATAGCAATGGGTCCATACACCCGATAGCTGAACACCTCAAGGGTTGACATAGTTGATGGAGACTCAACCAAGTCTTCAACTACATTGTATTTTCGGGAAGCTCTTAAACGAGGGTTGAAAGAAGGCTTATGGATAACATCCTTTGGAGGCTTGATAGTCAATTCTAGAGGTGGAACATAATCAGATGAGGTCGGTATCAAACTGGCAGGTTGATTATTAGCCTGACTATTTGGTGGATTCACATTGCCATAGTATTTATTTTGAGTTGCCACCATAACATGGGATCTCAGATTTGAGGAGGAAAGCATAAAAATCATATTAGAGGAAGAGGGATATTAGGAAACCATATGATTCTCTTGATTTGGAAATGGGTTGGTCAACACAATAGGAGAAGTGGATGATTTGAGAAACTGATTCACTTCAACGCGATGCAGACAATCACGTGTAAAGTGATCCTCGTTGAAAATAAATCATGGATATCAAAGCTTTCATTTATCATCAGAAGATGGATATTCTTGTCTATCTTACAGTGAGGAATCCTTATTTTTCTTACCTTTACATTTCTTCTTGCTTCCAAGTTTCTATTGAGACTTTCCTTTTTCAGATGAAATGGCATTTATCTCAGAATCAAAAGTCGTAGGAGGGTGGGATTGAGGGATTTGCACAAGAGTGACAAGAGAAATACTAGATGGTTTTCTCACCGACTGTGAACTGACATAACCAATAATGCCATCAACAACATCATATTATTTACCAGGTGGAGGAGGAACAATGTTTGAAAGTATCGATGTGTTTGGTATCTTATCATAGAGTTTGCTTGATTGGGTATAAACCAGATATAAATATTGAGCACAAGCAATAAATTGTTCTTCGGTAACGACTCCACCTTTGGCCACATATTTAGTTATGGGAGCTAGTAGAGACTTAATGAAGCATTCTGTTAATAATTTATCAGAAACATAAGTCTTGAACAATCGGCGACAGTGCCTCCACTCATGAATCTGATATGAAATGTGAGTCATTAGAGGAAATTTTAGCCTAAAAGTGCCCATGAAATTTTCACGTAATTTCCATGTCATAATATGTAAACCAATAAAAATCCTTTAAATTTAAAAAGTGGTACATATAAATATTTTGGAGGGAAAAGAAGAAAAGCTACTTTTTTTAATTGTCTTTTTGGCTTATCTCCTTATAGGTTTACTCAAATTTGAAGTGTAGACACTCGTTGGATGCAGAATTAAATTATTCATCCAACGAGTGCCCATTATGCATAATTTTGAGAATACCACATTGATAAAAATTCAAGATACATTTAAAAAGCGTGTTGAAAGAAGACCCACATTAATAAAAATTCAATATACATTAAAAAAACGTGTTCAACACGCTTTTTTAATGTATCTTGAATTTTTATCAATGTGGTCTTCTCAAAATTATGCATAATGGGTACTCATTGGATGCATAATTTGATTCTGAATCCAGTGATTGTATACACTTGAAATTTGAGTAAACATATAAGGAGATAAGCCAAAAATACAATTAAAAAAACATAGTTTTTTTTCTTTTCCCTCCAAAATTCATAACTCTTATTTTATTATTTTAACTATATTTTATTATTTTCCTTATTAGGTCACTTTTAGGCTGAAATGTCCTCTAATGGGAACATGATTTTTTGAAGTTAGTCAATAGTTCCATTCCAGCTTCATATATGACAAGTGTGAGGAAGGTAGTACCTAAAACGTTGAAGTCGTGAAACAATGCTCTAGGTAACTCAATATACCATTTAGCTATGGCACCTATAAGCGTTCATTGAAAAAGACAAAGTTAAATGGAATCATCATTGAGGGAGTTGGATGAACACCATAGATGATACTTCATGACATGTGTCGATGGGTCTTATCCAAGATTCCCATTGAATTTTGGGATATGTGAAGGAAACTTGGTGGGAATTATTGGCCACAGTGGCGAGTGAGCAATGGGGTGATTAGTAAGATGAGTTAAGTCACTAAATTTAAGAGTAGCCAAAAAATGAAACTATTGACTAAAGTTCGGAGGAGGATAAATTGGATAAGAAGGATTGTACTGAGAAATGGGTAATTTCATGCCTAGATAAGGAGGGTTCTTATAATAGGGAACCTGATTACCGGGATATGGAGGATTCTAATAACTAGCATATAAGTGAGTTTGCTTCCTAGCCCCAGGATGACGATAAATTTGTGGGAATGGTTGGGTTTGGATTTTTTGGCCTTGAAAATCCATGTGATGTGGTCCATATTGTTGCCTGATAGAGGTTTGTATTTCCCCCTCGTATGGTGGGTTCGGTTGATACTGTGCCAAATTTTGAAGAATTTGACCTACCAAAACTTGAGGAGTACCTTGCACAAGCGATTGAGAATATGAGGCACCTTGTATAGTTTTACTAATCAATACCTATAGAGAACCATATATTGTTGGAATAGGTTGTAAAGGTTGGATTGCATATATTTTATCGTTTTGAGGAGCTGATGGATATATAGGAATTTGCGACGAGGATGGTGGAATTTTAGGATTCAACAATCGATCCAAAAATGAACCAAGTTGAACGGGTAAAGTAGGTTGCCAAACATTGGCAGCCATTCTATGATAAGGCCAACTATAATTAGGCAAGTTACCATCTTGAGCCATACCAACAACAAGTTTCCCCCCTACGAATGGAGGAGAGGATGATGGAGCAAACTGCGATCCATATGAAAGGTACCCAACATAAGGAGAGTTAGGATGTTGAGGGTAGCTTTATCCAATGATATAAGGACTGGCCTACTGCTCTCTTGTAGGTGTAGTCAGATGAAGAGGAGCAGTCTGTGTGGCATTCAT
Organism: Pinus albicaulis; assembly: GCA_034641835.2. NCBI lineage: Eukaryota > Viridiplantae > Streptophyta > Pinopsida > Pinales > Pinaceae > Pinus > Pinus albicaulis. Next base: position 555,394,271 of record CM076583.1, on the reverse strand, counting down.
AAGAGAACTACCATACATTATTCTTGAATTAGATGACATGGTAGAGGTCCAAGGACTGGAAGCTGCACTATAAAAGGTACCAGATAGTGACTGATAACTAGGCGGGACAGATGAACCACCACACAAGTGAGTTTCTGGTGATGTCACAAACATATATGAGGAGGAGACATTTGATGTATCAACCATAGTGGTGGACATGGTTTGGGAGTTCAAATTAGTTCCAGTCATGGTTAACAATCCCAATGAATATTATCATGAAAGATCCGTGGATAGGCCCAAAAAATTAGGTAAAGGAGATTGTGTCGGAGGTTGAAGAGGTGGAAGAGGATTGGTTTGATAAAAATGAAGTCCATCCCAATGAACAAGAGTATAAGGATGAGAATATTCTTGAGGGATCTCTTCAATACTCATGAGTATGTATGGAAGAGGTTCTGTGTCGTGTCCAATATATATTGGTTCTATCTCAGACAAAGGAAGAGAAGAGGAAGGTCCCAAAGAATTAGGTGAAGATGATTGTGGCTCCTTAGGTTCAATAACCTCAAGAAACAAAGTGTCTGACTCAGGAAGTCCAGGTTCAATGACCTCAGGTAAAAAATTATCAGGGACTTGTGTTTCAATTGTGTTAGTGTCACCAAAAGGAGTAGATATAATCTCGGGTTCAGAGCTCTAAGGGACACATGATTCTGGCATATTAGTATTAAGATGAGGGCAAAAAGTAGTGCCTGAAGTTCCTGATTCAGTAGTTTGAGTTTTGTTATTTTTTTACGTCGGTTTGGAGTAGCCCCTAGAGGAAGAGGAGGCTTATTTTGCTTTCTATACAAACGATGGGGAGGGGAATTTTGTTCTTCCATGCTAGATAATAAATTTTATTAACACAAAAAGAAATAAATAAAAAAGAAGCTAATATAGGAATAAAGGATTACCAAGCAACTGTGAACTACGTTATACACCTTGGAAAGCCAAGGAATTAATGTACGATAACCAATCTCTTTGAATGTTGTTTTCGGTGTATCATGGTATACAAGGTGGCAAACTCAGTTACCTATGGATGGGTATCAACCTATAGGGGACTCCCGAAATATACTCGATGGTACGTGGGAGTGCATTTTGTAGTAGTGATGTCTAATGTGTAACCATTTGATGAGAGCATTCCCATATACTTTTCATGTGTGGAGTGCCATTTGATATACCCAAAGGTACATGGAGAACGATCCTATACACTTATGTTTGTGGAATGAGATTTCACCCCTGGGATGCAACATTGGAAAACAACGAAAACTCCTACGTTTAACGAAGTTGAAACACATCTCTAGCCTAGACCTCTAAATGTTTGCATTAGTGTTACAAACTATATTTAGGTTGATTCAATAAATTTTAATATTTATCTTTGATTAAGTTACTGTTTTGGGGCTCACCATGAATTTCACTTGAATATCCTAAAATGCAAATCTAGCATGATAAAATAGAAATATTTTCTCTTTCAATGAAATTCTAGCTAAGGAAGGGAATCAAAAATCAAGATACATCACACAATATGCATCAAACAAGATGTCAGATCCAATTTCCCTTTCAATGCAACTATTCCTATACTCATGCACATACAAAACCCTAAATTCCAATGCACAATTTTTCGTTTCACCATACTTAATTTTCAAGAATGAAGAAAGCGAAGATGAAAATGTTCAATTACTGATTCAATTACACTTTGGAGAATGAGGACTCAAACAAAAATTCATGCAAGTGATCAACAACCAAACAAAATCATTTTGCAAATGACTAAATGATAAGTAAAAAGAAAAATTAAAAAAAATTCTTATCAAAGGAAACAAACAAAAATTCAAATAAAATGAAGGTTTTAGAGAGACCACGAGACATTTAAGACTTAGGAAAGTTTAGCTGGAAGCAGGATGATCAAAGAGAGGCTAAAAAACCAAGGAAACATTTTTGCAAAAACAGGGGCCAATGCTGGTGCAAAGGAGGCACCAGTGCTTTGCAATGCTTTTACAGAGTGGGCCTGAGTGAGGTGAAACACTCTGTCAGAGGCACTAGGGGAGATTTGGGCCTGGGAAAGAGGATTCTGGTGCAAGAATTGCAAAAAAGGTTGAATTAAACCAATTCATAGGTTTGTTCTTGGTTGGATTATACAAAAAATCACTAGCACATTTGGCCCAATTTCCAACATAAAAAATGTTTATCTTGCGACACATAGGTGTCCTAAGAGCGAGACTTTGAGGTAAGGCAAAACATCATTTCTAATAAAGTTGAAATTCTGACACTTGAGTTAACTATTGGAAGAGCGACAATTTTTTCGACGTTTCCAAATGGTCATCGCTCTTTCGATGTTACCAACTGTATGCCACTAATCCAACATTAGCAAGTACATGTCGCTCTTTCGACAATTTAGGTAGGTGTCTCTATACCGATGTTTGCAAGTATGTGTCGATATACCAATGTTTGTAGGTAGGTCTCGCTATACTGACATTTGCAGGGATGTGTCGCTATACCGACGTTTGCAGGGATGTTTCAATATACTGAGATTTGCAGGTAGGTGTCGCTATACCAAAATTTTCCGATAGGTTTCACTATACCGACGTTTGCATTGATGTGTCGCTATACTGACATTTGCAGGTAGGTGTCGCTATACCGACGTTTGACATAGCAGTACTCCGTTTCTGACATAGCGGTACTACCTTTCTGACATAGCAGACTTGGGAGTACTTATGAGTAGTGAAGCAGTGTTATTTCACTATTCTTCACCATCAATGACTTCTACCTTAGACCCACATATTGTATTGCCATTGGAATTGTATAAAAAAATCATGAAAGAGGAAGGAGTGACTTTGGAAAAACGAATCACGGTGAAAGACAGAAGCAATGATTAAATATGGTTTAATGAGACATGTGTTATAAAATTTCATTAATGCATGTGGAAAAAAAACTAGTGCGTTTTAGTTCGAGTTCTAATGGAATAGAGAAACAACTTCCCACAAGTCCCTAGATACATGAATCCAAATCATGGACATGGTTAAATTAGGTCTTGGAAAACTATTATAGATTTCATCTATAACTCTCAAGGATTGTAGCCACCTCATCAATTTTATTCTAAAAAGGAAAAGAAAAGAAATCCGATTTCATGGACGGTGGTATGGGACAAACCTAAAATCAAAACGATGTTCTAGAAAATTGGCATGCTTTGCAGTTCCCACATTCCTATATCCTGTTAGTTGCAAACACATCATTGGCACACGTTTAAGTTTTGCATTATGATTTTTAGAAATTTAGCATTCTAGACTAGTTGCAATATATTGTAATATGTTATAAATCTGGATAGCTAAATACATTATGGTTTACCTGGTGTTTGATCTTGCAATTTGTACTCAAAAGAAGTGAATGATGGTCAAGGAGTTGAAATAGAGTTGTATAAATGGATTTTATGTTTTGATGGTCTGAATATGATCTAACGAAGATTTTAGAAGTAAATCTAGATCATGACAATTGGCAATTATTCATCAGACTATGCATTAATGTTTGATATTGATTTTCGTTGGATATCAAATAAAAGGATTTAGGATAAGGATTATCCAAACTCACATCTTATTAAGGTGAATAAAATAGGTTAAATTCAGTGGAAATTTCTGTGTTTGTTCTGGTTATAAGGGATTAAAATTTCAAGGTATAATTTCTCCATGGATTTAGATGTCTTGTAAATCGAACTTCAATTTTTGTTAAATTGGAACTTTGACTATTTGTTTCACCCAAATTATGAGAAAATAATTTTTTTAGAGCAATTTTGGATAGTCCTTAATGTGCTAGCTACAACATAGATGCAGAGATAGCAGAATTTCCAAGCTCGGATCTAATCTCAAAAATCTTGGATCTATTACAGAGAAGTCTAGTGACCATACATCGGACCTGTTGTTGCTATTCAAGAGATTGAAGTGCGCACTTAATTGATGATAGTTCATTTTCCAGAAAAAAGGATCTATGAAAAATTACAGTTTGGAAAACTCAGTGTTTGAATCTCTTCATTGAAAAATTCAATAGGATCTAGAACAAGGATCAATTCCTCCATCTTCTGTCTCATAGAATTTGAATGAGATCGAAATAATAAATGAAATCAACATAAAAATTATGTTAATATTCCAATTTTGTGTAATATCCGAGCTTCTTATCTACTAGGGGTCTGTGCCTTCCACTTGTCCAGACTTGAGTGATAAACCAACCCAAGACAATAATGTTGTAAAATTGTTTACCATGACGGATTTTTGTTGAGTTGGTCAATGCATACATAAATTATATCACTGTATGCTAACAACAATCACAAAAAAGAAGCTCGGCCGATAGTGGTAGAATAACCCTAGACCTATGATAAAAAATCACCCGTGGAGGCTCCTTACACTGTTGTAAGCTCAAATTATGAAGCTCAGACCTATAACCTGCATTTTCGAAGCTTGGATACTTGTGATAGCTACGGGACTCAAAATTATCATTCTTGAACTTGTGGAGCTACAAGGATATACTTGGTTTCTTGTCAATAGAATTGGCATATTACTTGGCATACTTGTATAGTACTCAATTAATAATTCAGGTCTTTTCATCATTGTTCATACAATGATAAATCTACAAGGTTTTATAGTTATTATGTATTATGCAGGTTACTCAATGAGCAGAGTATGATCCATAGAAACAAGGAAAGAAATACTGCGAGCGTTGAGTTATTTTAGGAAGTTTGGGGGACTTCAAGAGCTACCTCAAAAAACCAAAAACTAGGAACTGCTTCAGATTAGCCTCTTTCAAGCACAACCATGCCACTATTGTTAATTAAAATTAGGTTCAAACCTTCAGTATTTGAGAATTTTAATTTTCAGAGGGTTTCTTCAAGATCAAATCTTAGATTTAAATATGCAGAATTCCAGTAGTCATTTAATAAAGAGAATCAAGGCTGCAATTAAAATTTGAAACTAGCACATGGTTACTTATGTAGAAAATTGGTATTATTTAATGGAACCCTTTCCAAAAGTGATATCCAAAAAATTGACTGTCTATAGTTAACTCTAGCTAATAGGTTGTACTATTCACAAATGTTTTGAACATAGGTCAACACAAATTCACAAAAATTTCCAAAGATAAAACCACATAGGAATAGTATATTTTCATTGTGTTAATCGTGTGTCCACAATTGAAGAAATATCAAGCCACAATATCCTTAACGTCTTCAAAAATCACCTGTATAGTTTATCAAAACAATCCAGCGAATCCCAGATGTGCCAAAAGAAAATAATATAGAACCAAAGAAATCCCAATAAAATTTTTAGAATATCAACCTCTAGATAGAGGATCTCATCCTTCTAGTATTTTCAAAAATATCCTCTAAGGTCTTCAATTTAAGTGATTCTTATAATAAGGCTCATCTTATGCTTCCCTCAGAGAGCTTGATTCACATAAATTCTTAATTCACATAGTTCCTTAGACTTCACATCATATATTATATTATTTTGCCTCAATTTTTTTGTTATTCAAAAGAGATTCAGGTCCTCAAGTAGCTTGCATAATATATAGAATAAGGATCTTGCATAGGATTACACAAGAGTTCGCATATAATGTCATAGGAACCACAAAATAGCCATCATGTTACTTTTACAGATTTTAGTATTTGGGCATTTAGCACAAACTCTTGAGCAAGTACCCAAATGCTAATTATTTTAAAGCTTGAATAAACTCCTCACACTTGTAATTTCATGCACATTATAAAGAGGAAAAAACCTCCCATAAAAGAGAAAATAAATCTATAACTCTCTGCATCTCCAAAAGGACCAAAGACAAGACATGTGAATCCAAAATACTACAAAAATGAAGAGAGTGGAAAGTTAGAATAGACTTTGGTTCTAGTCCCATGTACAAGATTTGAGTGTGAACCGTAATCACTCTAAGAGAGCCCATAATTCAATTCCTTGAATAGCGAGTGGCCCTATTGAAAATATTGAATAGAACTGTGATTATGAGATTTTGCTAGGTTCCTGAAAATGAAAAACAAGAGGTATCGACAATCTCCAAATAACACGAACAACACCAACCCTCCAATGCATTTTCTCCTAAAATACACTTGAATGCTAATTTTGAGCATGTTTCGAGATAGCCTTGAAAACCTAATTTAAACCAGGAAAATATAAATCAACTTAAAAAGAAATGGATGCCCTAGGTGAGTTTATAAGGAGGAAATTAATGAAAATATGAAGTGGTTACTCAGTAAAATAAACACACAACAATCCAAACATTGGTGTCTTAATTGACATTAGAAACTCAAAATTGATTAAAAATTCATAAGAAGTGTGCTACGGTGTTGGGAAGATTGATTAACTTATAGAGTATTGTCTATCACATTCGAAAAATCAACACAAAACTGTTTATATTCCATCACATTCAAAGGTAGTGTTATCAAATTTTATAGTTTCTCATTCCCTACTTTTCATACCTCTATAAATTAATAAGGTGGACCACACATCACATATGACAACCACACCACATTTGCACAAGGTGTGAGCCAAAATTTGTCTTAAGGAGTGAGATGAGTTAAGGTGCACAAGTGTTTTGTCAAGGCACACGAACAAGGCATGGTCTGTGGAAAAAAATTGGTGTTGCATACCTACAAGACCTTTTGTCAGTTTTGTTATTCAATTGGTAGGTGGGGATCATCCAATTGGTCGAGAGAAATAAAGACATATGAAAATAGTGCAATTGAAAACATTGATCTCGTTCTTTCTACCCTAGAGGATGAAAACCAAATTGTGGCTCCATGGTAAGTAGCTACAAAAGATGTGAAAAACTCAATAACAAGCATGCCCATTTATTCTTCACTCAACAGAGAATTTGAGAAGGTTATTGATACATTTGGAAAAGGAGAAAATTTTACCTATATACTGGTAGCAAACCTTCATCTAAAACTTTTCATTTGGGACATATTGTGCTTGTTAAGCATTACCATATACTTTGTAAGATACATAAAAATGTTCACTATCACTAGCAACATTCATCACACTTAATATCCAGTATTGTATTACAAGTCTCCTCCAACATAAAATACAAATGACAGGTCAACCATGTTTTGGTTGACTCGGATTATATAAATAAGAAGAGTTTTCTCCTCCATTCAGGAAACATTTGGGTTAAGGAAATAAGAAGAGTAAATTTGAACTAGTGAAGAAGAGAAACTGGAGAAATACATGGTCTCTAATTTGTTATGGATTAAGGATTATTAGTGGGCTATCTAATCAAATTATGGAGCATCTTTGGAGTTATATATTGTTGGGAAATCAACCCTTTAGTGACACTAACTTCATACATGAGATGAAGAATAGAATTCAGCCTTGATATAGGAACAAAACATACGTATATAGGAAAACAAACTTTAAGGAATTTCAGGTGGGAGATCACATCTATGTGCGTATTAAACCTAAGAGAAGTAACTTGCAGTGGGGAGGGTGTGATAAGCTATCACCCCACTATTGTGGGCCTTTATAGGTGTTGGAAAGAATAGGAAATATATCTTATCAACTTGCTCTTCCCAACCACATTAAATTCCATAATATCTTTCATGTTTATTTATTAAATAAATATGTGTATGATTCGAGGAACCAAATTAATTGGCAAGAAATCCAAGTATGTATAGATGGTATATATGGGGATGCAGAAAATATATGTTGAGTTCATGAACTGTAATTGGTAAACTAACTATAACTCAATGTTGATTGATAGGTCGAACCAAATAGGAAATTACTGGTAGAGCCTCTGCACATACTTGATCGTAGATAAACAATGTTGCGGAAGCGAGTTATCATCCAAGTTAAGGTACAATGAAAGCACTTTAGCCCGGAAGTGGCCACGTGGTAAGAAGAAAATTTCATGAGGCAGACCTACTTGGAATTATTTTAAGGACAAAAATAAACACCGAGCATGGTGTTTTACCTCAAGGGGGAAAGATGTGATACCCCTAGTTATGAAAATTTATCTTTACATTAATTTAGTTTAGTTAGGGTAAAAACTATTAAAGATTCAGTAAAAATGTTGGAGATTTTGTTTTAAAATAATAATAATGATGATTGTTTTCTTTTAAAATGAAAAATTGGAAGACTGTCTGGGAAATAAATAATTCCAAACACCGAGTAGTTGGAGCAGTTCAAGAAACAGTTAACTTTTCCTCATGAGATAAAAATGGAATCTCAAGGAGGAAAATGGGTTTTGTATTTTTCCTAGAAAATGAGGTCTGAATGCAAGAAGGACACTACTTAAGAGTATCTGAGCTGGGTAGGTGCCAATGGAAGGTAATACGGGCTTAAGAGCACAGGCTAGAAATTGATCCAGATTCCTAACTCTATGGTTGCCTAAGACTATGTTCTACTGCTCGATGAGGAGCTCGAGAGTGGGAAGAGGACATCATTGCCTTTTCCCATTGGTTGGGTGGACCAGATTAGTCTTTTGGTATTGAGATACGTATTTCAGTGTTGCATTTCACAGCATATATGTATCTATGTTTAAATGAAAAGGATGTTGAATGATATGTTATTATCATATCTACTATTTACATTATGATTAAAAGCACTGTATATTTATTTATTTCACACTTGCGAAGAAGTTATACGAACCTAAGTGAGATGAAAATTATTTTGGAGTTCTGTATTATAATCTTAAAGAGAAGTAGGCTAACATATTTATGACAGTAAGCATTAACAATATCTATTATGAAATCTTACAGAGAAGCCATTGATAATTTCATTAACAGTATCAATAGAGACTACATGGATGATGAATAACTCGAGAAATCGAATAATCTTTATTTTATTTTGTTACAAATAGCATAAGACAAATAATCTTTCGATTTATTGAAGAAATTGTGCATTTATTTTTTTGAGCCCAACTTGGAATTTTATTAACACTTGCTCAATTATTTATGTTTTAATATAAAAATTATGTATCAACACCCTGAGTGAGGGTGTCAGGACCTAATGTTTAGTCAACACTTAATTGAATCTGACCAATGCGAAGTGGAAAGACTCCTCTTCGAGAATACTGGGCAAGGACATGTAGTTTTAGGGTAGGAACTCCTCAATTAATAACCTGAAATGTGACATTTATCCAGTACGTAGGAAAGTAATATAGGCTAGTAAATTGAGCTATGAATGATAATTGAACCCTGTTGGGAGACTTAGAGGAAACCCTAGTCCGAATTTCATGAGGAACACAAAGATGGATGCAAAACTGATAAACAATGATAATAGTTCTATTCCTGCAATGTGTAATAATTAATTTCAGGGAAAATATTAAGTCTCGGGAGGTATTTACAACAAATGGGGAATTCGCCTTCTAGTTAAATTAAATTTCGAAACATAAACAGTAGAAAATTCATTGAAAACATCGGAGAAAATTTAACCAGAATTCCTCCTTCATCTTGAATAGTATTAAAAAATTTATAAGTCAATAAAGGCCAGTAACTGAAGTTCTCAGTTACAAAAGAAATATTATTATCGAATGTCCTGCATAGAATATAATGGTATCTATAGACCCTAAAATAATATACCATAAACGAGTTTACAAACACGAAGCCAAGAAACTTACCGACATCAACGACATCTGTAATGGCTTCACCATCTGGATTTTTGAGTGGAATTGTAACCATTGGAGAGTAAGGAATGTTGGAAAAAAATAGAACCATTAATCAATAAATAAAAAAGGCAAATCAACTCTGTAAAATTTGTACATATTGAATAGGGAATACATGTAGTGAATTCCTCTAGGACGAGCCCAACTTTCTGAAAGAGAACTTCCCAAGAATGTTCTGAGTGAAAATTTAAACAATTGTTGATGCAAGCCAAAACCCTATATAAAGGAAAACTGGATAAATTGTCATACTCGCATCAAATAAAATAAGGGGTAATGCAACCAATGCAAATTAGAAAATATTAGGAAACAAAAGAAACTGAATTAATACCTGTGGTATCAGTGAAGGTTGTTACTCCCGACTTAAGACACCTTGAGTTGACGAATTGTAAAGTATTACCAAGGTAACCACCGACAGCGGGTCAAAAAGGTCACACTAGGTCATGGAGTGAAAGACCCCAGGGCGACAAAGAAAGAACCTACATAGATACCTCTATGTTAGTGTAGTTAAAACTGTAAAATAACTTAGAGGAAAAAATTACTCAAAACTATTGATGGCATATCATTTGGGTTCAATATATATGCAAGAAGCATTATAATCAGATGAAAAATCTTTGCCTCCTGAACCAGTTCACGAGAAGGCAGAGCCATCAAACCCTCATCAGAATTGACAAAATGAGATCGAGACACAACCCTAGGGAGGGTTCGGTACCTCAATGAAGTCCTTTAGTCCTCAATATTTCAATCATGGAGGAGAGATCTATTGGCTCTTATGTGGCCATTTGTCCTCACATCTAAGAATTTTCCAGACCGATGTACCTCGGGGATTAAAGGAGTGTTAAATACAATACGTTGGTAGCATTAACAAACAACCCACGATCATTTAACACCTTGCATCAGACTAGATCATAACAGATCATCCAAATATATCGATGATATATGATTTTAACTTAGAATAAATTCATATGATCAAACATTAACCTAAGTTTGTAAATTAACGAGTCTACACCATCGTAATTATGCAATTATACAATTAAATTTGAATTTATAGAAGTTTATGACATGTTTTTACCATGAAATAATTTTTTTTTGTGTATAGATGTTACATATGGAAATTAAATTAATTGAAAAAAGAGATTTATGTATTATTATTTAAATATTTATACAATTAAAATGGGTTTAAATAAATAATGTTTGAAATATAAAAATTACACGACATTTAAATGATGATAATATAATATTTCAACATAAATTGGTAATTCATAACAAATTTTAACCCAGAGCCAAGGTAACTCAAATAAATTAATAAATTATAGTTTTTTTTGTTTTATACTAAGATATGGACAGGTTGGAGATTGCAGAATTCATGTAGTTGAGGACTGCTTATGTCAGTTTCAAATATACTTGGAGCAAGCTAAGGGAATTTGAATGTTGTTTTGAGCATGTTGTGGATATAACCTTTGAGAAAGATTGTAGACCTATATGTGATTGTTACCCTTACATTTGGTATGAGAATGGACCAGTGTTAAAGGATGATGATAGGTAAAGAGACATCCTCATATCCTCTTTTTTCTTTTGAGGGGACATGAATTACATTGGGTCATGCATGGAGATGAACCTTACTCTATTCCTATGAACTTAGATGCATTTGTGGACATTAGAAGACCATATTGTTTCCCTTTGAAAGAAAATGTGTGGTGGATAATTAGGCGAAATGTGATTGTCCATAAAATGTAGATCGGATTTGGGGACCTTGTGGCATTTTTCCTTTGACCTAAGTAGTGCTTGGAGGTTTAATTTGAGGGGTTAGTGGACATAGACCTAATATGACCAAGAATATTAGTGTTTTAGAACCTATTCTTTGGGATAAAGGCTTAGGGGTTCTATGAGTTAAGGGGTTTAGGGGTTTAAGCGTCAGGGGTTAATGGTAAAGGGTAAAGGGTTAGGGCATAGGAGATTTGTGAGTTAAGGGGTTGAGGTCTAGGGGGTGTAGGGGTTAGAGGCTAATGACAGTGGTTAAGGGCTTCAAGGGTTAAGGGCTTCAAGGGTTAAGGGTTAAGCACAATGGGCTTAGGTGTTAGGGGATTTAGGTAGTTAAGTGCTTAAGGGTTATGGGATATAGGTGTCAAAAGGTTAAGGGGTTAAGGGTTAGGGCTAAAGGGTTAAGGGTGAGGTTTAGGATGATAAGGGGTTAGGGCTTAGGGGATTCAAGGATTATAAGTTAAGGGTTAGGGGTTAAGGGGTTAGTGTCTTATGGTTTAAGGGATCAAGGGGTTAATGGGTTCTGAGTAATGACTATAGCGGTTAAGGGATTATGGCTCTAGGGTTAAGGGGATAGGAAATTTACTGATTATGGGTTATGATATTGGGGCCCCTAATCACCTTATCAAAACTATTGGGGGTTCCCCTATGAATTTATCTTTATGCCTTCCCTCTAGGCCTCCCTCCCTTGATATGACCTCCCTCACATGATACAACCTGAACATGTCTCCTATGACAGCCTCACACAGCACGACCCGACCCCACTCGAACGAAGGTACAAGGGATAAAATAGAAAACGGATCGCACAAACATGCACAAGGCACACAGGAGGTGACAACTTAGAATTTTTTATACGGCCATCCTCACATGACTCGACCCGACCCACCCAAACGTGTTTCCTTGGACGCCCTCACACGACCCGACCTCACACAACCCAACCTGACCCGACCCGGACTCACACGAGCCAAACTCACACGACTCGAACTCACATGACCCGATCTGACCCGACCTGACCTTACCTGACCTAACCCTCACACAGTTTTGTCACTATTCCAATGTTTCCAACATTTGGACACGTTCGTTGCAAGTCTGATAAGTACTAAAAAATGAAACCCGTTGTCACATTATAAATATAATATAAAATAATTACTGAATAAAATAAGTGAATTATTTTACAGGTTTCATTTTATTATTAATTTTTTTAAACAATGGTTTAATTAATTAAAAAAAAAATCCTATGCAAAAATTTAAAAAAATTAATTAAAAATCTAATCTAAATGGAAAATAGGTCACACGAGGTCATAGGCACGACCTGACCCACCCGAACGAAGGTGCACGAGAAAGAAAATGGAAAATGGATCACACAAACGTGCACAAGGAACATGGGTGGCCTCAAACGACCCGACACGATCCGACTAGGACGCATTCCGTGGGTGCCCTCACATGACCTGACCTGATTCACCCAAATGCGTTTCCTCGGGCACCCTCATAGTACATCATGAACCGACCCGACCTGACCTAAACACATTTCCTTGGGCCCCATCACATGACCTGACCTGACCCGACCCACCTAAACGTCAAAGGCATGAGGGAGCAAACAGAAAACAGGTCGGACGAATGTGCATTACAAGGCTCGCGGGCGATCAAAAATTAGCATTTTTGATATGGCTACCCTCACACGACCCGACCTACCCGAACACATTTCCTTGGGTGTCCTCACACGACCTGACCCAACCAAACCCGCTCGAACGTGTTTCCCTGGGTGCCATCACATGACCCGACCTGACCCACCCCGACCCACCCGAACACATTTCCTTGGTCGCCCTCACACGACATGACCCAACCTGATCCACCCAAACGCATTTCCTTAGGTTCCTTTACGTGACCCAACCCAACCTGCATGAACGAGTTTCCTTGGGCACTTTCACACGACTCGAACCCACCCGACCTGCTTGAATGCATTTTTGTAGGTGCCCTCACATGACATGACTAGACCGGACCCGCTCGAATGTGTTTCCTTGGGCAGCCTCACACGACACAACCGGACCGGCCCTGACATGACACAGGTGGCCACAACTTAGCATTTTTTATATGACCACCCTAATAAGAATTGACCCGACCTGACCTGCCCTTACGTTGAAGGTACGAGGGAGAAAACAGAAAATAGATCACATGAACATGCAGTACAAGGCACGTGGGTGGTTAGTACAACTTAGAAATTTTAATACAACCAACCTCAAATTACCTGACCTGACCCAACATGCCCTAATGTGTTTCCCTATGGACCCTCACATGACTCGACTCGACCTAACCTACCCGAATGCGTTTTCCCGGGCTCCCTTAGACGACCTGACCAGACTCGACCCAATCTACCTGAACGTGTTTCCTTGGGCACCCTCACATGACCCAACATGACCCAACCTGGCTGGACACATTCCTTGGGTAGCCTGCCATGACCCGACTTGACTTGACCTGCCCGAACTCGTTTCCTTGGGATCTCTCACACGACCCGACCCGCTTGATCATCGAAGGCACAAGGGAGAAAATGACAAAAGGGTAACATAAATGTGCATAAGGCACACGAGAAGTCACAACTTATCATTTTTGATACGACCTCCATCACACAATCTGACTCGAACGCGTTTCCTGTGGTGCCCTCACACGACATGACTCGACTCGCTTGAACGAAGGGCGGACGAGGGAGAAAACGGAAAACATATCACACAAATGTGCACAAGCAACTTAGGCGGTCACAACTTAGCATTTTTTATATGAACACCCTCACACGACTTGACCCAACCTGACCCAACCTTCCCTAACGCGTTTCCTTGGGCGACCTCACTCGACACGGCCTAACAGAACCCGACCCAACTCGACCTGCCCGAATGCATTTCCTTGGGCACCCTCACAATATGGCATGACCCGACATGACTCGACCCAAACACGTTTCCTTGGGCACCATCACATGACTCGACCCAACCTGAATGTGTTTCTTTGGGCACTTTCACACGACTCGACCCGACCCACCCAAACGTGTTTCCCTGGGTGCCCTCACATGGCCCGACACGATCCAACCAAGACAGACACGTTCCTTGGGCACTCTCACATGACTCGACCTGACCTGATCTACCCAAATGCATTTTCTTGGGTACCCTCACAGTACGACACGAACCGAACGTGTTTTCTTGGGCGCCATCACAAGACCCGAACTGACCCGACCTGCCCGAACGTCGAAGGCATGAGGGAAAAAATGACAAACAGGTTGCATGAACATGCACAAGGCACACGGGTAGTAAAAAATTAGCATTTTTTATATGGGCTTCCTCACATGATCTGACCTGAATGCATTTCCTATGGCGCCCTCACATGGCACGACCCGACCGGCCCGAACAAAGGGCGCATGAGGGAGAAAACAGAAAATAGATCACACAAACATGCACCCGCAACATGGGTGGTCACAAATTAGCATTTTTTATATGAACACCCTCACATGACCTAACCCGACTGTTAGAAAATTATATATTATAGAGCAATGCAACACATAAAATATGCGGAAAATACAAGCACAAAAAACACATAAAACCAGAGAGACATAGATATATGTGGTTCACCCAGTTTGGGCTACGTCCACCCCGAACAACTATTCCTTCCTTTCTATTATCCAAAAAAATGAAGAGACACAACCTATAGTAGATCCGCTGTAATATCCTCTGTTCTCTCTCACAGTCTCCCTATATGTTTCTCGCTCTAAGAATACACATACAATACATAGTTGCAATACAATACCCTCATACAAGCGAGGGGTTGCGTTCTAGGGAAAAAAAACCTAAACTAAACATAACTTCTACCATCATCCGCCTAATGACGACCCAGATTGACTAGAAATTACTATACTTTTACAAGGAAATTTTACATCTGTTATTAGCTTCGGGGGCGCTGCCCCCGAAAACCCCCACCAAGGGGGGGGGGCTCCATGTCGTTGTACCACCCCCCCTAGACCCCCCAGGAAATGTTTAATTACGAGTAGCGTTGCCGCCCCATTAAGGTACAAGCGTCCAATGTTGTGATACAAAATAAACAAGATAATCAAGCTCCACACCCAACACTGACCTAACCCGACCCAACCCGCCTGTACGTGTTTCCTTGGGTGACCTCACACGACACGATGTGTCTGGACCAGACCCAACCTAACCTGCCTAAACACATTTCCTTGGGCACCCTCACAATATAGCATGACCTGACCTGACCCAACCCCAACAAATTTCCTTAGGCACCATCACACAACTCGACTTGACCCGTACGAACACATTTCCTTGGGTGGCATCACACGGCATGACCCCACCTGCCTGAACGCGTTTCCTTAGGCGCCCTCACATGACCAGACCCAACCTGACCTGTTCCTCCACTTGACACGACCTAACCCGGTCAGAGACGTTCCTTGGGCAGCCTCACATGACCCGACCCACTCGAACACATTTCCTTGGGCACCCTCATAGTACGGCATGACCCGACCTGAACACGTTTCCTTGGGCACCATCACACAATTTGACCTGACTTGAATCGCCTGAATGTTGAAGGCATGAGGGAGAAAATGACAAATGGGTCGCACGAATGTGCACAAGGCACATGGGAGGTCACAACTTAGCATTTTTGATACAACCTCCCTCACACGATCTGACCCGAACGCGTTTCTTGTGGCACCCTCACATGGCACGACCTAGCCCTCCCAAATGAAGGGCACACAAGGGAGAAAAAGGAAATCGGATCACACAAATGTGCACAAGTAACACGGGCGGTCACAACTTAGAATTTTTTATACGACCACCCTCACACAACCCGACCCGATTCGACCCGCCCAAACGCATTTCCTTGGGCAGCCTCACACGGCACGACCTAACTGGAACTAACCAAACTCGACCCACCTGGACATGTTTCCTTGGGTGCCCTCACAATTTTGCATGACTCGATCAGATCCGACCTGAACGTGTTTCCTAGGGTACCATCACACAACTCGACCCAACCCGTATGAACGCGTTTCCTTGGGTGACCTCACACGACATGAATCAACCAGACCCAACCCGACCCACCTGAACCCGTTTCCTTGGGTGACCTCACACGACCCGATCACAGGACCTGACACATTGTTCCGAAACCCTAAAATTGATCACATTTCTGACACATTGTTCCTAAACGTCGCAATACCGACGTGCTATCCCAACACGTCACTCTTCCGACACACTCTTCCAGAACATCAAAATTTTGAAACACTCTTTTGGAGCATCACAATTATGACAGTTAGCTCCTAAATGTCGCAATTTTGACACTTGGCTCGGAAACTTCGCAATTCCATCGCATACTCTCAAAATGTTGCAATTCTGACACTTTTCCTTAGTGTCACAATTCCAACACTTGGCTCTGAAATTTCTCGATTCCGATGGTTTGTCCTGAAACATCGCTATTCTAAAGATTGTCCTAAATTTCACTTTACCAACGATACTCGCTAAACGTTGCTAGAGTGACGCTTGTTGGCAGGATTAAAAAAATTGAGAAAAATTGGGGAACTTTCTGACAATATGTCAAAAGTGTCGGAACTAAAGTGTGATAAAATTGACCATATGTACTAGTGAGGTTATCATATCCAATTGACAATCTTATTTTCTTTCAGTGTGAGAAAGGCCATCATTGTAGGTGTAGAGGTCAACTTATCAACATATGTGATTTCTTCATCAACAAGTATACCTAGTCATGGAAAAAAGTAGTTTAAGGGCATGGACATAGACCTTGAAGATTACAAACTGTTCCTGAAACCTCATGCAAGAGAGAAACCTAAGTACATATTCATTTTCAAGCACCTCCTTAACAAATATGCTCCTTTGATGAGGTTAATTATGAAATATTTCACATGTGAAGGGAGATTCTTTAGGTTGTACATGTACCATATCAGATTATTGATGCACTTCACCTCTACTAAACCACTTGACTTGCCACATTACTTGTACAATTTTTTTCTTAGAATGATGGAGAAGGTTCAGAGAAGAAACAAAGATCATCACCCAACTATTCTCAACCATGGTCTAGTCAAACTCATTGTTTTGCATCATCTCTCAGCCATTAACATGACTTGTCATGGAGAAAGTAGTAGCAGATTCCACCACTAGTCATCTTGTCATGCATTGCACACCATCACCATCAGTATTAACACATCCAATGGAGGTTGGCTCTTATGGCATGAAAATTCATATTTCAAAGGCTCCTAGGGTTATTGAGCTCACTCACACCTATGAGAAGGGAAAGAGACATTTCTTTTCTCCCAAATCCATCAAAAGTGTATCTACACTTCATACTATAGTTTAGAAAAGAGAAATAAAGGAGAAACCACTCATGCACCAGATTGAATCACCATTGCACCAACATGATGAAAAATTGGCCATAAATGTTGACATGGTTCAACAAGTTAAGGACAAATCATTTGATCAGATCATAAAGGAAAAGGATGAGGAAATAATATAGTTGAGTGAGATTTTCTCCATTGCAAATTCTCAGATCACATTCCTACAACAAGATAATTTTTAGCTATAGGTAAAATTGATCCTCCAAGACAAACCTAAAGTACATGTTGATGTAGACAAGGAAAATGGAAAGGGAAAAGAGATTGCATATGATGATGAGCTGGAGGAGGTATAAGTTGAAACAAATAGAAGAAAACCAAGGACAATGGGCCTCAAAAAGGCACTTCAGAGAGAAAAAGAATCAACAACTCCTAAAGCAGGTTGAAAGACCTTTGATGAGCTGATCCTTGATGAGATCAATCAAGACAGAGAGTATTGGCTTGATAGAATAAATGGGCACCTTGAGAAGTTGTTGAAGAAATCCAAGAAAAACAATAATCTCCAGAGGCATATGGCCAATCATTATTATGCTAGGAACAAAATTTCACAAATTAGGCTCAAGCAAGTGAAAAATAAGCTTAAAGAGGCTCAAATGAAGCTTATGGAGAAAGAAAACTTGGACCTCCTTACTGAGGCATCTATGGGTATTTAGCCCACCCTCCATAGGTCTTATAGAAGAAAGTTTGGACAATTTTGAGCACTTTTTTCATTTTTGGTGATTTTTGCACTAAACTAGAAATTCAGCCTTCAGAGAAGTGTAGCGCCAAGTTGTTTCACTTTTTACTAGGGCATCCAAATGATGAATGGCTTACATGGTTGGATGCAGTTTGATGATTACATTAGAGATCAGGAACCCTTTTTGCATGAAAATCTCTAGTTTCGAAGAAAAAGCCAAAAAACCACTAGTTTTCTATGCTTCTGCCACTATTTTTGACAGTTTGTTACGCATCTGGCGTAACCGTGGGAGAATCAACTTTTAGAGGCCTTCCTATGGGTAACTTTTCAAAATTCAAGATGTTCTAGAAATGAGACATAGAAGGCTAGTTGACCTATCTTCCAGATTTGGATTTGGAGTCCTAATATTTCGTCAAAATTAGCTACAAAAATGTGTTACGCATATGTAAAAATGTGTTATGCATCTGTCAAAAAGTGTTACACACCTTCATAGGATTTCTCAGGAAACTTGTCAAGACCAGAAAAGTCATAATTTTGAGTTTTTGTTGTCCTTTGAGCTGGCATTGGAGTAATTGAGTTTTTTTTTTCCTCTTATCATGAGGAAATATGTAATTTAATGTGGGGGACACACACTCCTAGTTTATAGTTGAATTTGAGGGAATGGTTTCTAACCTCCGTATATTCTAGGAAGTGAGTCATCTCATGTATTTATGATTCATTTTGGATGGGATTTCGACCCTATGAGGTGTCATTGTGCATATTTTCTATAAGTAGACCCACTTTATTCTTTTCTGGGGTTTCATAGTTGTTTTTTGCAGTGGAGCTATTGTACAAGCCTTTTTGAATGAAATCAAAGATAGTGTTGCAGAATTTTTGTTGAGAATCCTGTGGTATGCCTTGGAGAATTTGTTATTTCTCTGTATGTTTATCTCATCATGTTGAATGACATGTTTTCCTCTTTCATATACATGCTTATATGTGTTTATCTTGTCATTCTATAAACATAAATCATGCCTTTTCATGCTTGTCTTAATAATATTTACATTATATGTTTATGTTCTTATAAATGAATGAATTCACCTCAGTGCTCGTTCAAATTTTCTATCATTTCATCATATACACAATGAGAAACTAAGTATGCTTTCAATATACCTACCTGGCCTCATCCATGTTCTCTGCAACTTGACCTTGAAATTTGACCTAAAACCCTAGACCTAGTATCCTTACTGCCATTCCTATCCAACAAAGAAACACCAAACATAAACCCTATTTACTGAGATTATATACCTAGACTAAGATCATTATATATTTAGTCATTTCATTGAATACAAAGTGACATTGAGAGATCCCTCTCTGGTCTTGGTAGGGCTAGCTACCTGAACTAAAGCCTGGTATGTGGTTCCCTTCCTTCAATCTCACTCTCAGCCTTGGGAAGTTGGGGGGAATGATAACACAAGGGAAGTAAAATATAAAATGAAGGAAAATGAAAGAAAAAATAGACATCAATGATAAAAATACATCAGAGAAACAATTCAAAATATTTTGTCAGTTTTGGCTTGGATAAATTTTAGAGGAGAGAGAGAGAGAGAAAACAAGTAAGGGAAGGAACACAAGGGTGTGCAAGAGGAATTTTGGACAATATCAAATAGCTATGGAATTATAGGTAATAGTGTGCATATTTTATTTAGCATGTTGGGATTCGAATTCATGGTACATGCTTGTGGTTATTTAGTTATTTTGTTGTCATTGGCATGTGATTTGCCTTGATTGATAATGGTTTTAGTCTTGCCTTGAGATTTATTGGATAGCCATGATGTAGTGAGTTCTCTATTTTGATTAAGTTTTGGATGGCCAATAGGCTTATATCCTGGTTGAGGTGGTCTTGGGAAAATTCCCAACAGTCAAGGGTGGAGATGGAATTTCTCTTGTAACTCTTGATGGATGTGTGGAGATAGGAAAATTATTCTAGATATTATGAAGGAAGTCATAGGAATCGAATATTTTTTTGATGTTATTGATTTCTTGACTGATTGAAATCACTATGGTTGAGGGTTAGGTGGTTTTGCCTCTGGAAGCCCTGGTTGGTTATATTTTGGTTATCACATATGATCCCACATTCATGCTTGGAATATGGCACGAGGGTGATTGGATAAAAGAAATATTTGGTTCAACCCAATCTATGGTTGGGTGGTACATGTAATTCGGGCCTTACTTGGTTAGATTTTGCATATTTTAATATGAGTTATTTTATTATTTTGATCTATGAGCACATGTACTAGTTATTGGATCGATCTTATGGTTGATTTTTCATGGATTATATTATGGTTATATGATGTGCTCTAGTTAAGGATCTTGTTCATAATTTGATAAGTTATTGAATTATTAATAAATGCATGAGATAACACGTGTTGTTGCATATATATTCATAGGACATTGAGCCTTCTTGATGATTCTCTGATGAATTTAAGAATATCATGATCATATATGAATTCATGACCTGTAACTACTATGTTTACTACATGTTTGATGAAAATTACATTCTGTAACTGCCATGTTTTGAGCAAGATCTAACCATAGTATTAATTTTTTAGACTTGTTATCATCTTAGACCTAATTATGGAAATTTCTGGGTAGTTTCCTGTAGGCCAGCCTTGAAAAAGTGGCACATATATCACAACCACATGCATAGAACTGGCATATTTCAGTCATAACCACATGCAGGAAGGCTTATGGGTGTTGTTGGAGCCATCCAATCACATGCACAGTGTCTCAAGGGTCCGGTTGGGATGTAAATCTTATGAAAAGAAGTTCGAACTCAAGGATTTATCACCAGGGGTGGTTGTCAAACTACTGAGTGATCTGGTGTCCCTGAGGTGTGGAAGTAAGTGTTTTGGTTAGTAGGCCCAACTTCCATAACTGTAACTTGGAGGTAGAGTCATGTCATAGTAATATTCAGCTCATGTTTACCTTGGAGATCTTGTAAAATTGGGTAAATTTGGGGTGGGGTGGTTACAATATTCTCTGGGTTTTTTGCCTTGCTTAAACACCTATGAATAGAAAAGCCATAAACTGATCTAATATTGGATGAAATTCCAGATCAAACTAAAAGGGATTGGAAGAAGATGGTAGTCAATGGTACGATACATTTAAATTTGTTTGCAGAATGATGATTTTTATTTTATATATGCTTCTATTCAAGATTCGCGTGACCTTTTAATCCAGGTTTTTTGAAGAAACCCACTCGAAAATCTCTGTTACATTTCTTTTTTAATTTCGATTATGTTTTTTTTTTTCTGACAACGTTGGATATATTTAATTGCATAAATATTTTAGGACTAAATTTATTTTATGTATAAATTGTATCAAACGCAAGGATAATCGAAATAAAATATTATATTAAGGTTTAGTATAGCATTTATATCATGCATAAGGAAATATATTTCTTTACACACTGCTAGTTTCCAATTTTAGAGATCTCATGTGTAACTTATGTATCCCATTTGGATATATTATCATTACCGCATATTACGTCATTTTATAGAATCAATCATGTTCAGTACAAAATATAATCTATTTCCATATAAAGAATGAAATTACTATCCTCCAGAAGTTGTGGAAGAAGCATTTTGAATACTTTCCAAAGAATATGTTAGATGAGAAAAAAAAAGACAAATGAAGAAACAATTAGTCATACAATGACGAAAGTCACATAGATGATCTAAAACCGCTAAAAATGATTCTTGGAGTGATGATGAAGTAGATTCCATGTATAATGATGTCTAGGTGCAACTTAATAATACAAGAAAGCCTTATGAACTTTGATGATGATCATCTATACGGTTTGTTAGGAGCAATACTCCAATGTTGGATATAATTTTTCTTCTTAAATTAGAAAAATAATTAGAGATCATTATCTGCAATGTTATTGATGAGTCCCATACATGAACTATAGAGTTGAAATTCCTTAATCCTTGTGGTAATAATCCAATTCTTTACACTTTTGGTACTAGTGGCACATGAACATGTAGTATGGATGATGTTTCGCCTTTTAAAATGGTGTATGAAAATGAAAGTGGGAAGCTTATGATGCACCATCCTTCATTGTATGAAATAAAATCACAGTTAAATTTGAGTGGGTCAGATTATTACTACACAAAAAAGTGCATTGTAGTCATCGAGCAAGGATATTTCATGGGATCCAGGTCATATGCGACTCCCTTATTGGGAGACGGTCATTATATTAAGATTGAAAAAATGAAATTCATTCAAATGGATGGAATTATGGTACATAAAAAAAATCCATTTGATTTTACAATAAAGGAAGACATATATGTCCATATTTATTATGGAAAGTTTCCTGTTATGTCTGAAGAAGATTAATTGAAAAATCCATATCCTATGCAATTTTTGAATTGTCTAATAGATGTCAAGACCAGTGGAACTTTTTGTTGGTGAAGAATATTCAAAAATCATGTGGATGTTATTGGTAGAGGACATCATATTCCTGAACGTGTGGACTTTCATACTCGTGAGGTGTTCTATACAATGCAAGGATTATTGATACCAACTGAAATAATTGATGGTAAGTATACATGTGTCACTCTCTTTAATTCAAAATTTTCATTTCATATCAAGAAAGTTTCTTTATAGTATCCAATAGTCCTCGAGTAGGATTGAACCAAAATTGTAGTTTGTCACTTCATAAAAATTCTCAAAACTTTGAGACATAGTTGATCTAGGTGGATATCGGTGGCCGCCCACCTATTCCATTTGGACCCACTACATCAATTCTTGCAGCTTTTCACTTCCAGCAGCTTACTATTTTTAGCAAGTTTTCAGGTCCTGCACGTCCCATGCCATTTTGGGGAATTAATGATCCAGGTGGATATTGGTGGCCTCCCACCTATTCCATTTGAACCCCCACCATCATTTCTTTCCATTTTCAAGTTTAAGCACAACTTACTATTTTTAGCAGTTTTTTGGGTCTTAAACTTTCGAAGCCGTTTTGAGGCCCTAAATGAAATTTTTTGGGAAAAAAGAGAGTGACCGAGCCAATCTTTCTTTCGCCAAAATTTTTTCTCCTCAAATAGTTCTTTCTAACGAGCTATTGAGCGCATCAAACGAAGATCATATGCCAAAGTTACGTCCCCGGGAAGTTGAAACACTAATTTACCCAAACAGGGCTCACAATTTTGGCGCTTCATCTCCTAGGGTTAGGTTTTTGGAAGTTTCATATTATACATTGTTTCTAAATAATAAATAGGTCCTTCAGCCTCATTGTAACATATTTCAGGGGCTGGTAGCCATCACATCTCTTCTCAGGGATACGTTGCCAGTACCCTAACTCATATATTTCCATTATGTCTGTAATAGGCCTTCGAGCCTCAATGTAGCACAATTCAGAGGTATGTAGCCACCACATCTCTTCACAACCACCAATATCAACTTGGATCATTAATGCCCCAAAATGGCTTCGGGCATGCAAGACCCGAAAACCTGCTAAAAATAGTAAGCTGCTGAAAGTGAAAAGCTGCAAGAATTGATGTCGCGGGTCCAAATGGAATAGGTGGGCGGCCACCAATATCCACCTGGATCAATAGTCTAGGAAAATTATTTTGGAATTACAATAAGAAATATTGAACTTTATATTCAAATATCTAATCTTTATATTATAACATTTTTATATACAAATTTAGGTCGGTTCTAAAAGTATTTGAAAGTAAATTTGCTCAGATATATCAAGGTATCTCCCAATGGTTTAACTTTGTTTTAATACTATCTAATATTTTATTTATTCCGATTGTAGGTATTGTCAATGTTTTCTTTATTATGAGCTCTATCAGAAGGTGGGACACTAGTACCTGTACTGGAGAATCTTTGTTTTGTCAATTTATTGCTATGAAAGATGATGAGCACAGAACTTTCCAACTTCTTTCAACAACAATTTATGTTGAAGTTGTAAGTGCTAGATTAGCCACCTAAGCATAATATGGAAGTTACAATGCATTACCATCATATATTGGAGTATTGAAACCAAGGTATTTTTTAAGGATTTAATATTTTTCCTATATTTTATTGTAGACGAATATAATGATTTGAAAATTCATACATATAGAATGTAGGCAAATATTCAATAAAAAACATGTAATTTACTATTAAAATTGGTAAATTTTTGGCGAATATCATCCATTTAATCATATATATGTAAAAAATAGGAGAATTTTTAATCAAATTGGTGAATATGGTTTTAAGATAATGTCCAAAAAATAGCCCATTTTTGAAAAATTTCCCCCAAAATTTTCTCTAATTGCAACCGCATCAAATCTATTAGAATAACATTCATCTTATTTCCTAAAAAAAATTCAACCACATAAGGTCTCAGAACATGATACACAATGAATTGTATGTGGAAATTCCGTGTTCATACGAAAGTATTTTGGTTACTTTTGAGATGATTGCAATGCATTATGTATCTCTTGGGATTGTGAAGAAAAATAATTCATTATATTTTACCATAGAAGGCTACATTGATCTTAAGGAGGATGTTTTCTATATATGGGAAACCTTTCATGATAGATATCAACCATCTTCAGGCTCAAGTGATCATATTCAACCTCTTGCTAAATGGAGATTGAGTCCAACATTTAGATTTCGTTATTTATATAATAGGCTGCAGCCTCATGTGCAGGTGCATTTTTCATGGGATTCAAACCAATATGATCTTTTCCATTGTTGTTATGGATTGGGGATGCGGATTGGTGCACCCCATTTAGATATATAATCATTATACTTGTTAATATGGTGAATTATGTAAGGATATTATATGTGGTATACATTCATTTATGTTATGAAGTATGGGATCATGTCCATTGTTTGTGAACTGGGGAGGATCCTTCGTGCACCCCATTTGGGGATGTAAATATATGATTAATTATGTATGGAAATTTGTTGTATAGTATCTATGGTGAATATATTTTTATATAATATATATGGTTACATATAGCCATTTATGGTGCTGATGATCTTGCTTTTCCCATGGAAAATAATTTATATTTGATATCTCAAAGTTTGGAATCAAATTATAGATTTTCCAGCCTACAGGATGTTGAGAAGATACAAATATTATGTCTGCTAACTATCTCGAAAACTACTTATTAATTTTTCTAGATAAAATATTTGTTTAAATTATTGATGACATTCACACTGCATTTTTCTAAGTCTAGTTTTGAAGATTTACACTTTGTTATTTACAGAACAATTCAAGAACTTAGTCATTAATTTTGAATTTGAGAAATATAATTATTAATTATGCATAAATATAAATAACCCATTCAAATATGATCAGGCAATTTCTGTGTGCATTCATATGTTTATCGCTTGCATTTTACAACAGACATCCATCAAAATAAACAATGTTAAAAGTGAAATTTTCATAGATCCTCTGTGAGGTGATGAAGAAAGGTTATAAAAAATCAATACAAGAATGTTATTTTCCAATTTATGTAACTATCCTATTTCCAAAAGGAAGAATACTAGTTCGAATGAACTATCCGAGACAAGGATGGGGAACTAAATGGCTACGAGGTTAGCATGTGCTAGCCTCACACTACATCTCTCCCATAATTCATGGCCATTAAATGGGAGGAGGACGTGGCCTTGTATTCCTATGCCACCACCTTCACATGTAGCCAGGTATTTACTATAATCGTTTTATAATAGGGGATGCCTTTCATTTTTATTAAACTAAGGGGTCATCTCATAAAATATAGGACAACCCTGAGGTGTTTTTGTTCAACATGCACCTTTTTAGCCCAAATTGAAAAAATAGGTGTATAATGAGGTGTAAATAGTAGAAAACAACATTTCCAACTGAAATCACTCAAAAATAAGTAATAATGAGGGTATGGCATACCTTTTTTGAGCTAGGTAAAATTGGATTAAAACTGGAAAAAAATGGCATTTTGTCAAATCAAGTATAGGAAACAGATATAGAATTTGAGTAATGTGAAAGAGGTTTTGTCACAAATACATATGTCTTTATCCCCATAGGATTATTTATAATTAATGACATTTGTACAGACTTTGGCAGGCATGTTTCTAAGCCCAATTTTGTACATTTGTACTTTGTTCTTAATAGAAGAATTCAAGAACTTAAGTCATTAGTTGTAAATTTTGACCAAGATACTTACAAATTGTTCACAAGTGTAATTAAATCATTAATTCAAATATGATAAAATAATATTTTCATGCATTTATATGTTTATGGCTTGCATTTTACACCAAATGTCTATCATAGTAAAAATAGTCAAAAGTGAACTTTTCATCGATCCATTGTGAGAAGATGAGGGAAGGTTATAAAAGATAAAAAGAGGAATGTTATTTCCCAATATGTGTACCTATCTCATTCCCAAATCTATATACTTTAAACATTTCATAATAGGGGTGGGCATGCATTTTTATTAAACCAAGGGGATATCTCATGAATACAAGACAACCCTTAGATGTTTTTGCTCAACAAATACCTTCTTAGCCCAAATTGAAAAACCATACGTATAGTGAGGTGGAAAATAGTAGAACATAACATTTCCAACCGAAATCACTCAAAAGGGGAAGAATGCGAGTATGGAGGGCAATTTTTGAGCTGGGTAAAATTGGGTTAAAAACTGAAAATTTGTCATTTTGTCAAATTAGTTGCAAGAAAATGGCATATAGTTTGAGAAATGTGAAAGAGGTTTTTGTCTCAAATAAATTCGTCTTCAACCCCATGGTCTTATTTCGAATTAATTAATTCTTTTACAGTATTTGGCTATCATTTTTCTAAGCCTTATTCTGTACATTTGCACTCTTTTTTTTTACAGAAGAATTCCATAATTTAAGTCATTAGTTTTCAATTTTGACCAAGAGACTTACAAATTGTGCACAAGTGTAAATAAATCATTCATTCAGATGTGATCGTGCAATATCTACATGCACGTCTTTGTTTATGGCTTGAATTTTACACCAAATGTCCATCATACTAAAAATTGTTAAAAGTGCACTCTTCATAGATTGAATGCTAATTATTAATATTATTATATAAAAATTTATAACATAAAGTTTATTATTTATTAAGTATATATTATAAAATTTATTATTTTTATAAACATATAAAAATATATATTTTTTCCATCCTCGATGTGCATCTTGAAATTCCATCCTTAGCGTGCATCCTCAACGTGCATCATGAACTTCCATTTAGTTAATAACATGAGACAGGGATGTGGAATTAAATTCTCGTGGAGTTGGCATGTGAAAACTTCGCACACTGTCTCTCCCCTCATTCATGGCCATTAAATGGGGAGAGGATGTGGCCTTGTATTTCCATGCCACCACCTTCACCTGCATTTATGTATTTACTATAAGCATTTCATAACAAGGGTTGGATTTCATTTTTATTAAACTAAGTGGAAATCTCATAAATACAAGACAATCTTGAGGTGTTTTCTCTAAACATACACATTTTTAGCCTAGATTCAAAAAAGGTGCATAATGAGCTGGAGAATATTAGAAAACACCATTTCCTTATGAAATCACTCAGAAAGAAGTAAGAATTAGGGTATGGCGGATGTTGTTTGGAGTTGGGTAAAACTAGGTTAAAAACTAAAAAATTGTTATTTTGTCAAAACAATTGCAAGAAACTCACACCGAATTTGAGGAATGTGAAAGAGGTTTTTGTCACACATATATCAGCCTTGATCCCCATAGGATTATTTCAAATTAATGGCATATGTATAGTCTTCGACAAACATATTTCTAAGCCTATTTTTGTATGTTTGCACTTTTTTCTTGACAAAAGAATTCAAGAACTTAAGTCATTATTTTTTATTTTTGACCAAGAGACATAAAAATTGTGTAAAAGTGTAAATAAATCATTCATTAAAATATGATTGTGCAATCTCTGAATGCATTTGTATGTTTATGAATTGCATTTTACACCAAATGTCCATCATAGTAAAGAATTGCTAAAAGTGCACTTGTCATAGATCCAATGAGAGAAGATGAGGGAAGCTTATAAAAAATCAACAAAGGAATGTTCTTTTCCAATATGTGTAACTATTCCATTCCCAAATCCATTTACTATAATCATTTCATATCTGGGGTTGGATTACATTTTTATTAAACTAAGGGGTCACCTCCTGAATACAAGACAACCCTTAAGAGTTTTTTCTCAACATGCACCTTTTTAGCTCAAATTGAAAAACTAGATTTTATAGTGAAGTAGAAAATAGTAGAACACACCATTTTCAACTGAAATCAATTAGAAAAAAGGAAGAATTAGGGTATGGATGGATTTTTTTTTTGTGCCAGATAAAACTAGGTTAAAAAGTGAAAAATTGTTATTTTTTCAAATCAATTGCAATACTCTCACACATAATTTGAGGAATGTGAAAGACTTTTTTGTCACAAATACATCTTTCTTCAGCCCCATAGGATTATTTCCAATTAAATACATATGCATGATGTTCTACAAACATTTTTCTAAGTCTAGTTTTGTACACTTGCACTTTGTTCTTGACAAAATAATTCTAGAACACAAGTCATTAGTTTTGAATTTTGAAAAAAGGCTTAGAAATTGTGCACAAGTGTAAATAAATAATTCATTCAAATACAATCACACAATCTCTACATGCATTTGTATGTTTATGGATTTCATTTTACACCAAATGTTCATCACTGTAAAAATTGTTAAATGTGCACTCTTCATATATTAAATGCTAATTATAAAGCTTATTATATTAAAGTTCACAACATAAAGTTTATTATTTATATATAAGTGTAAAAACTTAGTTTGTTGGCATCCTCATAGTGCATCCTGAACTTCCATCCTCAACGTGCATCCTGAACTTCCATTTAGCCAATAATCTAAGACAAGGATGGGGAACTAAATGGCCTTGAAATTGGCATGTGCCAACCTCACACTCTGTCTCTCCCCTCATCCATTTTCATTAAATAGGGGAAGGGGGTAGCCTTTTATTCCCATTATGCCACCTTCATCTGCATCTGGGTATTTAATATAAACATTTCATAACAAGGGTTTGCTTTCATTTTTATTAAACTAAGGGGACATCTCATAAATACAGGACAACCCTTAGTTGTTTTTTCTCAAAATGTACCATTTTAGCTCAAAATAGAAAACCAAGTATATAATGAGGTGGAAAATAGTAGAACACACCTTTTCCAACTAAAATCACTTAGAAATAAGTGAGAATGAGGGTATTCTAGACATTTATTTGAGTTGGGGAAAAAATGGCTTAAATAATGAAAATATGTCATTTTGTCAAATCAAATGCAGGAAACATACATACAATTTGAGGAATGTGAAAAAGGTTTTTGTCACAAATACATTTTTATTCAATCCTGTAGGATTATTTATAATAAATGGCACTTATACAATATTCAATGGGATTTTTTTGTGTTGGAAAATAAATATAAGTCTAGGTATATGGTTACCATGAAAGGGAAGTGCATAAGACTCTGACAAAAGAGGAGTACAAGGTTCAGATCCTACCTGTGAATCTTCTCCTAGAATTGTAGAAGATCCATAAGACTCTAATGGAGGAGAACATACACTTCAAAATAGTGTGGTTAGTGATGGAATATCTATTGTCTCCACCTTTTGACAATGCACACGTGAACCTTGTCTCTCATGATGATGCCTCATATAGCTCCTCTTTGTCATGTGGTCTTTATTCCTCCCATCCTCCCATATTTCATTATGATGAAGACATCATAGAATCCATGACCACCCCTGATTAACCTTTGGATGATATGCACCATCATGCGTACTTCCTTCCACAAAAAACCCATGATCAATATGTTGTGTAGCTCAAAGACTTCATATATGGTGAATTCGATTGGTTTAATTACCCCTTACTTTGAACCCAATAATTCGAACCACATCCACCTTGTGGAAATTACATTTCCACACAATTTTTGGGTAAGGGGACATCTATTTTTGAGAGTCTGGGAGAAGCAATTCTCCCCAACCCTCCAAGTGCATCTAGTAGTGTTGAATTTTGCCCCATTATTCCTCCCCATTTAGAAGAACCTCCAGAGTCTCATATCACTTCAAATCAATCTAGGGATGATCCACATAATCATCCCTGCATCTTACATCAACAACCCAATCCCTTTGAATTTATTGTTGGTCAACCATAGTCTTGTCTAGGTGATCACCATTTCATTATATTCGAAACCACACTTTGGTGTAGTGACACAATATATGTGAACCCAAAAATTCAGTCCATTTGATTCATATATGCAATGCTAAGTGAGATTGGAAATCCAATTTTTTTTTCTCATACTACACCCATTATAAATTATTCCCATATAAATACAACCATAGACAACAAATGGTGAACCACATCATCAAAATGTGTTTGGAGTCCACTACTCTAAATACATCCGACATGCCCATAGCATGGTACATACAAAAATGGGGGGCACACATGCCCCCCATATCCTCATCTCCCTTTGGAGGATCTCGTGCTAGTAGGAACAAATGATTCAATCCATTATTTAAGCACTTGGAACACAATGGAACTCCACAAACACATCCAACTAGGGGCATCATTCCCACCTTTGCATACCAGATCAACCCCCTCCATCACATATGCTTGGGGGCATTACGGAACCCTTGGCCACCTTCTCACTTGATTAACATAAGTCTTGGCCTAGACCCCAATGATCTAGGTATGGTCGATTAACCTTTCATTCCTTGGATATTTTTTCATACTGGCGTCTCCAGCAAGCCATATACACATTTCATATTGTATATGATT
Source organism: Pinus albicaulis (assembly GCA_034641835.2). NCBI lineage: Eukaryota > Viridiplantae > Streptophyta > Pinopsida > Pinales > Pinaceae > Pinus > Pinus albicaulis. Next base: position 555,362,974 of record CM076583.1, on the reverse strand, counting down.
AATACCATATATTCAAATATTCTAGTTTATGTGATACCATACTTACCACCCAGTCCCCATGTTTGACTTGGCGGGCTGGTATGATATTAGACCTTCTACAGTAGTTAATTATTGTATTCCTTTTGTACCTTGATTCTTCATCAGGAACCATACTTCCAAGAAGCATTAAGTCCACCTACCTGAAATTCACAAATCAAAATTCCGACAGTCAATTTGTCTGCTATGATCTACTCAAGGTTTAGGGAATTTTCTCCCTCTCCAAATTCTCTAACGGCTAAGTGCTCACTATGAAAATGAATTGGATTTGGGGGAAAGAAGCCATTTTATAGGAAAACCCTAGTTTTTATGTCACTCATTGCGATCAAACCATAGCTCAATTTGAAAAATCGTCAACACCGTTGGAAAGCTCTCACCAAGTTCTATAATGGGACTCTTTTTTTTTGGTAATTTGACACTTCATCAGGAAGTCATTTTTTCCAAGAGGTCTCACTTTGCTTCCTATTCAAATCAAATTTCTTCATATGAGCCGCATGTACTCCGATACCACTCTACCTTTTCACTTGTCGACTCATGTACCAATTTTATTCATGAGTAACCACTATTTATTCATGTTTTTATGGTTCCGTATGGGCCTCCCCCACATGGTAGCCTCATCGAGTCACCCTTGATCAGAGCATCAAAGATGAGTTACCTGCACATCCATTGAGTATGTTTTGAGTCCCATTGAGTCCGGTTGTAGTGTTCCATCCATATTTGTGTCGTATTCATGCCATTTTTCTCATATTTGGAATCCATCTATACTTCTCCATCTAAGTAATTGACCATCCCCTCTGGAATCGAGTCAGTCGTTGCTAGGTCAACCATGAATATTATGGTCTCACAAGGGAAGTTGTAAATACACCACTCATCTTGTTTCCTTCCATCATCATCACTAGTGTTAGTCCATCAATCACTTTACTATGATCCCTCGTGCCTTTGTTGATGATTCCTCATTGCACCAATGATGAGCACCATCATTGGGTATAATTGGAGGGGTTAATTATCACCTTTTTAGCCTTATTAAGTTTCTCTTTCTCACATTTAAATTATATTATGGTCTTATGTTGCTAGTGTATATGGTGATTAAGGCTTGTCATACTTCAAATGCCTAACATGAGTTAAATGTAGGATAATCATGAAGATATTGCACTTTTGATGAAAATTTTGCAATTAAAGCTTGAAGTAGAAATCAAGGAGCGATTCTAGGGGGATTTCCCACCTCCTTAACTTCGGAAGGTAGCCAAGGGATCCTCGAGATTCCCTCCAACAACTCCAAATCAAAGTTGGCCAAGCAAGTGGGAGATCAAGTGCACCAAAGCTCCACTTCTCTTGCAGTCAAAGAGGACACATAACCTAATTTTTAGAGAGCTGTTGGTAGCTACCCTCTAGGTTAAATAGGGCTAAGAAAGAGCTCATTAGAATTCAAAATTTCAAGGAAAATAATAGACTCTTAGCCCTTGTAATAGGTTTTTTGATACTTTTACGATTATGTAATGAGACTATTTTCTGCAATAAGATGAGTATTCAGATTGTCCTTCACTAATTTATTTTCAGAGGGCTAGGCTTGTAGGTTAAGGCCCAATCCATTGGCCTTAGTCTCTCTTGTGTATTCATGCTCATTTTTATGTCATTGTAGCTAGTTTTCTTTATGAGTTTTAGCTAGTTTTCTTACATTCCAATTCACAATTTTTTTTAGTTTGCTTCCATTTATCTTTGATGTAGTTAAATTTACATAAATCTTGGTAGAATAGCTTATAAACTTAGAAATTTTTTTGTCTAGCCTCCCTCTCTCATCTCTTTCATTATATCTTGAGGAGCGCAAACCTTACCCATAGGCCAAATTTTCTCTTTAGGTTATTATTTCTTGGAAATGATTGTTAGGTTGTTGTTGTGTCATGAACATGTCTAGAATACTGAGTTAGATTTCTGGTTTAAGGCTAAAGTAGGTTTTATTTCCAAATTCAACTCATCTTTTCCATTTCCTTCATCATGAATTTTCCATTGTGTGTTTCATGAACATGTATTTTTCTTGCAAGTTCAAGTAGTACGAAAAAGGAGGAATTCACAAGCACCCTTAGCTTCACTTCTCACCCATCATCAACCTTCTTTCCATCAAATCACCATCAACCCTATTTTTGATACTTTTCACCTTCACACCGTGAGAAACCTCAGAAGTGAAAGACAGGATTTTAAAGAGGTTATGAGCTTGGAAAAGGGGTTGGAAAACCTCCATTCATCCAAACACACTTTCATTCCACCTCCCCTATGCTTTTCTCCACCATTTATGGCCTCAGATTTCCCTCGAACTATTTCGTGTAGCAATTCAAGACTTTCTTGTAGCACTACAGGAAACTTGTAGAAGTACCTACATGATCACTAGTGGGCCTCTCCTTAACCTAGAAACCATCATCCACCTCACCCAGGCTTTCCAAAACCATCTAAACACCTTTAGCCCCGCACCCATGAGTTCAACACCTTCCTTAACCACCTTAGCATTTTCTCTTCCTTGCTGCAAAACAATGCATTTACAAACATAATTAGGTTGATGGGCCTATAAATTAGACATAAAATAAGGCCCATATAAATTTTTTTAAGCCCATATACCTTCCTTATGCACATGAATATATATCTTAAATCTCTCCTTCTGCACTTAATAATGTTTTCTTATGCTTCAATATTTTCTTAGGAAGGTTTAAAGGTAATTGCATATTTGTGTCAAATTTTGGTTATTTTGTAGAATATTGTGAGAATATTTGGAATATTATGCAGATTTGGAGAAAGAGATGATTTAATATCCCAAAATATGGAAAATAAGAAGTATTGGGAATATCTTAAAATATTCCAAAAATGGACTGCTCAGTAATGCATTCACAAAAAAACTCATTTCCATAAATATATGCCATAAAAATTAAAATAATCACTTGGATCCATTAGATATATCCATATATCATCTAATTCCAAGAGGATATTAGAAACAAATGAAACTAGGTTAGGTAAACCGACCTCCCACACCTAGTGTAGCTGAAAAACACTAAAACCCCAAACACTGCTACTCAGAAATAATGCACAAAGGAAATTGTGCAGTATTAAGAGGGTTTAAACTCAGAAATTAGGAGGAAAAATATATATTCTCATATATTATACAATCATGCTAAAAAATTGAGATCTAGTCTCCTTATTACAATTACAAGAAAACCCAGAAAGGGTTTCTTATCATACACTCTGAATACAAATGTGATCTTCAGAAATTTACTGAATAATCAATGTAAAAATGAAGAATGAGAGTGTATAAGGCTGAAATATATCATATCTGATGTATATCCCTCAAAGGCTTCCTCCCATGAAAGGATGAACCTCTCAATCACAAGGAAACACTGCAAAGAAGCCACTAGATCATCCACTGAAGCTGCCTCCAAGAATAACGCATTCCCTAGCTGGAAAAATGCTGGGAATGTTGGGAAATGTGTGGCCTGATGCCATAGATCTAAATGAGCTCAAGATCTCTCCAAACAGATCTCCCAAGGAAATGAAACCTCCCTCCAATGGAAAACTAGCTCAGAAAGTGGGATTCCAATCCCCTCCATTGCTACACCCTACAACACAGCACAATGACTTACAGAAACTACGCTGATGAAGTAAGATGAAGCTTGGCTTGAAAACCTGATGTGTAAAATGAATGCAAACTCTCCCAAGAGGCTCCTCAAGGGAAGAGGTGGGATTTCCGCTCGGGAACACTCTGTGCTAAACAACACTACAACCCTGTTAAACAGCAAGAGGATAAAACTATAAGCAGAACAATACAAGATGATAAACTAAAACATGAGCCACAATGGCTTCCATCCTCTTCATTAAAAATAATGTGAGTTTGCTTGTCCTTTGCCCCACCCAATTAGGTCATCCCCATCAAGAGATTCATCTCCCTCCAAAACTGCGTTATTCCTTCCTTGATTCCTACTCCTCCACATCTACGCTATTGACTTGGTCAAAGTAGACTGAATCAACATGATATTAGCCCTGTTCACACATGGAGGTGTTTTATTGAGCTTCAAATAGGGTCTCCTTTCACATTTTAAGTGTTTATATTCCTTCTTAGGAGACTTATGGGCCTTCCTACCCATTTATTCACCAGCTAAAGGCATTGATAACTCTAATGTTCCATTTTAGCTTGAAGCTGAAATTTGGGAACCTTAAAGTCCTCCCCTCCAAAATCTTTGCTTGTCCTTAAGAAAATGTATAGGGAGAGAAAAATTCCCCCCCTCCTCTTTTTATGGCCTCCCATCAATGGTCTCCATCACTGCATCAATATAATCTGCAATAACTCTGCCATCCAATGTTTCCTCCCAAGTGTGCAAAACCGAATGGCCCACATCAATCAAAGGTGGAAAGTGTGAATGGAAACCTGCTTGCTATCCCATGGCCTCCTAAAATTAGGAGTGATGAAAAACATGTTGAATGAGTGACTCCCTCACCCATGCTATCATCCAAATGAAATGAGCCATCCTAGGTAGCTCATCAAAAGAATCATCAACCCCATTTTTATACAATGTTTTGGGGTTGCATAGAGAGATTGGATTCTGCCATCCTAATGGTTTCTCTCTCCATTTATGGTAAACATGGGGCTGCCTCTGTCCTTGGGCTGAAATAACATGGCCTCCAAGAATGGCCCAAGTTTCCCCATCAAGCAATTCAGCCATGAAGTGCCTCCTTAAGTTCTTCAAGTGGCTCCTCCCACAAGAAGGGAAACATAGTGATGTGGCAATCATGGTTTTCCCATGGAATGTACAACATGTAAAGTGGGGAGATTCATGCTCCCAATGGGAATCTCTAATACCTCCAGCACTCTCTAAACAATGCTTCCCATGAATATAAAAATATCATCAGTAAATGGAAGAAAAATGCAATAAAAACAAGCTGCCATATGACAACTGAAGAGTGGTTCATAGTTCCACCAATGGAACCAGTGCAGTGCATCCTTTGCCTACATCAAAAAAAAAAAAAAAACAAGTGCTTTCCCAGCCACTTTTTTGTTGCCACAGTCACCTCATAAGATGTAATCATGAATATACAATTTGGTGTCAATGGTGTACACCAAGAATTATGTGGCTTCCCCCACAAACCACCAACAAGATAGCCAACCTCAATGTTGAAATTAGCCTCAAGTACATCATAATAAAAAGTACAAGAAAGGAGGATCCTCCGTAATCCAAAATGCTGCTCATATAAAGTAAAGAAAGGAAAATCATAATGCAAATGTATACCTCCTCTACCATGTACTTCGGTCCTTGATTTGAAATGGCTCAACTGAAAATGCTCCATCACTCCCAATGAGTAGGAAGGTGACTGTGACATCCTCTCTATGACCATTTGGGCTATGCATCTCTCCATATTCTTATATATATCATACTGGATGCCCTCCCAAATAAACTCCTATGCCAAGGAAAGATAAGCATCAAAGTTCCTAGAAAAGAAGTCCTGATGTGCTGCATGTAGCAGCTCCTCCCTGAGCTTAGAAGCTCTAGTCAAGAAGACTCTGCCATGAGAATAGATGACCATATCCTCTACCATGTATCTATCATCTCCATCAGGGTCATCAAGAATCATGCAAGCACCGATATCCTTGGAGTACTCTACCAAGATTTGAGACCTCCAATATGGATCAATCCTCCCAAGAGACAACGTTGGTGATCTGACATGTGAAGCTCTCCTCATGCTGCTGCCTGCTACTTTGACATCCCCCATGACAAATTTATCCTCCAAACTCTTCACCTATCCAAAATCCAAGAGTGGTGAATCCAAAGACAAGATGTATTTCATCCATTCTAGATCGGGTGGCCTCTCAGGTGGAATGCGTCCATGTAGTGAGACATCAATGTCAAGAGTAGACTGCACATATAGTTGGGAAACCTTGCCCTTTCCCTTACAACGTAAATCATTCTGCCTCTTCCCTGCATTAACTCTCTGAAATAGAGAAGGGTGTGTGCCTCTCATCAAGTGATGTTGCTTTCCCTTCCTACCTTCTCCTTCCATCTGCAATGCTTCATAATCATGTTTCTCACTGATTGTTCTTTGACCTCCATGTATGAGATCCTAGGGAACTTCTTGTAAAGATACAAGAATCCCTCCTTTTGGAGCATGTGCTCCACCTTCCTCTGCATGAGGTACTAGATGTGCTCTAGATGTAACAACGTTGTTTCCCTCATCTTCATCAATGTGTATGGGCAACCTCTCAACAATTGGATCCCTTTGTGAAAAAGAGATCCCAATGCCATCTTGTTTAGGAATATGAAATAAGGATCTTGACTCTAGCAAGGTATCATGCAAGATGTCAGATCCTCCCATGGTTTTATGAAGTGGAGTGAATTTTATAGTTTCCTCCATCACATGCAATGTTTTTGTTCTCTTAATTCTTTCTTGTTCATGTGTCTTAGGAATTTCCCCATCAAACCTTCCCACTAATGTTTCAATGAATCTTGCATAAGAGGAAGTGTTTTCATTTTTCAAAGAACAATATTTAAAAATCCACCATGCATAGGCCTTACCTCTAAGATGCAGCACTGCCATTTTGATGGCTTCATCTCTAGAAATCTGGTGTTGTTGTAAATAGGATTCTAGCTCCTTCACCCAAGCTCCAGCTAAACATGTAGGTGAACCTTCAAAAGTAGATAGAAGAAATCTATCTACGTCCTGCTACTTGCTCTTCTCCACCTGGATCTTGCAATACTCTTAGAAATTGGTATGATCTCTAAACCTCTCAGTTTGAGATTCATACTCCTGCAACAATTCACTAAGAGTTTTCCTCTTAGGTATTCTCCCTCCTTTCATCCATCTCAAGATAGATCTGGGCACTTGAATGCGCTGTGCATCATGGTGTGTAGCTACATGCTCACACTCACCATGTGAAAATCTAGATTCAGCTCTAGATCCAAACTCCTCTGGAGATCCCATCTCCATTCTTATTTTCTTCAGCTCTCCCTGAAAGCTCTGCATAGATCTTGGAAGAAGCTTTGTAAGCATGTCTTCCTTTCTCCCTTCACATAATGGAGCCTTCTCTCTTCTTTCCATATCTCCTTAAAGTGTAATGGCCGAGATCCATAGGCTAAGCCAAGATTTAAGCTTTGATACCACTGTAATATCCCAAAATAGGGAAAATAAGCAGTATTGGGAATATCTTAAAATATTCCAAAAATGGATTGCTCAGCAATGCATTCACAGAAAAATGCCCAATCCATTCACAGAAAAACGCATTTCTAGAAATATATGCCATAAAAATGAAAATCATCACTTGGATCCATTAGATATATCCATCTAGCATCTAATTCCAAGAGGAGATCGGAAACAAATGAAACTAGGTGAGGTAAACAAACCTCCCACACCTACTGTAGCTGAAAAACACGAAAACCCCAAACACTGCTACTCAGAAATAATGCACAAAGGAAACTACACAGTATTAAGAGAGTTTCAACTCAGAAATTAGGAGGACAAATAGATCTACTCATATATTAGACAATGATGCTAAAAAACTGAGATCTGGTCTCCTTATTACAATTACAAACAAACCCTAAAAGGGTTTCTTGTCATACACTCTGAATACAAATGTGATCTTCAGAAATTTAATGAATAATCACTGCAACACTAAAGAATGAGAGTGTAGAAGGCTGAAAGATATCAGATCTGATGTATATCCCTCAAAGGCTTCCTCCCATGAAAGGATGAACCTCTCAATCACAAGGAAACACTGCAAAGAAGCCATTATATCATCCACTGAAGCTACCTCCAAGAATAATTCATTCCCTAGCTGGAACAGTGCTAGGAATTTTGGGAAATGTGTGGCCTAATGCCATATATCTGAAATGAGCTCAAGATCTCTCCAAACAGATCTCCCAAGGAAAGGAAACCTCCATCCAATGGAAAACTAGCTCAGAAAGTGGGATTCCAATCCCCTCCACTGCTGCACCCTGCAACACAGCACAATGACCTGCATAATCTACGTTGATGAAGTAAGCTAAATCTTGGCATGAAAACTTGATGTGGAAAATGAATGTAAACTCTCCCAAGAGGCTCCTCAAGGAAAGAGGTGGGATTTCCGCTCGGGAACACCCCGTGCTAAGAAACACTGCAACCCTGCTAAACAGCAAGAGGAGCAAAGTCTAAGCAGACCAATACAAGATGATAAACTAAAACATGAGCCACAATGGCTGCCATCCTCTTCCTTAAATATAATGTGAGTTTTCTTGTCCTTGGCCCCACCCAATTAGGTCATCCCCATCAAGAGATTCATCTCCCTCCAAAACTGTGTTATTCCTTCCTTGATTCCTACTCCTCCACATCTGCGTTGTTGACTTGGTCAAAGAAGACTGAATCAACATGATATTAGCTCTATTCACACATGGAGGTATTTTATTGAGCTGCAAAGAGGGTCTCCTTTCACATTTGAAGTGTTTTTATTCCTTCTTAGGAGACTTATGGGCCTTCCTACCCATTTATTCACCGGCTAAAGGCACTGCTAACTCTAATGTTCCATTTTAGCTTGAAGCTAAAATTTGGGAACATTACAGATGATTTAGGGACTTGATCCCTACCACTGGAAGATCAATATTGGAGAATAAATGAGCACAATATCAAAAAATTAGGGAGAAATACTGGAGAGATTCAAGGGGGTTGTCCACCATCCTTAACTCTCAAAGACAGCTAAAGGATAACCATGAGATCCCCTCCATAAATTCGAATTCCAGAGGTAGCCAAGTGACTCAAGACCAAATTAACTCAAGCCATACTTGGAGTCAAGTGGACTCAATCACCCCAAAGATTCTCTCTAGTAGTTCGAGTTCTAGAGTCAGCCAAGAAACTCAAATAGGAGAGCACTCAATATTTGTGTACTGGGAGTCAAGTAGACTCAATCACCATTTTCTAGGGAGCTATTGGTAGCTGCCCTATAAAATAAATAGAGTAGAGCTAGAGGTAAGAAGAGTTAGTCAATTTGAGTCAATTCTTCGATTCCATTTTGGGGAATTTTGTTGCAAGATATTAATCTTTTTATTGTACTCAGTGATTATAATTTCATAAATGTAACAAGGCTATTTTCTTCCTAAAATGAGCTGACAGACTCCATTTTAATGATTTAGTTCCAGAGAGATGGGCTCGTGGGTCAGGGCCAAACCCATGTGCCTCAGCTTCTCTGTCGTTTTCATTCTTTCCTTTCTATTATTTAGCTAGTTTTATTTCTGATATGTTCATTGTTGTTATAGTTTTTTGTTGTAGATTTAATTTGCTTATATGCGCTATAGAATAGTTGATGAACTCCATAAAATTGTGAGGCAGCCTTCCCCTCTCATATCTATCGATAGAGCTCGAGGAGGGTAGACCTTCCTGCAGAAAAAAAAAATTCTTTCTGGGTTATGATTCTCTATTTCTAGGACTAGGCTAGATTTTTTTTGTCTTTAGAATGCACTGTCCATATTTCTTGCATAACTCAGCAGTTTAATTGCAGATGCAGGTAGACACGGAGAAGTTCAGCGGTGCCTTCTCGTTTCATTTTCCATCCCTGTCTTCATGGCCTACACATTGTTTTTGTTGTGAAACCAGCTCCAAAAATATAAGAAAAGAGATATCAATGCCTTAGAAATAAGCCACTTCAAGGGGGAAACCTCCAATACATTACATGAATGAAAAATTCTTGGATGATACAAATGACAAAAACCTCCTTCTATATATTGGAGTCCATGGGGCCACAATATAATCCTAGTGGGGCCACAATGTAATCCTATCCGACCTAACAATAATAATGTAAGGGGACAATAATAACAATATGGGGGTTATAGGGGTACAAAAATAACAATAAGAAGGGCTACACTAACATAATAAAGGACTACACTATTAATATAGGGACTTAACATGCCCCTCTCCTTCAAACAAGTGTTGTCCTCAACGCTTGATTATTTCTTGATGCTTCTATATAAAATTCTCATCCTCCCATGTGGAATCTTCTACAGGAAAGTTCTTCCACTTGCTGAGATACTCTGAAATTGATCATACTTGTCGATTTCTTGTTTCTGTGACTACTTTAGAACTTCTTTCGATGTGATGTTGATCTTCCAGTTGTTTCATTATATTTTGCACCAAAGTTGGGTTATCCTTTGAGAGTTGGAGAAATTGTTGTTGATGCTCGATGTGATCTTCCACTAATTTATCATCCATATTAGCTATTATTTGATCCTTAAAACCATCCAACTTAGCCTCCATTTCTTCTTTTAAACCATCTATGTCATCTTCGGTTGCTCTTCGTAAGATTGAAATTTGTTGCATTTGGTACTGTAATTTTGATATCTCATACTACAATTATTCCTCTTCATGCGTCATTGTATAGATTTTTGAGGGATTAATGGGTATGGAATTATTTTTTGGAGGAATTATAGAACCCAATACTGATAAAAATTCTAAAATATGCCCTTGGAATCACTTCAAACTGTTTTTTCAAACAAACATTATGCAATTTTAAAAACCAAATACACACCTTTCTCTTGATTTTGAGGAGCTCGATATTTAAAATGAATTATCTTTGTGATTTCGGATCTTCAATATATAAAATTTGGCATTGTAGTAGCCCTCTAAATTCTCTTTCGAATGCCACAGGTCTGACCTGATTTGAATTTTTGAAGACAAATTTGTGCCCAATCTCTTACGATGACCTAATTATGGATTGGTTCAGTAGAGCGAATTTGTACGACTTGAAACATGTCACTCTTTCCTCCTTCGGCTCTGAAATTGATAGAAAAGAAACTAAAGTCTATGTACTTATGGCCACATTTTACAGAATTCCAATCCAATTCTCAGAGAGAGAGTTATGAAGATTTTTCCATGATCACCTCTTTGAGATGAAATTCGGGAGCCTGCAAAAGACCTAAATTCCACAGACTATATATCCGAAAATAATGCGAACCAGGATCTCAAATTTTGCGAAGCTGTTCCTGAGGATTTAAAATTTGCACTATAAAAATTTCAGCTTCTTAACCTTCTTAGAAAAAACGTTATAGCGAAAATTCTGCGATGTCCTGTTTAGGTTAAATTTAGGAGCCTGAAAAAATACTTAACTTCCACAGATCATATCTCCAACAATATTGTGAACCAAGCTCTGAAATTTTGTGATGATGTTCCTCAGGATTTCAGATTTGTGCTCTAAAAATTTAAGCTTCTGAAACTTTGTAGAAAACAAGTTATAGCGAAAATTCAACAATGACATGTTTGGAGGAGCAAAACCCTAGAATCCAAAGCTTTGATACCAAATGTTGTGAAACCAACTCCAAAAATAGAAGAAAAGAGATATCAACGCCTTAGAAATAAGCCACTTCGAGGGGGAAACCTCCAATAAATTACATGAATGAAAAATTCTTGGATGATACAAATGACCAAAACCTCCTTCTATATATAGGAGTCCATGGGGGCACAATATAATCCTAGTGGGGCCACAATGTATTCCTAGCTAACCTAACAATAATAATGTAAGGGCACAATAATAACAATATGGGGGTTACAGGGGCACAAAAATAAAAATAAGGGGGGCTACACTAACATAATAAGGGAGTACACTATTAATATAGGGGCTTAACAGTTTTTACGGCTCCATTCCCTCTTTTTCTCCGCATATTCTCACTGTTGCACCCACCTTTTTCCCCTAAAAGCACTTAAACCCTTTAGCCCACCTTATTCCTTTGTTTCTATTGGTTATGGTTGCCTTACTTGTTTTAACACAAAAACGCTTGGAACCCACTGGAGTTTGACCTCCACGTTTCCTCCTTGAACTTCCCGCTACCGTACATTGCAGTGTTTAATCTCTTCCTTTAACACTTTCCGCTCCTTATTTTTGCCGACTGCGATTACTACCATACATCACAATCGCACTTCACACTCTCCTCCTGATTGCACTATCGCCTTTCAACCAACCTTGCGATATTGCAATATCACAAATTGAAAATCGTAGTTTCTGTTGTTTTATTTTAAGACTTACTGCTTCTTATCTCCTGATTGCGATATCGTTATCGAACTTTGCCGCTAGTCCTACCGCCATGTCACCCAGCGCAAATCACAAGCTTTATCCCATCACAAATCACATTTCACGATCTTTATCTGATCCCTATTAACAGTTACCACTCATTTTTTTCGATTGCCATATTGCGATATCACAACATTTTCCCTTTTCTCAAATTTCATATCGCTCCCGCTCCTAAACTGAACTCCTGGCACTTCTCTGCCATCACACTTTTCAATTCATTCCACTCCAAATAATTTTTACATTATAACAAAGTTTTAATAAGGTTTAACCCCTCTTTCCACTTCTAAGCCTTATTTCATGCGTTAAGCCCTCTATTAGCACCTTTAGCCCGTTTTCCCCCAAAATGCAAGCACACTTCTTCAAATTTGAATTAGGTCATGAAAAACTGCATAGAGAGGAGCATGATAGATAGAGTAGGGTGTGTTTAGCCATTTGGACAAGTTAATTTTGGTCTAAATTAGTTTTCTTTTTGAAATTTAAATTATTTTTATTTCTACAATTTCCTTTCTGCAAATTGAATTAGTTTCATTCCTGTCATTCCCTTTCTGCAATTTATTTTAGTTTCATTGAAGTGCGACAGACTTCACTGAGAACCCCTGGAAGTAGCACCCTTTCTTAGAGAGGAAGAGGATGCCATGAACATAATGCATCTGCTATGTATATATCACTGTCACCTCCAAGTTTATACGAACCCTGGGTTGATAATTTGAAGTAGGGCAGCCTCTGGAGTTGCAGCACTCTTGGTGCAATACCAGGGCTTACCACTTTTTGGTGTCATTGCCAAGGAGGTGTCTAGTAGATGCTTTGATTATGTTTTTAGCATTATTTTCTTCTTTCCTTTCTTTTCATGCAATTTCAGAAATATTAAAAAAAAATACAAAAAGATATAATTTTCATGCCTCATAGGAGTAGGGATACTCATATATATATATATATATATATATATATTTCAATACTTCTCTAATACCAACCCCCCACTTGACCACGTGGTGCAGTAAGAACCACATCACCATACACTTTTGAAGGTAGAAGATATGGATGGATATGATGACAATGAAGAAGATCTTATTGGGTTTCCCATTCACGATATTGACATCAGTGTACATATGAATAACATCCCTCCATCTTTCCTTCCCTACTTCCATGGTATAAGGATAGAGGATCCGGAAACATTTCTCTTTGAATTTGAGAAACTTTGTAGGTATTATGGATACTTATCACACATTCAAAAAATAAGATTGTTTCCTGCAACATTGAAGGATAGAGCTCTTAAATGGTTCATGACTCTAGGTAGTAATTCAATAATATCATGGAATGATATGAAAAAGATATTTCTAGAAAAATACAAAGATTGTGATCTTAGAGAAGAAATTTTTAGAATGAACCAAGAAGAAGATGAGAGCCTTGAGGATCTAATAGAGAGGTTCATGTATAATTTTAAGAGGGAAAAATTGCATCATTTAGGATTTGACACTAAAAACCTTCTTACTTAGAAAAATTAGGGATGAGTGGATTGATATCCTTAATCTCATGAGTGGAGGAGATGCATACCAATTGTAATTTGAAGAAATTTGAGAAACATGCAAGTGCATATCAAGAGGAAGGGAAAGAGTAAGTAAGTCAGCATCAAAATTGGTAAGGAAAGATGAAATTGGAAATTTTCTTGATAACTTTAAAACAGAAATTCTTAGCAATCTAAGTGAACACATAGAAATGTTAAGAATGAAAAATGAGCAGAAAGAAGATGCTGATATTCTTGTTATCCATGCATAATCATATGATACTAAATGTTGTTCATCCTTCCCAAGGTTTAAATAATTTTACCACGAAGACAATGGAGCAAGGAAATCACCAAAGGAGCTATGTTATGTAGCTCCAAGGATCATTAGGGGAATTTTGAGGTCTAAAATGGGTCTCATAAGGAAATAATAAAATAATAGCTAAACCAATAAAATAATATTTTTGAATTTGCAATTCACTTGTTGCATCACAATCCATGTAACCATAGTTAAATTCAATTCAAAAGTTGTACCAAAATAAAATTAAAAAAAAAAAGGTTGTATTGATGTGACTATAAATAAGAATGAACTTTTCAAGAAAAAGTCATTATCATTGAACAATTAATGTATTTGTCCTTTGTACTTCAATAACTTAAAATAAAATATAAATATAAATTTATAAATTTATAAATATATTATATGCTATTAATTAGAATTTATATCATTTAAATTGTATAATAACATGTAATTAATATACTATATGAAATTAATATAATATAATATAAGACATGTATAGGGATATGCATTGTTTCTTTCAAGAAATATGAAATGACAATAATATATTTTTATTAAAAAAATGTGAAATGACATTTATTATGAGTACTTTACTTTGACTTTAAAATTACTTAGAGCACTACTATGGTTAACCATGAGTTTCTATCCACCATTGAGAATGTGACAAGTAAGTACCTTTAACTCAAACAATGGCACCTCAACCATTAGGGATGATGTCATCCCCTAAAATGTGATTGATTCTCATAAAGTGAATTTTGATTGTACATTTTCCTTAGGAGGCCCATTTTAGACTTCAAAATTCCCCTAATGACCCTGGCAGCCTAGTCAACATGATATAATGAAAGAACCCACTTCACAATTTCAAGCTTATTCACATCCATCTCAAACTGATTGGGACACACTCCCTCCTTGGAAACCTTGGCCATCTCAACCCCAAAACCAATCTTGGAAACATGGTTGGCAAGGTCATTATTGGGAAAATCCTCAACATCCTCAATATTTCCCTCAATATCCTCCATACCTGACTCCATGCTATCCCTACCATCCACCTCCACCAAAACCACAACCTCAACCACATCCATCTCATATATCCACCCCCACTCAACTACCTATACCACCATTTCAAAAGCCATACAATGAAGTATCTCAGCTCACTTACAATGCTAAGGTACAACACTACCAAACATATCCTCTTAATATAAATGGTATGCATCTTAGTTCAAGAAAGGTATTGTAAAGAAGAGATTTTCTTAATGTCATTGAAGGACAACATCAAGAAGAAGAAGATCCAAATGAGGAGATCAATATATTGAGGGTTGCACTTGATGAAGAGAAGAAATCAGAATCAAATGTTGAGAAAGTCCCCTCATGTTTACCAGCATTTCCTCCATGTGTTCAAGAGAACAATCAGAAAAAAGAGGAAGATTTGACTGCCATAATAGAATAGGATATCCAAGGTGATCCAACTCAGAAAGTGAACCAGTGACATCACAACTATATTGACATATGGTTCCAAAGAATCATTAAGTTGCAGCAACACACTCTTCTCCAACAGTACTTGATACAATCCCAGGCAAAGAAATTCATCTCTCATATTCAGGTGCATGTTAGAGCACGTATTCCAAGTGTGTGCATAATTTTATCTGTCATATTGATGTGTACATGGCTCCATTGGAAGCATTCCTATGCTTGAAAAATATTTTTTTTTTCAAGTAGAGTAGGAAAGTGAAAAGAAAAAAGAAAAAAGGGAAAGAATAAAATCTCAGGTGAAAACCTATTTTGAGGAGTTTGAGATTGGCTCATTGATTGAAAACCTCCATGAGGCAGTCATTGGGTTGAAAAATAAAAGAGAAAGAAAAATAAATATCTTAGGTGAAAACCTCCTTTGAGGTGCCTAGGTAGACCTACTAGTGGAAAACCTCATTGCGGCAGCTAGTAGGCCTTATAAAATATAAAATATAAATAAAAAATATAAAAGTTTCATTTCTCCATGTATCTCTCTCTAATGAATGCAGGTGCTATCAAACCTTTGCAAGATGGAAAACAACAAGTTGGAACAAAAATAAAATTCAGTCAACATCCTGGTTAAAGGTAGTCAAACTTGGACTTCCTCCTCCTGTACATAGAAGCTCCAAAATGACCTCAAGAAGATTATCACATGCAGCTTCAGAACCACCGAAGATAGCTTCAACAGCCACATCAGTAGCTTCAATATCCCCTGGAAAAAAAAATCAATGGTAAGGCTTAGGTATGAAATCATCTAACCCTTTCTTCGAATCTATTTTAGCTTAATAAAACACTAAAAAGTGTGAGAAGGAAAGTTTTCTTATATAGCCAAAATTAGTATCAGAGCAACCTCAGCCTTCTCTAGCAACTAGCCTCAATTTTTGCACCAAGAAAAGGAATAAGACAAAAGTAAAAGGGACTTGAGAAGGTGGGTGGTAAGCATTTCATTGTAATAGAAGACAATGAGTGCCAAGGGATAAAAAAGGGTGAACTCAGTTCATAGAAAAAAAAAAAACCATGAGTTTACTTTGCATGCAATAAAAAAATTTTAAAAAAAAAAGAAAAAAAAAGAAAAAATAACGAAAAAAATCAAATAAAAGGTGGATCCACCATCTCTTGGCATGCAAAAAACATTTGATTAAGGCATTTGAGGACCTTCATGAAGCACCTATAAGAATAAATGCAAGAAGAATAGCAAGAAGATTAGAATGAGGATCAATGCATGGGCCAATAAACTGAAAATGAAATATGCCAGCATGCAGGAAAGACCATAAGGCAGGGAGGATGAATAGCTTGCTCAGAGGATGAACAATAGTTTCAGTAGGAGGGTGATGATGGGCCTCTAAATTAGACATAAAATAAGGCCCATATAACCTTTCTTAAACTCATTTTCCTTCCTTATGCACACACACACACACACACATATCCCCTTCTACACTTAATAATGTTTTCTTATGCTTCAATATTTTCTTAGGAAGGTTTAAAGGTAATTGCATATTTCTGCCTAATATTGGTTATTTTTGTAGAATATTATGAGAATATTTGGCAGATTACGCATATTTTGAGAAGGAGATGATTTAGGGACTTTCTCCTTGCCACTGGAAGATCAATATTAGAGAATAAATGAGCACAATATCAGGAAATTAGGGAGAAATATTGGAGAGATTCAAGGGGGTTGTCCACCCTCCTTAATTCTCAAAGGAAGCCAAAGGATCCTCATGAGATCCCCTCCAGCAATTCGAATTCCAGAGGTATCCAAGCAACTCAATATCAAGTTCACTCAAGCCATACTTCACTTGGAGTCAAGTGGACTCAATCACCCCAAAGATTCTCTCTAGCAGTTCGAGTTCTAGAGGTAGCCAAAAAACTCAAAGAGGAGAGCACTCAATCTTTGTTTACTGGGAGTCAAGTGGAATCAATAACCATTTTCTAGGGAGTTGTTGGTAGCTTCCCTGTAGAATAAATAGAGAAGAGCTAGAGCTAGGAAGAGTTAGTCAATTCTAGTCGATTCTTCGATTCCATTTTGGGGAATTTTGCTACAAGCTATTAAGATTTTTATTGTACTTAGTGATTAGAATTTCATAAACGTAAAAAGGCTATTTTATTCCTGAAATGATTAGACAGAATCCATTTTACTGATTTAGTTCTAGAGAGCCGGGCTCATGGGTTAGGGCCCAACCCATATGCCTCATCTTCTTTGTCGTTGTCATCCTTTCCTTTATGTTATTTCACTAGTTTTATTTTTGATATTTTCATTGCTATTATAGTTTTCTACTATATATTTAATCTACATATCTGCGCTGTAGAATAGTTGATGAACTCTATAAAACTATGAGTCAACCTTCCCCTCTCATCTCTGTCGATAGAGCTCAAGGAGGGTAGACCTTCCCGTAGACCAAAGCTATTTTCTAGGTTATGATTCTCTATTTCTAGGACTAGGCTAGAATTGTTTTTGGTCTTTAGCAAGCGCTGTCCATATTTCTTGCATAACTCAAAAATTTAATTGCAGGCGTAGGTAGCCACAGAGAATTTCAGTGGTGCCTTCCTGCTTCATTTTCCATCTCTATCTTCACAACCTAAACACTGTTTTTACGCCTCCATTCCCTCTTTTTCTCCACTTATTCTCATTGTTGCATCCACATTTTTCCCCTAAAAGCACTTAAACCCTTCAACCCACCTTATTCTTTTGTTTCTATTGGTTACGGTTGCCTTACTCATTTTAACGCAAAAATGCTTGGAACCCACTGGAGTTTGATCTCCGCCTTTCCTCCTCGAACTTCTCGCTACCATACATCACAAATCACACATCGCAGTGTTTAGTCTCTTCGTTTAATACTTTCCACTCTTTTTTTTTTTGTCAATTGCAATAACTACCGTACATCACAATCACACTTCCCACTCTCCTCCCAACTGCACTATCGCTTTTCTGCCAACCTTGCGATATTGCGATATTGCAAAATCACAAATTGCAAATCGTAGTTTCTGTTGTGTTCTTTTAAGACTTACCACTTCTTATCTGCCGATTGCGATATTGTTAACGCACTCTACCGTCGGTCCTACCACCATGTCACCCATCGCAAATCGCAATCTTTATCCCGTCGTAAATCGAATTTCATGATATTTATCTGCCCCCTGTTAACACTTACCGCTCATTTTTTTTTATTTTATTTTTTTCCGATTGTGATATTGTGATATCGCATATCACATATCGCAACATTTTCCCTTTTTGAAAATTGCATATTGCTCCTGCTCCTGAACTAGACTCCTGCTTCTCCACCATCGCACTTTTCAATTCATTCCGCTCTGAAGCATTTTTGCGCTATAACAAGGTTTTAATAAGGTTTAACCCCCTCAGTTCCACTTCTAAGCCTTGTTTCATGCGTTAAGCCCCTCATTAGCACCTTTAGCCCATTTTCCCCCAAACTACAAGCACACTTCTTCAAATTAGAATTAGGTCATGAATAGTTGCATAGAGAGGAGCATGATAGATATAGTAGGGTGTGTTTAGCCGATTGGCCAAGTTAAGTGTGGCTTAAATTAGTTTTATTTCTGCAATTTAAATTAGTTTCATTTTTTCCATTTCCTTTCTATGAATTGAGTTAGTTTCATTTATGTCATTTCCTTTCTGCAATTTATTTTAGTTTCATTGAAGTGTGACAAAATTCACTGAGAACCCCTAGAAGTAGCACCCTTTCGTAGAGTGGAAGAGGATGACATGAACAGAATGCATCTGTTGTGTATATAGCATTGTCACCTCCAAGTTTGTACGAACCCCGGGTCGATAAAGTAAAGTAGGGCAGCCCCTGGAGTTGCAACACTCTTGGTGCAATACCAGGACTCACCATAGATCATGATTAGATGCATGAGTAAAATCATGATATTTAAACCATGAAGTAGACAAAGTGTCTTTATCCAGTTGGCCTACCAATGTGTGATTACTTTAGTCTCCTTTCTTCAATTTCAATTCAGCAATTTACTTCATGAAAGACACCTAGTTTGCTTCCATTTCTTGCCATAACTTAATTTGTAAATTTATTCCATTGCAGAGTATATAGATGTAATTCCTTGCTGTAGAATAGTTCTTTTATTGTTGATATAGTAATGGCTTTGAATCACTTGTAGCCCTAGGTCTAAATTCGGAAGTGTAACAAAATTAATTCAGAAACCCTAGAAATAATACCCTTTTGTAGGACTTAGCAGAGGATGACATGAATAGAATGAATCCGTTGTGTATATAGCACTATCACCTCCAAGTTTGTACGAACCCCGGGTTGATAAAGTAAAGTAGAGTAGCATTTGGGAGTTGCAACATTCTTGATGCAATGCTAGGGCTCACAAATTCTTGGCACCATTGTCGAGGATGTGTCTAGTAGATGCGTTCATTCTATTTTAGCATTATTTTCTGCTTTAATTTTACATGTTGTTTAAAAAATATTGAAAAATACAAAAAATATGATTTTCATGCCTCGTAAGAGTAGGGATACTAAAGGATTTTTTTACCAAAAACCCCCACATCCCGACATAGTCACCCTTCACTTTTCTTTAGTGACTATGAGGTTGAACACACCATAGGTGAGCCTTTTGAAAATTTTGAAGAACCTATTGGGGAAGAAGAAGAAATTGTTTCACCAGAGGAACCTGCTTCACCTATTCAAACCATGGCTGAAATTGAAGCCCAGGGAGTCTTTCCCATTAGAGAGGCAGATGGGGAAACTAAAACGAAGAACATAAGCCCCTTAGACCTTCCACATTTCCATGGACTTACCTACGAGGACCCTGACACATTCATGTTTGAATTTGTTGTTGTCTTTAGGACCTATGACTATGACTAAGATGATCAAAAGATGAATTTATTCCCATCTACCCTTAAGGATGCAACCATGCGCTGGTTCATGGGTCTACCTGGGAACACATCACTACCTAGGCATAGATGCAAGATGCCTTCAACAACAACTACAGGGACTACTGTAAGTCCAAGGAAACTAAGGAATAAATATTCAGGATGACTCTATGTTCCGATGAATCTCTAAAGGACGATGAAGAGAGGTTCCAATTAAACTATAAAAGACCCAATTGTACCCTTTATCCCGGATCACTTAAACTATTTCTTCTCTGAGGGATCAAGGAGGAGGTGATAAAAACCCTTAATATGTTTTTAGGAGGAGATATATACTAGTTGCCTTATGAGGCAATCAAAACTGCCTTCAAGAACCATTCTAGGGCAGCTAGGAAGAAAGGCAGAGCTAGCCAAATTATGAACAATACCCCTTCCTCTTCCACCTCCATCACACATGAGATTGGAAATTCGTTGGAGGACTTCAAGAGTGAGATGATGCACACCTTTGCGTTGCAAATCGACACAATGTAGATCAAGAGGAAGCAGAAAGAGGCTTGGATATATTCTTCCCTAGATGTAGTAGAAAACACCCTTGAAATGAATGTCCATTAAATGTCATAGAGGTTTTCTTAGTCTGTGAGGAGAATCATGCCACAAAGAAGTATCCCTCCTTACCTGGACTCAAACTTGTATATCAAGGTGGGGAAGTAGGACTAGAGATACTCAACTTCATCAACTAGAGAATGCCTCAAGGTCCTCAGTCATATCAGCAGGGTATGAAAGGTGCACCTTATTCCTACTATCACAACAATCATAATGCACCTATGAAATATTGGTACACACCCACTCCTCCATCCTAGCCTACACCTCCTACTTGGCCTTACAACCCTTCATATCACCTCAGCTTGGGAACCAACAATTTCAGCAGTCTGTTCCTCAATGAAACAACCCATCACAAGGGTGGAGGTGTCAACATAATCAGCCACCTTCTCTAATTCCTCCACCCCAACTTCAACCTCAGCTTACTCATGCTCAGGGAAAATTTTAAGGATGGAAAATTATCTTGAAGCTTAAAAAATTGGCGAATCTCACTAGTCCCTAATATGAAAACTATAAAATGTGTATTGATGTATTTGTAAAATTATTCAAATTTGTAATTATTTTATATATACTCTCTATATAATGTTCACGATTTTTAATGTAAAATAATTTTATATTGTAAAAATTGGGCGAATCATTTTTATAAAAAATGGAAATTGGTGAATCTTGTTTTAGGAAAAATCATGGAAAATTAGCCCACCTGCGAATATTAGCCCCTAAAATTTTCCATGCGAGTCATGCTGCTCCACCCAAGTTGCCCCAGATGCCCGCACATTCCAATCCAAACTCGAACAACAGACAGGCACAACAGGTTTACAGTGGAGAGACATCCTATCTAGCTTATGCTATGGAGATATAGGAGATTGATATCAGGTCTAGAAGAGTAATCCCAGATAACCATCCTCCCATCTCCACGTGTAGAGGTTGAGGAGGAAAAGGAAGAAACTAACACTCAGATCCAACAAATTCCTTTTCCTGAGGGCTTGATCCACTCTAGTCAGCACACCCCAGAGGAGACCGAAATTTTGGGAGAACATAAAAATTTGTGTGTAAAAATACCCCTTGTCCAAGCCATTAAGGATGTCCCTATTTACAATAGAATCATCAAGTAAAAGTGCTTCAAGAAACCTAGGAGAAAGAAGAAAGATACCCCCACCATTAATGTTATGACAACTGTCTGATTTAATGTTGGGAAGGGTGATCTTACCAAAGTACTTGGACCCTAATAGTTTAGTTGTAGATGTGCACATAGATGGTGTCATAGTCCAAATACTCTGATTGATCTTGAGGTTTCCATCAATGTAATGACCTAGGAAACTATGCTTAAAATCAACCTCCAGCAAACTTTAAGGAAAACCACAATGGTTCTGCAACTTGTAGATCGGTTCACAGTAACTCCGAAAGGAATTGTTGAGGATTTTTTGGTTTCAATTGACTCTTGGGAGTATCCTATAGATTTCCTGGTTCTCCAGCCAAAAACCAAGTTTAATGGATATCCTCTCATTCTAGGGAGACCTTGGATAGCCACTAATGATGCGTATATCAACTGTTGCGCCAAAAACATGACTATTAAGAATGGGCCCTTTTCTAAACAACTGGTATTATATCCTCTAGCCTAGCCTTCCATTGGCCATGACCTACTTATATAGTTGGAGGATGAAGAAGAGGATGAAGTATACAGCACTACACCCTACCCCATTTGTACCATATATGATGTTCTTAGAGGGGGGCAGCTTGATGAAGATGAACTCATCGACCAAGTCTTTTTGAACCAATCCCCCACTCATAGCCCGCTTGAAAACCTAGTCAAAGAATCTACAATCCACCCTTGGATGGAACTGCACTCGGTTGATTAAACCTCTTAAACCACCAAGGTTGTGGAATTTGGCCCATCCAAATCTCGGAAAAATTAACTCAAACCTCTGAGATAGAGAAGAACAATAGCTATGCCAAATTTTGAAGGAGAACCTAAATGCATTTTCTTGGGACTACACGAACATGAAAGGGGTGCATCCATTGGTGTGCATACATCATATTTACATTGAATAAGGATGAAAACATGTGCACCAACCCCAAAGGCAGATGAACCCAGCTCTAAAAGACATAGTCAAGGAAGAACTTCAGAAATTGTTGGATTCAAGTTTCATTTATCCTATATCAGACAGTGAATGGGTATCTCCTCTTGTCCTAGTCCTAAATAAGAATGGAAAATGGAAAATCTGTGTTTATTATCGGGAACTCAACAAAGACACCAAGAAGGACCATTTCCCTTTTCCGTTTATATATCAAGTCCTAGATGACCTTGCAAGAAATAAGCTCTTTTTTTCTTAGATGGGTTCAATGGGTATAACCATATCCAAATTAGCCCTGAAGACTAGGAAAATACTACTTTCACGTGTACCTATGCTTACAGAGTCGTAGCCTTTGGGTCATGCAATGCCATAGCTACCTTCCAAAGAGTTGTTTTGAGCATTTTCTATGAGCTAGTACATGCCTTGGTTGAAATCTACATGGATGATTTCACACTCTATGGGGATGACTTCCAGGAAGCTCCCTCTGATTTGGGAAAAGTGCCGAGAAGATGCATTGAGATGCATCTCTCCCTAAGACTAGAAAAGTGGGAATTATTGAAAAGAGCAGGAGTATTATTTGGACACTCAATCTCCCAAACAGGAATACAGGTGGACCCGAACAAAATCACCATCATCAAAAGGGTACCTGCTCCTCAAAAGCAGAGAGATATAAGTAGTTTCTTAGGTTTAGCTAGATACTATAAAAGGCTTATCAAATATTTCATAAAGTTGGATTCACCACTATTTGGTTTGTTGGACAAAGACTCTGAGTTTACTTGGTCCAGTCTCTGTTAGGAAGCTTTTGAGTTCATTAAGGAAAAGTTAACTAATACCTTAATTCTCCGAGGTCTAAATTATCAAAAGATGTGTTAGGGAGGAATAATTTTTTGACATCCTCTCTGCATGTCATGATATCCCTTATGGAGGTCCCTTTTCTGTAAAAAGGACAACCTTCAAAGTTTTGCAGGTGGGTTACTATCGGCCTACCTTTCATGAGGATGACAAAAGATACACTAGTAGGTGTGACCAGTGTCAAAGGATGGGGAAACCTACACAAAGGGATGAGATCCCTTTTCATCCTTAGGTGGCTCTTGAGCCATTCAACAAATGGGCCATTGGTCCACCATCTAGCTAGAAAAATTATATCATAGTTTACACTAACTACTTGACAAAGTGGGTTGAAACAAAAGTTGTAAAGGTAGAAACCGAGGAGAAGGTAGCAGAATTTCTGAGAGATAATTTGTTCTAAAAATTTGGATACCCTAGAGAGGTAGTCATTGATCAGGAGGCACAATTCACATATCATATGATTGAGAATATTATGAGGAGGCACAAGATAAAGCATAAGAATTCCACTACCTACCACCCTCAAGAAAATGGCCAAGCGGAAGTGACCAACAAAGCCTTGGAGAATATCCTCACCAAGGTTGTGAGCAATAGTAGAAAGGATTGGATGGACAGATTGGTGGAATCTACTTGGGCCTATAACACTACTTGGAAAACAATTACAGGGTTCAGTCCTTATGACTTTCTCTATGGGAAGAAACCTCTGATTTTAATTTAATTTGAGTTCAACACCTTAAGGATGACAGATGATTTAGGCCTGGATATATCAAATTCCCAACAAGAAAGGTTGCCGTAATTAAATGGATTGGATGAGTTTAGGATGAAAGCACTCCTTCACACATAAGTGATTCAACTACAAGGGAAGATCTGGCATGAAAAGAACATTAAGGAGAAGACCTTTCAAGAATGAGATTGGGTTCTACTGTATGACTCAAGGTTCAAGGATTTCAAAGGAAAACTGATAAAAAGATGGTTGGGATCCTACAATGTGGAAAAATGTTATGATAATGACATAGTTCAGATTAGAACCATAGATGGGGCGGAGATTCCCCTACTTGTCAATGGTTATAGACTTAAAGGTTACAAAAATCCCTTGTCTAGGACTGAATTTATAAATTCCATAAACATGGAGGTGCATGTCATGGGAGACTCCATAGTTTCCAGCACCTCCCCCTCTTAGAAAAATAGAAAAAAATAAAAATAAAGAGACATGGGTGAAAACGTCCCTGAGGCACCCAAGGCCAACTCCAGGGTTGAAAACCTCCATAAGGCAATCCTAGAGAAATATATATATATATATATATATATATATATATATATATATATATATATATATATATATATATATAAGATCATTGCGTGAAAACCTCTCTGAGGAGCCCAAGGCAGGCTTGTGGGTTGAAAAACTTTGTGGAGGAAACCCACTTGCTTTCAAAAAAAATAAAAAAAATAGGAAAGAAACAAAAGGAAAAAGAGAAAGAAAATACCCATGCACTCAATTTTTTCTGTTTTGCAGGTTATCGATCAAGGATGGTTTTTGGATCCAGAGGAGAAATTTTTCCTCACTTCTCCCTCTCCTCTACTCACAAACTCCATGAACCACTCCAAAATGCACCCATTCATTCATTTCACCTCACAGGTAGGAAGAAAATTCATTTTTTTTCTCTAACTGTAACTGCTACAGGAAAGTCTAACAACTACAAAATTCCTGTAGCACTACAGGAAACCCTATAAATGATACTGCAAACTTATTTATGATGGAATAATCCCTCTAAAAAGTTTATACACTTCAAAAGGAGCATGATAATTTATTTTTTCCCTATACCTACCACTCCTAACCTTCACTTCACTCTGTGCGCAAAGATTCACTCCCTAAACCCTATGTTGCGCCACTAGTAGCTCAATCATTTATACCTTGGCATGAACCTCTGCCCTTACTTCTCTATCACCCCACTCATTCCATCACTCCATTCTTAACCTCCATAAACCATTTCATTTCATCCCTAATCAATTTGGAGCCCCAAGAAGAGGAAAGAAGGTTGCTACAGGAAGTTGGAAAGTTTCCTGTAGAAATTATGTGTATGGCACAACAAGGAAAAAATTTGAATATTAGTTGAAGAATATGGATTCATAGGACCACCAACATACTCCAGGAGAGATAAAACACTAGCCAAGGCACCTGAGGACCTCCATGCATCACCTGCAAGAATAAACTACAAAAAAAGGTTAAGCAGCTCACCCAGAAAACAAGCAGCTCACTCAGAAAACAAGTTGCTCACTTGGAAAATAAACAAAAAATGAAAATACAGGAAGAGGAAGATCATGTCTGCAACCAAAAACTCCAACTCCTTGCACCATATCATTATGCAACACACCAGCACCAGGTAGGCTCAGGTATGTCCCTTCACCTTTCGCTATGCACTCATAATGAACAAAATAGTTTAATGTTGAGGTTTAGAGACCTAAAAGGAAAAAAAGGTGGCTAGTTAAATTGGCCACCTTTGTAAAGTTAAACTGAATGAAAATTAAAAGGTACATGCCACTTGGGCAAGTCAAATCAGTCAAGAGGGAGTGAAAAAGGATGAGGAGGTGATTCTGAGGTTGGGACAATCATTAACTAGAGTGGGACCAACAGTCCCAAAGAGGAAAACTCGTGCTAAGTGTTAGTGACCTATAAATATAGGATTCATAATTTTGAATTGACTATTGATAATCTTGTAAATGTGTACATACTTTGCCTTCTGCAAGTTGTATTCACATATTTTGTAAAAAAATCAAAAAATAAAAAAAATCAAAAAGAGGGTAAAATGTCCTAAAAGAAAAATCAAAGGACTTAGAAAAAATAAAAGACCCCAAAAGAAAAATGAATAAAAAATGAAAGTGTGCAATTATAAATGCCACTAATTTTACCTTTTGACTGTGGCAGAGTGTCAATAAATGCCATAGTCCGTGACGAGTTGAACAATTTAATTTTGACTTGACATTTTTCAATTTCAAATGTTATAGATAGAGAATAAAGAATTGTCATACAGTTTAATCATGACAATTAAGTAGTTAGGTAGAGAAATAAGTGAATCCAACAGTTTAATCTGGATTCATGGATGAAATAAGTGTAGAATTAGATAGTTTTATTTGCTTTCAGAAATAATACATGCTGTAAAGGCTGCTAGATTAAATGCACCTTGCTAAAAAGGAAGAAAAAATGTTAGCATGGTAAGTTGGGTAGGTAGAAGAAGGTGAGAAGTATCAATGTAAATATCATTCACCAGGGCTGCAAAATAGCTAACTTCCCCTTCCCATAGTCATTAAACATTCTAAACTATCAGTCAGAATGGCTCAAGGCATTTCCTTGAATTTTGTTGGGACCGGACCCAAGGCTCTATGGCTGATTAGTTAAAAAATGTTAAATTTCTATATTAACCCCTAAAAACCACTTCATTACTCCATTTCATGCATTCATTCCCCTGAATAATCCTAAGAAAAACCTCATTTTTACTTAAAGACACTATAATTCCCATTTGACTAATTTCCTTCATCACATGAGAGCATTAAACCCTCAAAATTACATTATATCATAAGTTAAAGTGATGAGATTAATATGATGCAAATTGTCTTTTAAACTTCACTTTACTTGGTTATGTTTATGTATTTTGAGTATACATTGTTCCATTTTCATATTAACTTTGACTTATATATTAAATCCCTATAGAAAAAACCTTTTCCTATATGATATAACTCCCTTTTATATAATAGCCTCAAAAACCCATTTATTATCACTTTAGCCAAAGTTATTAATTCCCACATGCTTAAATAAAATACCCACTTTACAACCCATTTGGCTAAATATATCTTTATATAAATACCCCGCTCCCTATGGTAAGTAAATCACTTTGATTTAATTACTGTATAATAAATATATATGAAAAAATTCTTTAAACATGTTTAATTATATGTTTAAAACAAAAAAATCGAAGTTTAATTTAAACTAAACTTCAAATAAAACATATCCCTTTGTTCGAAATCCCTTTATCCATGGTTAAAATTGTAATTCAACCCTTTTCCCTGATAAACATCCCCTTACCGCAGTATTAACCATGGGTCAAGTCCTTTTAAAAACCTCTCCCGATGACTTTTCCATTGAATAAAGTCTGTTTGTATATAAAACTTGACAAAATCCCTTTACCCCATCGGATTATATTCTAACCCTCCGATCCCCAATATCCATTTGATCCAACGGCTTCAAACAAACGCAATGAAAGCTTCCCGACCCCTTATCATTCCTCATCGCATGGAACTGTAACCATCCGATCATCCCTTTCAAATCCAACGACTCTTGTTAAGCACGATAGTTCCATTTGCATAAGCCATACCTTTCCCATCGCGTTAAATGTTAACCGTTGATATTCATTAAAACTCAAGATCTGACAATCTGCAATCAACGCGATAGCCCTAGTCTCCGTCCCCACCACAATTCATCGTGCTTGATGACCACCATTGATCTTCCGCCCATCAAATCAACGATCATAAATTGATGCCCTGAACCCACAACACATTCCTCGCACCTTTACTTTTAATCTTGACCCTTCGCTTTTGAAAGCCAGATCTAACGGCCGATATCCTATATCATGCAAATAAATTGCCCGATCGAAGTTTTATAAAATTTGTGTGATATGGGTTGCTTTCCCAAACCACCCTATGTCTACGTGTCATAATTTAATTGAATCGCGTTCAAAAAGTGAATTACCACTTACCACTTCAGAAATACATGAAAAATCGCCCTTGGCAAATCCAAAACCGCTCCTGCCATATATGAAATAAATTCAATTAAGCCTTGATTCGACTTAAGGTTTAATGCATTAAAACTTATGATTTCTCATTGCATTTCACCTATTCGCTCCTGTAAGCTTGTAAAAACCTTGTTGAGCCTTTTTTATCATTTTCGAACCTACCAGTGAAACCGTGACCATTTAAACGACCATTTTTCTCTGCAATTCACTCACAGAGAGCCTACATAAACTCTGATAGCCTAATTCAGCAGAATTGAAGACTGTAAGCGCAACTGCAACTCCTTTGACTATAATTATACCTTTTTAAAGGTATTTTTCGTCAATCTTGTCCATAAAAACTTCAATTTCAAAGGAAAATCATCATTTTATCAGCCATTTCCTTTAAATAGCTAAATTATCCATACATAGAATCCAAAAAACATCCAAAATACAGGGGAAACCCTGTCAAATTTTCCCCAGAATCCCTCCTTTCCATTTTAGAAAGTTTTACCCACTCCCTGATCATTTTTCACTGCTGAAATCGATCAAAAATCATCCTCTGAGCATTAAAAATCCTTTTTATCATCCATAACCCTGCTCAGAGTCCTATTCTACCAGAAAAATCCTTCAAAAACCCCTTGTTTCCAAAAGAGAACTTAGCAAACAGTTTAAGCTTGCTTTGTTCAGCTAAAAATGACGAAGAAACAAGTAACCCCCAAATCAGGAGGCCCAAAGTCTCAGAAGAAAGCCTCTGCCAAAATCCCTCAGCCCGAGCCTTTTAAACTTGATAAACCTACCCCTGCACTCACTACTGAGTCCACTGAAGTTGTTAGGCCTGTCCAACCTCCAGTTACTTCACAAGAAAATAGTGCTCTTGTTGATCTTGATTACAGAATATTTGACCCTTCAGTTGAATTCAATTTACTTGATGTCTATAACTGGTGTTTTGGAAAATATGTAGAGAAGCATTATGAACAATATGGAAGAGAAGTGTGATAATATGAACATATCAATCAGTAAATTCAAGACCAAATATGACTTGCTGCTAGAAGCAGGACTTCCAGATATTCATGCATTGAATGAAAAATTAATGCCACAGAAGGACTATGACCAGAAAATTAGAGCCCATGCTAAGGAGCAGGCTAAAAAGCCTTTGCCACAAGGATCTCCAAGTGGCAAAATAATACTTCAATATTTTAAGAATTTGTTCTTTTTGGAGAATTAAATTAAGCACATGTTCATAGTAAAGCCAAACTTTTCTAAGTACATAGAAGCTGATGAAAGATATAGAAAATTGAAGAGTATAAAGATCCCCATAGCTCAACAGTGGCAAGAATTCACAAATCCGATGTGAATTTAACAGTAAAACACATTTTACTGTTACCTTAGGGTAAAAAATCAGAGTCAACGTGTATTAGATGTCAAAGAGTATCAGTAAAAAAGAAAGTTATTGTTGGTTATTTTTCAATTACAGTAGTAAAACAGTGAAAATCAAAGATAAAGAGTATCATGATTGAAAGTGAAAAGGAGTGATCTAAAAGCCATCTTCCACGAGATAAAGCATCCAATGCCAACAATGCTCATAGAAAATCATGAAATCATTTTTATTAGGATAATCAATTCTATATTTCCTTGTAAAAGAGAACAACTTGCAAACTGTTTTGTTGTTGTCCCTCTTATTATGTTATATTTCCTATTTTTCCTTGAAACATTATCTCAAACTTTGAGATATTTTGTAAGTAATTCATTTGTATAAATACTTCATCTTTCGAAGTATTCAGTGTGGAATAAAATTTATCAAGAATACTATAGTCATTTTGCTAGATATATTGAAGTTGGTGTGAGTCAGTTAGCAAAGCAGCAGACTGGAATTGAGATTAAAGACATCATAACTCAGGATTCTTGTGTTGACCAGATAAGTCTAGTCTTTTTCCTGTTTTCATTGTTTTTCTTTCAAAAGTTACCATACATTCATTTTAATGTGTTTCTATCTTTAATGATCAACTCGGAGAATTTAGACAGGATTAGTGATAAAAAGCTCCTTGTTTTTTACTAGTTGGCATTGTTATGTTTTCTGCTTGATAACCAAACTATAGAATTCTTAATTGCTCTAGGTCCCTGTTTGATCCCCTCCTTCAATCCTCTTTTTTGTAACTTAAGGATTCTTAAGTGCCCTTTTGTTCATATTTCACCCATTCCATCAACAAAGCCTATTAAAAATCCTTTGAAGGTCATCTACCCTGCCCTTAGTACATTTGTATCTTTAAGTCTTATTTCCTAGCTCTGCTTGCCTAGAAAGTTGACTCCATAGCCCAATGTTCTGGTAGATCCCTCTAGTTTACCTTGGAACACTTTTTATTCCCACCACTCTTTCAAAACAAGTCCCACTGTCCACTCATAGCTAGCCTAAAACCCAATTTTAAAGCAAAGTTAAATCATAGGGAGAGATCCCTCTTCGGAATTCAGGAAGGCTAGATCCTGAAATATAAAAGAGGTTCTTGGTTACCCCTGGTTTTCTTAACTACAAAAATCCCCATCCCACAACCTGAGAATTACTAGGGTGATAACACTAAGTACAAATCAACACCTCGCTCCAAATTTGTTTAAAACTACCATAAAGGTAAGTTCCACCTCATTATATCCACTTCGTTGAGAATTTCTAGAGAATTGGAAGAAAAAGAA
Organism: Pinus albicaulis; assembly: GCA_034641835.2. Taxonomy (NCBI): domain Eukaryota; kingdom Viridiplantae; phylum Streptophyta; class Pinopsida; order Pinales; family Pinaceae; genus Pinus; species Pinus albicaulis. The sequence goes on along the minus strand of CM076583.1, from coordinate 555,331,787 downwards.
GCCAAATGATCAATCAAAGAGAGGAGCATTGAGGCTAATATTTCATGCACCATCGTGCTATAGGAAACAATGCAATGCTATAGGAAACTACACAATAATATCAACAAGGATACAAAGGAAAAAAAAAAGTCACATTTGGGTGAAATTACTTCCTAAGGTTGCCATCTCCCAAGAAAAAACACCATAGGACAGAGGTAAGTGGTTTCCACCCTCTAGAATTGAAATTTATCCATGAAATTTACACACAGTCAGTTATAATTTGGGAATTAAATAGTGAAAAATTGAATTTTTTTGAGACCATAATCTCAAAGACCTCTTCACAAGTAACTCTCAAACAAAAACCATCTGATCACCTTCCTATCACAGCCATAAAAATTGGAGTGGGATTTAAACAAAAAGGAACCCACTCATATTAAAAGAATAAGACATGATCCTCAAGTAATGGAAATTTTTAGAAACCACCAATGGCTAGGTTTCTTCGAGCTTCTGAAGGGTTTTGATGAGGAGGTAGCTGAAGAGTTTGCAGTGGCTCTACAATCACACTCAGAGGAGAGAGCCACCACTATGGTTAGGGGCCTAGCCATCACATTTTCACCTAAACTAATAAGCATAATCACCACTTTTCCCTTAGGACTTAAGTGGATTAAATAAAATATGCCAAGCACGTCAGCCAAATTTTTTTTCTTTCTGCCAGGAGAAGAATACATTGAGGACAAGAATGGAGTGTGGAGAGAAAGCCTTCCATACGCCTAGGATGAAGTAGCCTTCCATATCATGAATTCATTTCCTGTGAAGGAAGACTTAGTGTAGTCTATGAATACCATTTCATATTTTTGAATGACCTCAGATTTCAAGGATAAATCCCTTTAGAAGAAATATTTAGCATCCATCATTTCCTCTTGAACTCAATAACATACATGAGCAAAAAGGTGAGAGAATGGAAATAACAACATTTGGATCATCATGGCCTTATAAAACTGATAGTGAGTGATGCTGTGAGAATATTAAACCCCTCTTTGTCTTGGTCCTCATTCATAGACATGGATAGGGAAGCCCTCATAGCCACCCAAACAGGACAAACATATGCCTCTAGTCTTAGAGAGAGGGAGGTAGAAGATGAAGAAGAGGAGGTTGAATATGAGGAAGAAAAATAATAGATGGAGGTTGAAACATAAAACATCGAGACATTAGAAACATAGAAGGAATATACTGAGGGGCAGAAGGAAGAAAAGACAGAGGAGAAGAAAATATTGAACCTTATGCTAGGTAGTGATACCTCCCCTCAGGACACCAACATATCACCAGAAATAACAGATCAGGAAGTTACTGCTACCCTATCCACTTTGAGCACACCAGTGAAAACAAATAGGAAGAGGCAAACACCCATGCATTTCAGGACTAGGAAGAGCCAAAGGGTGAGGCAAAGGAAACCACAGACTCCAACTAAAATCCATATTTCCATTGAGGAGTCACCCAAGAAGGATGATGAAATAAGGATAAAAGAAGAAAAGGTTCAAGAGGTCACCTCACCTGTGAGAACCCTTGTTACCTACATAAGAAGACATTAAGCAAGGTTGGCATCCCATAAACATCTAACAACCCCCACAAACCCTCAAATGATAGAAAAAAGAAAAACCAAGCAAGAGAGGGATTTTCAGCAGGAAAAATATACTTTTCTACATAAAAATTTGTCTTTATTATAGGAAACTCTAGCAGGCCCAGAATCAGAGAAATAAACCTTAGATGAGGGAGAAAATACAACCATTGATGGGCAGGAGGCCCAAGAAGTTGAGGAAAAGGTACAAGATGAAGGGAAATATGAAAAAGGGGGGGATATAAATATGACAAGGAGGATCCCACCTCACCAAAATATAACCTCTAAGACGTATCAATAGTATCACACCCTAGCCCTCAGCCAAACCTCAGCTCCTACTATACATTTATTGAAGGGGGAAGATTGATTCCTCGGAATTTTACACTACCTTTATTCTATCGGTTGGAAGATGATAGGGCACACACTCATCATTGGATGAAGATTTCTACAACCAAAGGTGTGCATGCCATAGGGGTCATGGAGGAAAAAATGACTGAGATGGGAAGGGATTTTTCTGATGATAGACACAGAGAATCCATGTTGAAACAACAGCTTCTGGAGGCCCAAACAGAGAATGCAAGATTGTAGGATCAACTTCAGCAAAATTACAAACAAATGGCCACCATGGCAGATTTGTGCATGGAGGCCATCCCACATAGATACCCATCAGATTCCTATGCAGTATACCTCAAGGAGCAGTGGCTCATATTTCAAATCAGAACACTAGCCTCTCATGGATCCTTACCCTTTCATAACTGTAGAAAATTCATTGATTTTTTCAACTAGTCAAGTATGACAGACAAGGCAAAAGTGGTGGAAATCTACATGCACAATATTTTGTTGACAGACTTGAACACTTGGGACCCTAATCCTATAATGGAAGACATGTAATTAATGGAATTTTCCTCTTGGATGGTTAATGAGGAATCCAGAGCACAAAAATTAAGGAGGGTCATGAGGAGAGAAAATAGGGAGCCTCTACACATTAGGGCAGAATTATTCAGCCCTAGGGGAGTCATCAACAACCATCTCAAGATAGAAAAGGATGTTGCACTTGGAAAAAAGTTCCTACACACACAAGCTCAAGCCATGGATCATTTTGATGATATTTCTAGGTTTTTGGGAGATGAATTCATACTGGCTATCTAAAGGATATGGAATAGCCTCCCTCACAGTCTTAAAAACATGGAATACCACACACCAGATATATTGAGAGGTGCCCTAGAAAGAGAACCACTATACAAGAGGGTCATGCAGACCAGGAAGATTCAATGGCTTGGTTTGAAAATCAGTCCACCCTTGCTGTTGGGACTGAGTGATGGAAAAGACCAAGATGAGCAGAACCGAGAATGGGAGGAAGAAGAAAATAATGATGGATTTTATCCTCATGAAGGTACTCCCACACTTATTCCTTGGGAATTAAGACGATCCATTAAAGCTTTGAAAGAAATGTAGAAGGAGGACTAAGTTTCTCAGAGGATGAGAAACCATTTGGTAGGGGGGTGATGATGAGTTCCATAATTAGGTATTGTTGGAGGGGTTAATTGTCACATTTTTAGCCTTATTGAGTCTCTCTTTCTCACATTTAAATTATATTATGGTCTTATGTTGCTAGTGTAGATGGTGATTAAGGCTTTTCATACTTAGAATTCCTAAAATGAGTTAAATGTAGGATAATCACGAAGATATTGCACTTTTGATGAAGATTTTTCTATTAAAGCTTGGAGTAGACAACAAGGAGAGATTCTAAGGGGGGCACCTCCTTAACTCCAAAAGGTAGCCAAAGGATCCTCGATATTCCCTCCAACAACTTGAAATCAAAGGTGTTGGTTCAAAAAGATGACTGTTAAAAGTAATCTTAATGCTTCACATTAATCATCAACCCAGGGCGAGTCTATTTATTTCAAGAGTGCAAGAAAAGTGTATGTGAGTGAAATCAGAGGTTAACTATTCTAAATCATTTCAAGAAATATTGTCTTATTCTCGAAGTTTAATCAATCAATTCAAAAGTAAATAGTGAAATACTTCAAATCAATCAAAGAATGAAATTCTAGTCTGAACTTATGCAGAAAGTAAACACTCAATGCTGAAATTAAAGATCTTTTGCATTTGAACAACAATCTTAATGAATTGAACAACAATAGAAAATAAATAATTAATAAATTGAATAGAAATCACCTATTGACATTTTGCAATGGAATTATATATAATTCAATTAATAACAAAATTCAGAATTCAACAGAAAACCATACGTTCACACTTGTAATGGGAAAAACTCAAGAAATAATAATGTGCAGAATTGAACAGCAACTACTTAACCACTTTGAAATAAATCTAATAAATGGAAAAACATCACTCAACAGTAAAGGAGTATTAATGATAAATTCAACCTGACTGAAAAGGAAATCATAGCACACCACACTTGCAATTACTGAATTGAATTGTAATTATACAAAGAGTAAGAATAATAATTTGCGAGAATCAGTAAATAAACATATAACATAAAATAGAAGGAGAACCCCCAGGGACGGGGCTCTAGGCTTCTAGAAGTCTTCTGCCATGAAATACTCAGAATCTGCTTATAATGAAAACGCTAACTCTTTCATTAATCAATATAATAGGTACATCATCACGAGTTCAAAGAATTTGTCAGAATAAATGTTTATTACAGAAAATTACAATAAACGAAAAAACTCTTCTATTATCTTTCACCTACAACCTTTTATAACTTTAAGGAGAAAAAAAACAGAGAATAGTGAATCCTCAAGATCAAGATATCCTAAGGCTCGCAACTATCATAATAATACCTTAAGAATAGACGTGTCTTTCCATATCTTGCTGATTCACAGGAACCAAACATGATTTCATTTGCTTTTCTTGACTGCTGTTATTTAGTTGTTTGGTCAGCAATTGGTTGGTTCAAATTTCCTATCAATAAAGACAACAAAAGTTAGTTTTTATACTATTAAACACACTATTTATTAATAATTCATTTTATCCTGCTTTTACATTACTCTCCTTTGATTTATTTCTAAAATGAAGGAAAACATATAAAAGTTAATAATAAATCAAGCTAAAGATGGCGGTAAAATGTACCTTTTCGATGGCCCAACATACTCCCCTGCTTAATTTTTTGCATGTCCTTGTGCAAGTGGATGATTGAGGTGTAGTTGAGTTAAGGAATAGGTAGGATATACCTCTTCCCTGTAAAATCTAAAACCATTCTTTTGTTTCACTTTTGCAAATGTCAAGTTTGTATGTCCCTCTAGAAATTCATAATAATGGTGGTAATATTCAGGAGGGTACCATATGATGGGGCATATATATCTACATCCTATCCATGTAGGGCCCATGTTTAAAATTAAATTGCTATATAAATGAAAACGAGAAGCAACAACTTTAAAATTCCTGTAATGAAATGGCTCTCTATCCTTAACGTTATTGGTAGAGGCTTGCCATATTTGCTTCACTGCTAATAAAACATCCCCCGAATATCGTGGAAGTATGATGTTCCATTCTCTACAATATCTTTGTGAATTTTCCCTATCTTGGCTATCACTCCAACCTGTTGCATAAACCTCTTATTTTGAATGAATAAATGTAGGGGTTTTGTAGGTTCCCCTCTCACCCATAAATCTAACCCATGTTCCCTTTTCTAGAAGATATTGTAGGCCTTAGCCCATCTAATCTGGTTTTCATCAAAAGACAGAAAATATTGAAACTGAATGTCCCAAATGAAGGGACTGGGGTTACTATCTCTTTCATATTCTAAAAAGAAATTGTGTAAGTACAATTTACACAGAAGGCACTGGACCTATTCATCCTGTTCATTACAACACTGGACAAATTCTACAGTGGAATTAAATGTAGTAGGCTTCCCTAATCTAAAATCTTTGATCTTCAACAAAAAATACCTTTCCACTAGAAATAAGGCATAATTTTTGGTTGGTGATCTGTAAGACAACACATCTGAGTAAAGAGAACAAACAACATTGGTCTGTTTCTTAACCTATTCCAGTTGAGCCTGTGCCATTTTTATTTTCACTCTTTCTTCCCTAAGTTGGGTAAAGGTTTCATCTTCAGTTGCAGTAAGGTCATTAAATAATTTTAGTAATGCCTGATGTTCTTGCAAATGCACTATTTACTTCCTATACCGGACCAATTCTTGCTGAAGTTGAATCAATTCATTGCGAAGCTTTTGATTGGCAGCTCTTTGTACCAAAGGGGTATAATCAGGTGTTTCCCTATTTGGGTTTCTTTGTCAGTTGTAGGTATTAAATCAGTCTGCATAGAGACTATGACTGTCTCTTGGGGACTGCAGTCATTATCTTGTACAACAACATCTACAGTTTTTGTGACAAAATCTGTTTGGGTTTCATTTGGTTTAGTTTGAATGCCAGTTTCTTCTATAAAACATAGTTATGTTTGGGTCCCCATAGTATCTAATTCATTTTTAGGCTTTCAGGCCTCATATACCTCTTTCAACCACCCCCTTAACTTTTTCACTATTTTTCTCAATTGTCTGCATTTCCGGCACATTTTTCTCAACTTAGCCCAACATGATTTTTTCTTCAAAGGGGTTTTGACTAGTGAAGGTGTAGCAGTGCCTTCAGGTTCATGTGGTTTTGTTCCAATATTAGGGTTATCATTTAATGAAATAATGTTTTATTGAATCACTAAAGAGGTTGTGCCGACATTGATATCTTGGCTGGGTGGAGCAATGTTTTCTTCAAGTGTCAGAGGAGTTGTATCGACATTTGTGTCTTGGTCTAATAAAAAATTATCCCCTGATTGATTTTCAGACTCAAAGGCTCTCTCTATTTTGCCTTCCTTATTCAAAGATTCATTATCAGAGGGATATAAATCCCTCAAATCCTGCAATTCATCATTGGAAGGTAGAATTTCGGTGTGACTAGAACTGTTAGCAGAGGCAGACTGATTCAAAAGATCCCTTTGTTCCTCAGATTGTTCAAATGGGTTCATAGCTTCACAAGATGCTCTCATATGTTCTAATAATTGAGCCATTTCCTCCTCATAACCCTACAAAGGTGCATTTTGAGGGCCCAAAAGGGGTGTATAGGATGGTCCTATCTCGTTTGGAAATACTGAGGTATTTTAATGTAGTTTTATTCTTTCGTACCATCTCTGTTTGACTAGACCTAAGGTCGAGACATGGATTCTCTTCCCTCTAGCTTTCCTAGGGACTAGTATGTCTGTTCTTGGATGCTCAGTTATTGCTCTATCAGGGTTTTCTTCAGGGGTAGGTAGGGCAGGATTGGAAAAACTATCCCATGATAAATGATTTTTGTTTAATTCATGAACAATAATCAATTTTATCAGGCCATTATGGCTGACAATTGCTTAAGGGTTTTTAGCTTTCCTAATCCGAACAATGGTGTCATGCAATATAGAATTCAAGGAAAAAGGCAAATTAACTGAAATATTTTGTTTGAGTACAACTAAAAATTGGATTTGACAAGACTTTACCACATCCTGGCATCCGTCACATGTGATATAATTTTGGATGATGAATTCTAGTTCTCACCAAGGCTACTTCAAGGATGCAGGGTAAATACCTTTTCATTTTTGTACCAATTTATCATCTGGGCCATGATATACTGAAACTGCTTCTTGTATGAGGACATATTTATCAGTCCACATTTTCCCTTCCATTGGAAGTCCAAAGACCTTAGCAATTACTTCTTCAGAGACTGGTAAAATTTTTCCTTTAACTATGGTATGCCCTTCCCACAGGTTCTGCGAGAATTCAATTGCTATCTTGCAGTAAATGTGAAGTTGGGAAACACTTTTTACCCTTTTTTGACGTTGAAAATTGTAATTTTCTATGTTTTTCAACTTCAACTCCACTAAACTCATATTTTTATCGCAAATTATGCTGTGACATAAAAACAAGAATTGTAGAGAATTGTCTTACCTCCATACTGATATTTTTTTTTTAAAAAAATATTGACATATAGAGGGGTAAATTTGTTGTTTACTAACTGCATATACTTGAAATTTTCAGGAAAACATAAATAGTCACTTTTTTATCCTTTACTTTTTTTAGGGAAGGTTATTCATTTTTTGGAAAAAAAACCATAGCATCATAATCTGCATATATTGCACTAGTGCACAGACTATTTTTTGGTAATTTTCGGATCAAATCACTATTTTTTATTATTTTTTGAAATGGGCGAAGACAAAAAAACAGTGATGTTTCAGTACATTTTATTATCCTTTGATTTTCTTTTCAATGTGATCGTCAATAAGAAAAATGAGAGTACCCTTTTGAAGTAGATAGGGAGAGGAAGTGCACTATGATTTTTTAAAATTTTTTGGTGTCCTCGTTTGAAAGTTATTGAATTTTCATTCAGTGCAATTTTTCGAACAATGAAATTCCATAGTGACATAGTTTAGTAAAAAATTAATAAAAAAATGAATTTTTTAATGAAACTCCATAAATCTCACATCATCAAAAACTAGATTTAGAGACGAATCTAATGGTACTTGGTCCGACATATAACATTTTGTTTTTGTAGGTGTTCTGTCCCTCCAAAGTTGCAGGTTTCTCAAAACTGCAGAGTTTTCTGAGTTTTTTGTTGACCAGAAACTCTCGGTCGAGAAAAACTCTCGGCCGAGAAATTTTTAAAACTCTCGGCCGAGAGTTTTAAACCAATTTATGCGTGGGAAAACTCCCGGGAAAAAGTTTTAAAAACTCTCGGCCGAGAGTTTGCGGCCGAGAGTTTGCGCAATAAAACTCTCGGCCGAGAGTTTTCAAAACTCTCGTCCGAGAAAATTCGAATTATTTAAAATCTCTCGGACGAGAGTTTTGAAAACTCTCGGCCGAGAAATTTAGTTGACTTTTTTTCTCGGCCGAAAAATTAAAAAATCCTCCCGAATTCTATCTCATGCCAAAAAGTGTTTCCCAACTTCGCGTTTTCGCCCATTTTCTCTGTATTGAACCCTTGTAGCCTGTTGAAATATGAAATCTAACCAGATTTCTGGAGAACAGTGCGAGCCAATTATGTAACTTAAAATATTGTGGGTTAATTGTGAACATATTTTCCACCCATGGCTACTATGATTTCAGAACTGATTTCCTCACCCTTCTGCATGTGCTTCTCTCGGATCTGTTAGTTAAAAACAACAAAAATACTGCATGAAAATCTTATAAAATTTATTACTAGAAATGTGACTGCATGACATTAATGAAATGATTTTATTGTCCAATTAGCCTATCTGAATGGAGTCTCATATCTAATTCACCTGCATGTTTTTTATAGATATTCATAGCCCCTCCAATGAGATAAGGGCGTCCATGCCCTTTAAGCATAAGGAAAGAGGAAGGGTGGTAGAAATCATGAATGCACATGAAATAGAAGTCAAAGGCTGGCAATCATCGAAATTGTACATCAGATGGAAATGACCAAAAAAAGGATAAATGAAGAGGAGAAATTATTATGAAAAGGATTTTCTATGTTGACAACATAATATGACGAAAGCATGACAGGTAACATATTATGATGGATGTTGTTATCACTCAATTAAACATAATTAAGATAATACATATAAAATTGAATTTGATTATGCACATAGGTTATTATAATGCTAACACTTAGTCAAACAGTGCATTCCACTTTAGGAATGGATCAATAGGAGATAGGGGAATGTAAAATAATTGTCTGTTGTAAAAAATACTCCAATACCACAAGAAGAGCCACTACCGATAGCAGGCATCCATAGCCTTGATAGGGTTGTTTTTTTAACCCAAAAATGAGCCAGAATCCTCTATTTAAAAGTAGACACTTTGCTTGTTTTGTAGAGATACCACTATGCTAGTGTGCTGACCAGATAGTCATAGTGCCATTCACGGGGATTTAACAAAGTGATCAGGACAACTCGTGATGAGACCTCTTGTCCTTCAAGCAGTTTTAGATGTCGAGAAGTTAACTACCTTGGTGTGGTGGCCATTATGGGAATGTCACCTGTTATATCCTCATGATCATGGTAGACTAGATCATAACAAGACCCCCTATCCTCTCTTTTAAAAAATTGCACATAGAGACATATTTTATTTTTGTTATAAATTGAGGGAGGCTCATTAACTCCTTAAGAGTTAGGGATACTGTAAGAAGTAGAAAAAAATGAAAATAAAAATGATGTCCTTATTCCCCTATCCATATGCCAAAGAGAATTACCACTTGAGAGTGTAAAAAGATAAACCAACATAAGATTAAGATAATGAATTGTGCGATAATATGACTGAACAGGAGATATCCAGCCAATCATTATATAGATAAACCATGTTAGCTTCCAAAGTAAAGATATCCATCAAAATTTCCAAAAACATTAGTAATATCACTGCTTTTCTCTACTTGAGGTGCAAATTCCTCATTCAATAGAATGGTTTTTATGGAAATAATGTATAAATGAAGAGTGGATATTTTAAAATAAAATCGGCAAAAAAACAAAAGTTTGCTACTTTGAAAAACACACTTTTAAAAACACACAATAACAAAAAAAATGCAGCTTTTAAATTGGTTCGAACAATAGTTGTTCAATCGATTGAACATCAACTGTTCAATTGATTGAACAACAAAATTAAAAATATATATATTAATTTAAAAAAAAAAAACACGCTAAAAAATAGTTGTTCATTTGGTTCAAACAACAGTTGTTCAATCGATTGAACCACTGTTGTTCGAACCAAATGAACATATATATATATATATATATATATATATATATATATAAAGCACGCTGAAAAATAAATGTTCATTTGTTCGAACAACAGTTGTTCAATCGATTGAACAACAGTTGTTCAATTCTCTGCATTTCCTGCACATTTTTCTCAACTTAGCCCAAGATTATTTTTTCTTCAAAGGGGTTCTGACAGGAGAAGGTGCAGCAACACCTTCAGGTTCATGTGGTGTTGTTCCAGTATTAGGGTTATCATTTAATGAAATAACGTTTTATTCAAACACTAAAGAGGTTGTTTCGACATTTATATCTTCGATGGGTGGAGCAATGTTTTCTTCAGGTGTCAGAGGAGTTATATCAACATTTGTGTCCTGATCTAATAAAATAGTATCCCCTAACTGATTTTCAGACTTAGAGGCTCTCTCTATTTGGCCTTCCTTATTCAAACATTCATTATCAGAGGGATATAAATCCCTCAAATCCTACAATTCATTAGTGGAAGGTAGAATTTCAGCATGACCAGAACTCTTAGCAGACGCAAACTGGTTCGAAAGATCCTCTGCTCCTCAGATTATTCAAATGGGTTCCTAGCTTCAAAATATGCTCTCATATGTTCTAATACTTGAGACATTTCCTCCTCATAACCCTGTAAAGGTGCATTTTGAGGGCTTAAAGGGGGTGTATAGGATGGCCCTGTCTCGTCTGGAAATGCTGAGGTATTTTACTATAGTTTTATTCTTTCAGACCTTCTCTATTTGATTGGAACTGAGGTTGAGACACGGGTTCTCTTCCCTCTAGCTTTCCTAGGGACTAGTATGTCTGTTCTTGGATGCTCAGTTCCTGCTCTATTAGGGTTTTCTTTAGGTGCAGGTAGGGTAGGATTGGAAAATCTATCCCATGATAGCTAATGTTTGTTTAATTCATGAACAATAATCAATTTTATCAGGCCATGATGGCTGACAACTGCCTAAGGATTTTTAGCTTTCCTAATCCGAACAACAGTGTCATGCAATATAGAATTCAAGAAAAAAGGAAAATTATCTGAAATATTTTGTTTGAGTACAACTAACAATATGATTAGACAATAATTTACCACATATTGGCGTCTGTCACATGTGATATAATTTTGGATGATGACTTCCAGTTCTCGCCAAGGCTGCTTCAAGGATGCAGGGTAAATACATTTTCCTTTTCGTACCAATTTCTCATCTGGGCCAAGATATACTGAAGTTTCTTCTTGTATGAGGACATTTTTATCAGTCCAATTTTTCCCTTCCATTGGAAGTCCGGAGACCTTAGCAATTACTTCTTAAGAGTCTGGTATAACTTTGAATTTAACTATGGTATGCCCTTCCCGCAGGTTCTGTGGGAATTTAATTGCTATTTCTGTATTGAACCCTTGTAGCCTGTTCAAATATGAAATCCAACCAGATTTTTGGAGAACAGTGCAAGACAATTATGTAACTTGAAATATTGTGAGTTCATTGCGAACATATTTTCCACCCATGGCTACTGTGCTTTCGGAACGAATTTCTTCACCCTTGTGCATGCGCTTCTCTCAGCTTTATTAGCTAAAAATAACACAAATACTACATGAAAATCTTATAAAAAATTATTATTAGAAATGTGACTGCATGACGTTAATGAAATGATTTTATTGTCCAATCATCCTATCTGAACGAAATCTCATATATAATTCACATGCATGTTTATTATAGATATTCGTACCCCCTTCAATGAGAGAAGGGCATCCACAACCTTTAAGCACAAGAAAAGAGGAAGGGTGGAAGAAATCATGAATGCACACGAAATAGAAGTCAGAGGCTGGAAATCATCGAAAATGTACATCAGATGGAAATGACCAAAAAAGGAGAAATGAAGAGGAGCAATTATTATGAAAAGGATTTTCTATTTTGACGGCATAATATGATGAAAGCATGATAGGTAACAGATTATGATGGATGTTTTTATCACTCAATTCAACATAGTTAAGATAATTCATATAATATCGAAGTTGATTATGCATATAGGTTATTATAATGCTAACACTTAGTCAAACAGTGCATTCCGCTTCAGGAATGGATCAAAATAGGAGATAGGGGAATGCAAAATAATTGGATGTTGTAAAAAATACGCCAATACCACAAGCAGAGCCATTGTCACCAGTAGGCGTCCATAGCCTCGATAGGGTTTTTATTTTAACCCAAAAATGAGCCAGAATCCTCTATTTAAAAGTAAACACTTTGCTTGTTTTGTAGAGATACCCCTATGCTAGTGTGCTGACCAAAAAGTCATAGAGCCATTCACGGGGATTTAACAGAGTGATCAAGACAACTCATGATGAGACCTCCTGTCCTTCAAGCAGTTTTAGTTGTCGAGCAGATCACTACCCTGGTGTGGTGGCCATTATGGGAATTCCACTTGTTATATCCTCATGATCATGGTATACTAGCTCATAATGAGACCCCCTATCATCTCTTTTAAAAAATTGCACATAGATACATATTTTATATTTGTTATAAATGGAGGGAGTCTCATTAACTCCTTAAGGGTTAGGGATGGTGTACAAATTTGAAAAAAATGCCAATAAAAATGATGCCTTATTCACATATCCATATGCCAAAGAGAATTACCACTTGAGAGTGTAAAAATATAAACCAACATAATATTAAGATAATGAATTGTGTGATAATATGACTGAACATGAGATATCCAGCCAATCATTATATAGATAAACCATGTCAGATTCCAAAGTAAAGATATCCATCAAAATTTCCAAAAACATTAGTACTATCATTGTTTTTCTCTACTTTAGGTGCAAATACCTCATTCAATAGAATGGTTTTTATGGCAAGAATGTATAAAGGAAGAGTGGATATTTTAAAATAAAATCGGTAAAAAAAAAAAGTTTGTTACTTTGAACAACACACTTTTAAAAATACACAACAACAACAAAAATGCATCTTTTCAATTGGTTCGAACAACAGTTGTTTGATCGATTGAACATCAACTGTTCAATTGATTGAACAGTAAAATTTAAAAAAAATGTATTAATTTAAAAAAAAAAGCACGCTAAAAAACAGTTGTTCATTTGGTTCGAACAACAGTTGTTCAATCGATTGAACAACAACTATTCAATTGATTGAACATCAAAAGAAAAAAAAAAATAATTAAAAAAAGCATGCTGAAAAACAACTATTCATTTGGTTCGAACATCAGTTGTTCAATCGATTGAACAACAGATGTTCAATTGATTGAACAACAAAAATAAACAAATATTAATTAAAAAAGCACGCTGAAAAACAACTGTTCATTTGGTTCGAACAACAACTGTTCAATCGATTGAATATTAGTTGTTCAATTGATTGAACAATATATATATATATATATATATATATATATATATATATATATATATATATATATATATATATATATATATATATATATATATATATAAGTATGTATATTAATTAAAAAAACACGCTCAAAAACAACTATTCAATTGGTTCGAACAACAGTTGTTCAATTAATTGAACAGTAGTTGTTCAATTGATTGAACAACAAAAACAAACAAAAGAGAAAGAAAATGGAATTATTTTATACAATGATGAAAAAAAAATGTAAATTACAATCAAATGTAGGAAGAATATATACACTATCTACAGCTAAAAATAAATAACATATTTTTATAAAATTGAAGCTGTCGGATCATTACTCCCTACAGTTAAGATTTGGATAGTGAGATCGCCATACCACCTGTTGGAAAAAAGACTCTTGTGTGAGTGGTTTATAATAGAGGTGTACCCGGTGTCCATTGGCTTGAAAGGTAGAGCCGTATCCATCTATGGTGGTAAAAGTAATGGTATCATTGTTGTGCACTTCTTGAATTTCATATGGCCTGAGCCACCTTGTTTGTAATTTACCTAAGAAGTCTTGGAATCTAGAGTCACAGAGGAGTGCCCAATATCCTTTCTGGAACGTCTTCTTTTTTATGAGGCTGTCATGCCACTTAGCCCGTTGTTGTTGAATAATTGCAGTGCATTGTAGAGCAAGTAGTCGTGCTTCATCTAACTCGTTTACCTGTTGAATTCTTTTGACTTGGGCCTCTGTCAAATCCATCCCCAATTCCTGGGCCATTTTAAGAGTCTTGATCTCAAATTCATTGGGGAAAATTGGTTCCTTTCCAAATACCAGGTGGTACGAAGAATATCCAGTAGTGTTTCGCTAAGTTGTGCGATATACCCACAAGGCCTCTAGTAGTCTAGTAGCCTAATCTTGGCGATGTGTCGAGACTGTTTTAGTGAGAATTGCTTCAATGAATTTATTGGTAGTTTCAACCTGCCCATTTTCTTGCAGGTGGTAGGGAGAAGTGACTCTATGAGTGATATGGTGGTTCCGTATAGTGGTTGTAATTTTATGTCCTACAAACTGTGCCCCTCCATCAGTTATCACTTCCCTAGGTAAGGAATATCGCAAAAATAACTCAAAAAGAAAATTAATCACAGACTCTTTTATAGCTCTTGGAAAAGCTACTGTTTCTACCCATTTCGTCACATAGTCTATGGCAACCAGTATGTAGGCCTTCTAATTTGATGGCGGATTGAATGGCCTAACAAAGTACAACGCCCATCATTCGAAAGGTTATACTACCAACTGTGGCTGTAATGGAATATCGTCGGATTGGCCAGGGTGACCCATTCCTTGGAAACTATCACATGCTTGTACATATTTCTTTGCATCCTTAAAAATTGTGGGCCAATAATAGCCCATTCGTAATACTTTGTGCCCTATCCTGTGATCTGAAAAATGTCTACCACATGGTTCGTCATGGCAGGCCTTCAAGATTTCATGGATCTCGTCTTCTCGAATGCATCTATGTATGTGCATATCAGCTCCTATGTTGAAAAGATATCCACCAATCCAAGATAATCTAGCACTGTGTTGAAAAATTAGCTTCCATTCCTTTGTTGTCAAGTGTCACAACAGTTTCCCTACTACTAAATAATTCGCTACATCTGTGTACTATGGCGCTTTTACTACTATGGAAAATAAATTCTCAACAGGGAATTGATCATCTACTATGAGAGGATCATTTGTGTTTGGAACTTGAGATAGGAAATCTGCAACTACATTCTCCTTCCCTGGACGGTCCTTAATAGTTATATCAAATTCTTGTAAAAGCAACAACTAACGAGTCACTCTCCCATTTGTAATAGGCTTGTTATCTAAATACCTAATGGTGGAATGATCGGTATGCAGAAATATTTGATAGCCAGTTATGTAGTGTCTAAATTTATTTATAGCATAAATGACGGCCAATAATTGCTTTTCGGTCACTGTATAATTTAGTTTAGTAGGAGTAAGCTTTTTTCCGATATATTAAATAGCTTGTGGCTTTTTGTCCTCCTCTTGACCGAGAACAAATCCTATCATTGTATCTGATGCATCCGAAGAAATGTGAAAGGGCAACTCCCAATTGGGGCCATGCAATACTAGTGCAGTTGAGACCAGTTTCTTCAAATCTGAAAAATAAGTATCACATTTTTCAGACTAATGGAATTCAAAATTTCCAGTTAATGCAAAGGTGTAGTAATTTGTGAAAAATATTTATGAACCTACGATAGTATCCTGCATATCTAAGGAAACTATGTACCTCAATCTGAGTGCAAGGTGTGGCTAATAAGAGAATTACCTTTATTTTTTCCGGATCTACCTGTATTCGAGTTTCAGAGATGTAGTGTCCTAGGATCATGCCTTCAGTCATCATCATGTGACACTTTTCGTTGCTAAAGCATAATATGGTAACAATAACTCGTTCCAATAATTTTTCTAGTGTTTGTAGTGCATGATCGAAGTCATCTCCATATGGAGTGAAGTCATCCATGTAGAATTCAATCCCTTAATTTATTAAATCAGAAAAAATACTAAGTATGGCCCTTTGAAATATTGTTGGGGCATTGCATAAGCCAAATGGCAATACTCTATAGGCAAATGTACCCCAGGGGTAGGTGAAGGTTGTTTTATCTTGGTCTTTAGGGGCTATTTGGATTTGATTATAGCCATTGAAACCATCAAGAAAGGAAAATAACCGTTTTCATACCAATGTATCAAGTACCTGCTCAATAAAGGGAAGGGGGAAGTGGTCCTTATGTGTGGATTTGTTCAGCTCTCTGTAATCCACAAAGATTCACCACTTACCATTCTTTTTAGGGACGACCACTAATGGAGAGACCCATTTACTGTCTGAAATAGTATAAATGAAATTTACATCTAGAAGTTTCTGTAATTAATCTTTTACAATGTATTTTAGATGTGGTTTTAGTCTTCGTTGAGGCTACCGGATGCGGAGAGCATCCTTTTCAGTGCGAATATGATGTGTGCACAGTTGGGGATCTGTGCCCTTCATGTCTAGATCGTCCCAAGCAAAGGCCCATTTATATTTTTGCAAGACTTTAATGATATTTTGTTGTTGGTCACTATCCAGATTGCCATTGATATTTAAAATTTTACCTGGTTCGATTTCAATTGGCATGCTGTTATGAACAACAGTTGTGGATATGTGCTGGTCATCAGTATCCACTATAGGGTCCTCGCGGGCTTCGTTATCAAGAATTTATTTTAACATTTGGCACTTTAAATTTCCTGAAGTATATGGTTGATTTATAAAGTTGTTTATCACATCATATTTAGTTTTATCTTTGAATTCGAGTGCTTCTACTACTTTCAATGTTGAATGAATTTTTTGTTCCTAGTATGCAAGCGGTTGTTTGTGAATATTTCAGTGGGAAGACATGGTTTTGCAGGGGGATATATAGTGATATTATTTATGGCATGTCCTTTAGAAATGGTCATGTTGCCTGTTTGACAACCTATTTAAGCATCAAATGTCGCTAACCAAGGTTGTCCCAATATCAGGGGATGTCCGTATAATATACTTTTTGGGTTAACAACTAAAAATCTATCGGGTATTCCCATGAGTCCACAAAAACCAGGATATTCTGTAATGCACCTTCTGGTTTAACAATAGATTGGTCAGCAAGTTCTAGTAAGGTAGTGGTGGATTCCAAGGTTGTTATACCAAGTGCTTCACAGGTTTCTGTAGTTAAAATATTAATAGCTGCCCCCAAATCGACTAACGTGTTTGAGAAGGAGCAGCCATAGATCTAGATTGTGACTATGGGGTTTATTGGATCCTCATATTTTATTGGTGTTTCTTTACCCAAAATTAAATATGACAGTGCCCCTACAACATGAACAGTTGGAAAAGTTTTTTCTTTCCTCACAGGTTTTTTTACACACAATTATTTAATTGTTTTAACATAAAAAGGGATATCTTGTATATCTTGTAGGAGAAGAATTTTAATACAATTTTTTAATTCCTCTATGAGATCAAAATCTGAAGAGACAGTTGGCTTGGGTATTACTAATCTCTCAGGGAATGGAGGAGAGGAAATAATAAGATTTTTAGGATCTTTTTGGTCGACTGTGTCCCTCCCTTGTTTTATCTCTATTTCAATCACATTCGATTGTTTAGGTGTTGTTGGAATTGCAGACTCAATTTGTGGTAGGGTGGTATCTTCTTCAGGTGAAATAACGCACCCTGATCTTAGCCTAAGTTCATTGCATTCCTTCTATTCAATTTCAAAGTCTAGATTCATAGCAATCTGGATTAGCTGAACCAGTATGTTATTAGTATTAGGATTTGGTTGACCTATAATTTGAGGGCTTATAATAGGTTGAGAGTTTTGTTGTACTATGTATGGAGCTGGTAATGCAGGTTGAATTTGAGCACCAATTCCCATAGGAAAATTGGTCATTCCTAGGGGTTGCTTCCAGTTTTGAGACCAATTTGAATTTTTTGAGGTGGAGGTAGGCCACTGGGACTGATATGGGTTGTTTTGCCAGAATGAAGGAGATAAAGGAAAATTTGGCCAACCATTACCTAGAAAGGATTGAGTTGGTCAAGGGGTCATGGAAAATGGTTGGGATGGCCATGTAGAAAGAGGTGATTGGTTTTTCCATGCTGTCCTAGAGTTTTGTTGATTAAATTGTGAAGAAGGAAAGAACTGAGATGGTTCTTGTGACATACCTGTTGGTCGAGCTTGCCACCGTCGACATTTATTCATCAGATATATTGGTTTTGTTTCTTCTTCTGCTTATTTTAAGACTGCTTTCAACCCTGGGATTGAAGGTCATTGTTCAGTAGCATGGTCCTTGGTAAAAATGGCACATGTTTGGACCATATCCAATTGACACTCCCATTAGTTGTGCTTCTTCTGACAACATGGAAAAAATAGCCAAGTTCTGTTCTGCTAAAGCTTGTTTCTGCTTGGCTTGCAAGACATCTAACTGTGTTGTTAGGGTGCCCAATATATCGGGTTTGAAATCTTCCAAGAGATTACCGAATTCTGCTCTGGTTACGCTGCCACATGACTGTTTGTAATTCCTAGCAACTCAATCCCATCCAGTTAGCCTATTACGCATACTACCTCGAGAGAACCTGATACATAATGCAATAATGTCATCATAATTTTGTTGATAGATTTATCCTTTTCCCATTATATTAAATGTTTTTACCATTCTTCTTTCATTCCTTTTATCATTGTTACTTTTAGGAAATATTTAGACAATGTAGTATATGGGGACCTTTACAAATTATATTGGAAACGTTCACCATATTCTTCTAATATATCGTTATCTTTTGTAGTCGTGTTGAAGATTTCATCTTTTAATTATCTAGTCCAGCAACAATCTTGGTATTTAATAATAAAACAGTTTTTCATTTTATCCCAATTATTAATGGTTCCCCCACCAATCCCCATAATCCAGCGTAGAGCTTCCCCTTTCAATGTAGAGGGGAAAAATTTCAATTTTTGAGCGTTAGTGGTGTAATCATATCCCATACACAAAACATCAAATTAAAATAATAATGCATCTGTATCTTCCGAATTCAGTCCATGGAAGGTGGGGATGTTTTGTAATGGAATAGATTTCATAGGGGAATTTGCGATCAGGTCAACAATGGGATACTCCAATGTTGAGGTTTTTCCCTTGGGTTGATTGTGCGCAATCTGATCAAAGATGTGCCAATAACCTTCAGGGATTTCTTGGACTGTGAGAATAATTTGAGTGAGATTAGGAGGTGGATTTGGAGGAGGCCTTGCAGCACTACCTCGATCTAGAATGTTGGGTGTCTCTGTCTCAACCACTATTTCAGGACATCTAGGCTTTGGAGTTTTTAGATTTATCCTTACAACACTACTAGTTTCGCCCTCTCCTTATTTCAAATTTCAATAATTTCCCTCTCGTGAAGGGTCAGGACTCAAATGTTTTGTATTCTGAAATATTTTTTCATGCCCTTCAGTTTTGTTGTGGATCTCAGCATGGGCTGCAGATGGTGAGGTTGTTACCAAAGGTATTATAGTAGGACACTTTTCAAAAATGATTTTGGGTCCCACAGATGCCTGAGATTCAACTTTCCTTATGATTTCATCTATGAATGTTGTTCTGCCAAGGGTCACCGATCCCTTGGGTTTTGTGGATTTAGACGGGGAGTTTCTATCTAATTCTATATTTTTCTTTTTGTTCATTCATAAAAAAACACCTATCCTATTTAACCTTTGCACAATTGCTGAAAAGCGGGCTGGTAAGCAAGCATTTTACTTTCTAATACACAGATTCTTACCTCTCGTTTTCAATACCCAATTATTTCACAACAAAAGGAAAAACAAAAAGACATCACCCCTAAACACTGTCCCCAAAAACGACACCAAAATTTTGGTTAAAAAATATGACTGCTAAAAGTAATCTTAATGCTTCACATTAATCATCAACCCATGGAAAGTCTGTTTATTTCAAGAGTGCAAGAAAAGTATATGCAAGTGAAATCAGAGGTTAACTATTCTAAATCGTTGCAATAAATACTATATTATTCTCGAAGTTCAATCAATCAATTCAAAAGTAAATAGTGAAATACTTCAAATCAATCAAAGAATGAAATTTTAGTCTGATCTTATGCAGAAAGTAAGCAGTCAATGCTGAAATTAAAGATCTTTTACAATTAAACAACAAGCTTAATGAATTGAACATCAATAGAAAAGAAATACTTAATAAATTGAATAGAGATCACCTATTGACATTTTGCACTGGAATTCTCTATAATTCTATTCATAACAACTTTCAGAATCGAACATCGAACCATACGTTCACACTTGCAATGGGAAAATATCAAGAAATGATAATGTGCAGAATTTAACAAAAACTACTTAACCATGCTGAAATCAATCGAATAAATGGAAAAACATCACTCAACAATAAAGGAGTATTAATGATAAATTCAACTTGACTGAAAAGGAAATCATGGCACAACACACTTGAAATTACTGAATTGAATCGTAATTCTACCAAGAGTAAGAATAACTAATTTGTGAGAATCAATAAATAAAAATATAACACAAAATAGCAGGAGAACTCCTAGGGACCGAGCCTGAAGCCTCCAAAAGTCTTCTGCCAAGAAATACTTAGAATTCGCTTATAACGAAAAACACTAACTCTTTCATTAATCAATAGAACAGGTACATCATCATGAGTTCAAAGACTCTATCTAAATAAATGTTTATTATAGAAAATTACAATATACAAAAAAGTTATTATGTTCTCTTTCACCTACAACCTTTTATAACTTTAAGGAGAAACAAAACAGAGAATAGTGAATCCACAGGATCAAGAGATCCTGAGGCTTCACAACTATCAACCGAATGCTTCAGGAATAAACGTGTTTTTACATCTATTGTTGATTCACAGGAACTGGACGCGGTTTCATTTTCTTTTCTTGACTTCCGTTGTTTGGTCATTTGGTCAGCAATTGGTTAGTTCAGATTTCCTATCAATAAAAACAACAAAAGTTAGTTTTTTTTACTATTAAACACACTATTTATTAATAATTCTTTTTACCCTACTTTTACACTCTTATCCTTTGATTTATTTCTAAAATGAAGGAAAACATATAAAATTTAATAATAAATCAAGCTAAAGATGGGGGTAAAATTTACCTTTTCCATGGCCCAACAAAAGGGAACCAAGCAAGTGGGAGATAAAGTGCACCAAAGCTCCACTTCTCTTGTAGTCAAAGAGGACACATCACCTACTTTTTAGGGAGTTTTTGGTAGCTACCCTCTAGGTCAAATAGGGTTTAGCAAGGGCTCATTAGGATTCAAACTTTCAAGGAAGTTAATAGACTCTTAGCTCTTGTAATAGGTTTTCTGAGACTTTTATGATTATGTAATGGGACTATTTTCTTCAATAATATGACTGATTTAGTTTCAGAGGGCTAGGCTTGTGGATTAGGGCCCAATCCATTGGCCTTAGTCTCTCTTGTGTATTCATTCTTATTTTTTTGACATTGTAGTTAGTTTGTTTTATGAGTTTTAACTAGTTTGCTTACATTCCAATTCACTGTTTTTTTTAGTTTTCTTCCATTTGTCTTTTTTGTAGTTAAATTTTCATAAATTTTGGTAAAATAGCTTATAAACTCAGAAAATTGTGTGTCAAGGCTTCTTGTATCATCTCTTTCATTGGAGCTTGAGGGGGGAAAAACTTATCCACAGGCCAAATTTTCTCTTTAGTTTATGATTTCTTGGAAATAATAGTTAGGTTGCTATAGTGTCACGAAATGTCTAGAATACTGAGTTATATTTTTGTTTCAAGGCTAAAGTAGGTTTCCTTTCCAAATTCAAATCATCTTTTCAATTTCCTTCATCATGAATTTTACAATGTTTGTTGCATGAACAAGTAGTTTGCTTGCAGGTTAAAGTAGAAAAAAACGAGGACTTCACCAGCACCCTTAGCTTCACTTCTCACCCATCATCAACCTTCTTTCCATCAAATCACCATCAGCCCTGTTTTTCAGATTTTTCACCTTCACACCGTGAGAAACCCTAGAAGTGAAAGATGGGATTCTTAGGAGGTTTTAAGCTTGGCCAAGGGGTTTCCACCCTCCATTCATCCAAACACACCTTCATTCCACCTCCCCTATGCTTTTATCCACCATTTTTGGCCTCGTATTTCCGTCAGACTATTTCCTGTAGCAATTTAGGACTTTCCTGTAGCACTACAAGGAACCTATAGCAGCACTTGAAGCACCACCAGTGGGCCTCTCCTTAACCCCAGAAACCATCATCGACCTCATCCAGACCTGCCAAAACCATCCAAACACCCTCAACCCTGCACCCATGATTTCAAGACATTCCTAAACCACCTTAGCACTTTCTCCTCCTTGCTGCAAAATAATGCATTTACAAGCATAATTAAATCGTGATTAGATGCATGAGTAAAAGCATGATAGTTAGAACATGAAGTAGACAGAGTGTGTTTATCCATTTGGCCCAACAATGTGTGATTAGGTTAGTCTTCTTTCTACAATTTCAATTCAGCAATTTACTTCATAAAAGATGCTTAGTTCGCTTCCATTTCTTGCCATAGCTTAATTTGTAGATTTTTCCCATTGAAGAGTAGATATATGTACTTTCTTGATGTAGAATATTCCTTTGATTGATGATAGAGTAATGGCTTTGAATGACTTGTAGCCCTAGGTCTAAATTCGGAAGTGTGACAAACTTCATTCAGAAACCCTAGAAATAACACCCTTCCGTAGGACTCAGAAGAGGATGACATGAGTAGGATGCATCTGCTGTGTATATAGCATTTTCACCTCCAAGTTTATATGAACCCTAGGTTGATAAAGTAAAGTAAAGTAGCCTCTAGGATTTGCAACATTCTTGGTGCTGATCATGGAAAATTTTAGGGGCTAATATTCGTAGGTGGGCTAATTTTCCATGATTTTTTCAAAAAAAAGATTCACCAATTTCCATTTTTTATAAAAATGATTCTCCCAAATTTTATAACATAAAATTATTTTACCTTAAAAATTGCCAACATTATATAGAGACTATATATAAAATCATTATAAATTTGAATAATTTTACAAATACTTCAATAAAGGTTTTATATTTTTCATATTAGGGCCTAGTGAGATTCACCAATGTTTTAAACTTCAAAATAATTTTCCATCCTTAAAATTTTCCCTGGTGCTGATACCAAGGCTCACTACTCAACTCTCACGGGCCCTTTTTTGTTGACTTCAAGACATTTATTCCAGGAAATCAGTCTAGAGGGCAGTGTACCTCGGTTCCAACCTTCATCATTGTGAAATACCTTAGATCAAGCAAAGCGAATCATTATTTCCCTTTGACTTGGTTGTTTCTCACGTGCTTGACTTTAGCTCATTATCACATGATCATGAATCATACTCTTGATGGTCCAATGATCCAAAAAATTGTACCAATATTTCCTAGGTGTGTGTGAGCGATTCTGGACCTCATGAGGGGGTGGCCCTTCAAGTAGCCCCCCATATGCTCGGATGAAAGAATATTATGATCTAGCCTTAGATGGAGTTCCATAGATTTGATGGGTTCTGGTTCAGCCTCTTGCAACACCCACAATATGCATGTCTCCTTTAGATGATCCATTTAGATCTTTAGAGCCCTTTCCTGTTCAACATGGCTTCTTTGTTTGTGATCTCCCCTCACCATTTCAGCTTAAGGGGAATTGTATCTCATGTACTCAGATGTTATTGTATTGAATCCTGGCCTATGTTTTCCAGGCACATTATGTATATGAGACTCATTGTATTATTGTGTCACATTCTGGCCCATTGATGTCAGCATATCATGTATCATGTACTTTGTAGCTCAGTCCCACATTGTTGAGCGCACCATTATTATTTATACTTAGTTGTCTCAGTGAGCATGGGTATGCCTCCCCCGCCTCATTTAAGATAATGTACTACAAAATAAAAGGAGAATTATGATAGTTTAGTAGGTCTCGCCCCCTCCATTTCTCTGTCCTTCGTTGCATTGATTCAATTATCTCTCTCTCTAACTCTGCTTTGGTGTCTCATGGAAGTGTAACCTATAATGTATTTGGGTCATACAATTTGATCCTAATGCTCGTATGCTGGGGGGAAATATGTTATCACCTAAAAAATGATCACCTAGTTATTTATAACTAGGTGTATAAAAGTATACCATGTATGATTAATTTTACCATAGTAAAATCACTTTCACCAAAGGAAATAATTTAATACACCATTTTTATTATTCTTTTTCTAATTAAAATTAAAAAACCCCATGAGAATAATTGAATAAATCATTATTAATTTAATTTTCTCTAGAAATAGTTATTAAATCATTATTTCTTAACACCTTCAACCAAATCACCTTGGAATAATGAAATAAATCACTATTTATTTATTTATTATTCCTTATTCTTATTTTTGGAATAATTGTTAAATTATTATTTAATAATTATTTCAAATTCACACTTTTCTTAATTTTCACAAAGTAATTAATAAATCATTTTGTTTGTTATTTACTTCAACCATTTACTAAATAAATATGCTTGACCATTTGGAATATCTTTTCCCTCTCCAAAAAATATAATAAAATATTCTCAACAACAAGATTTGAATTTATTCAATAATGTTTTATTATTGCTCAATATTTTGTTATAAATAATATGGGTTTCCATTCATTTTTCATCATTTATCGTCACCACTATGGTCTTCCCACATTTGACCTCTTACTTGAGTTCCAGTTTTCTTTTGGGTTTTTTCTGCATATTGAGAGAGAGAAACAGATCGTTTAAGCACAAGGACATCAAAGGACACATCCCAAGGAGGGGGATTTTGCAGACCCATGTTGTAAAACCTCCTTCACTAGGTGTTTTCTAATAAAAATATCATTCATTTAAAGCTTCAATTGGGTTATTAAACTTCTTTTTTCTACTGCTACATGTTTTCGACTTACATCGGATATTTTCTTGTAGGGTTTTAACATGTTTTATTGTAGATCTAAAGCATAGAAACAACCACATCTTTTGTTAGGGTGACTTTTCACCAATGACTTAAGTGAAGCATTTTTGGTACAATTTTCCAAAATCTTTACAGTAACAAAAATTATTTTGAATTATTAATATTATTATTAATTATAAAATGAATTAATATATAAATTGAAAAATACATAATGAGATTTACATATTCTGAAATTTTTACTTGTACGTAAACGTTGTTACAATATTAGGATCACATGTTTAAAAACCATAATTATTTCATAGTCAAAGGCAAAAAAAGGGCTTTCTTATAATACCATAGACCATATGTCCAAAAAATTATAAATTATTTTTTAATAAAAAAAAAATACATAATCAAAATCAAATCTTTCTCATTCCTTAATAATTATTAGTATTTAAATTTAAATTCTAAAAACTCTATTTCAAAATAGACATGTCTATTAACATATCTATTTCAATATATATACACCCATTGAACTAACTAGAATCAATTATTGTTGATTTATTAAAAAAATAATAAGCTCAATATTTAAAATCAATAAAACTAAAAAAAAATAGCATTGTTCTTATTAACTTAATTATTTATTGAAACAAGATCTCTCATTTTTCAGAAAATATCTTCATAAAATCTTGGATCTATTTATTTTTATTCTCTATCAATTTAAACAAATTTTCTTGACCCACGCCTCTTTTGATCATATAATATCAAATGAATTATTTACTATATAGATTACTCTGACAACTTGAAGTTTCCTCCTCTCTCCATTAGAAACTAGGACGAGGAACAAATGGTGTTCTTCCCCTCTCTCTGTAACAAAGTTTAACGTGTGGAACAACGAAATATATTACATATTTACCCACCTAAACAAGATTAAAATCCCCCCCCCCCCCTCCAATATTATCACATTGAACAACTACCATGGGGAGCACTGAAATCAAACCTAATGGTGGTAAATCACCACAAATAAATGAAGTAATCTCATTATAGCACAATAATGTCAATCCCACTTGTATTATAATTTACAACTTGCTAATAATGAGACTTTGGATGTACATGTGAGAATTGATAGGCATTGCAAACGCCATGGCATACATGAGTAGGGAATGTTCATTACACGACTATGGTTCTTGGTACAAATCTAGTCACTAAACCCTACTCTCTTTACAACCAAAGTATTTAACCTACTGGCTTAATTTCAAAAAAAAAAATCATTGCCATTCTCAAAGAAATAAACTCAAATATATATAAGATTGAAGTCCCTACTTATTTTTCTTTTTTGCTATGTTCAACATTGATGAGGCCACATTTATTGCCATTTTTGAAGTAATAAAAACAAAGATGTATAAGATTGAAGGTTCCTACATAGAAATTTAATGTTTTATTTGGATAAGTTCAACATTTCTAAGGACATATCATGGTCATGTTCAATAATAACACCATAATAGGGCAAGAAATTGAACCGGTGACTTAACATCTAGGAGTGCCTTAACAACACACATGATCACCGTCTATCCAAGGCCTGGTACCAAAACAATTTACTATAATAAACCAGGGAAAAAATTGTTTGTATACTCTTGATGTTCTTCATATTGATGTCAAAAATCACTAGAAGATACACAACTATTTTCCTTTTAAATACTCATTTTATACCACTGAGCTTAACTTGATTGTATATTTCTAAATATTTTTAAAAATATAATAGATGGATATACAGTCTTGAAAAATTCCTTTTCAAACATTCATTTTATAGTATCTAGGAGTAGCATGATTGCATATTTTATAATATTCTAGAAATATTACAAAGGGATATATAACCTCAAACGCTTCTTTTCCAAACACTTATTCTACTGTCTACCATAGCTACTATTAAATTAAATACATATTTTTGAATATTTTAAAAATATGACAGAGAGAATTGAAGTCAAACAATTGATTATCCCTTCATTATATTTCCAAAATATTATCAATCTTCTATATTAGATTAAAAAAATTTAATTATCAGACTCAGTAAAGCATTAAACCCCTTCATGGATTCCCTTTAAGGGATTCCAATTGAAAACCCCTCAAGTCCAAAATTTTCAGCATATTGAAGAAAAAAAACAAAGATTTATAAACCTTAATAATCCATTTCAAATCAGAAGGCCAAAAATTGGAAAGAAAATGACTTTAAACTACACCAAAAATTTAAAACCTAGTTGTCGAAAAAGAGAGAAGATGATTCTTTTAAAAACCAAAAAACCAACAAGAAATCAAAAGAAAAAATGTGGTTCACTTCAATAGATCAGTTTTGTAGGGTTATTGGGTTAGTGCAATTCATTTTCACCAATTAGTGATGGAAAATACGTATAGTGAACCGCTAAGGGACTCTTGTGCAAAAGGAATTTTTGAGTGCTTGTAACGTATCTATCCTACCAATAAAAATTTACCATAAATCAAGGACCTTACCTTCAAATTCCACCATATACAATTGATATTATTCTTGATGGTCTTCCAATGCCACATTAATCTCTGGAAAACTTCTTGCAACTTCTCCCAATGTAGAGGCTTCTTGAATGTGTGTTGCTTGCTCGGTTCTTCTTCTGTAAGGGAAATTTTTAATATAATGGGGCTCTTCACATCCCTAACACTATAGTGGGGGTGTTGTAGGTGAGTCTAACTCTGACTTCTTGGGTTGCTTAGTTGGTTTTACTTTGGTCACTGGCTTGACCCTGTGTGATCCCTTACCAAATCCTCTTTCATAGAATTCCTATATGATCCCTTGGAATTTGCAGACCTCATCCCCTTATTATGTTGGGGGTACCTTTCTCCTTTTCTATCTAACCATATTTTTCCACCATCCCCTTTCTGCTTCATTTTTTGATAGTAGATTCATGCATTTCATATCAATTCGTCCATCTTCTTAGGATTGTAAAATTCTATGCCCTCCTTCATCGCCACTGGTTAACTGCTTACAAACATCTATACTTTCACCTTTTCCTTGCGGATATATGAAACATATCGCAATAAGGAGGTGAACTTGGTAACATATTCATCCTTCGTCAATTTTCCTAGACAAAGGTCATGAAACTCCTTGTCTTTATCGTCATAGAACCACTCAGTTAGATATTTGTCTCTAAAATACTACAGAAATTTCTCCCAAGTGATTCCCTACTTTCTAATAGTTTGAACAACTTTTTCTGCCTCCCACCATAGTGTTTCCTTACCTTGCAAATGATATATTGCCATGCGAGATTTCAAATTATTACGGTATTCATATATCTGAAAAAATACTTAATAATATTAACCAACCATTCTTCAATAGATTCCTCTGATCCACAGTCAAATGTGGGAGGTTTGATTTTCTTAAATTTCCACCGTAACTCCAGATTTTTCCTTTTCCATTCCTTTTGTGACCTATCTTGAGGTATTACCATATTCCTCCTTCTCAGACTCAAATCTTGCATTGTCTTTAGATTCAATTATATTACTTTGTTCAGGATCTTCTCTTTGACAATGAGACTCTGCCCAATTACCATTGTCCGTAGTTGGATTTGAACTTCAATTATTCTGTCGATCCATCACAATTTTCATAATCCTTTCCTAATCCCTCATCAATTTCTCATTGTCTGCTCTTAATTTGGTCACCTCCTCTTCTAGCTATTATAGAGTCTCCATCAGTACAATGGTAGGAGGTCTAGATTCATCCCCCAACTGCACCCACACCTCAGGGTTTACTTCGTGCATTGGATTAGAACTATCCCCAACAAGAATACCAGTAGATTTCATAGGAATCCTCACATTTCCCCTCCTCATTATTCTTCTTTATTTATTTATATGTTTAAAAAATTCAAATAATATCATTCTCGAAAAATTTACATAGATATATCACAGCCATGGTTTAGGCCTCAGTGTTGATAACTGAGCTCTGATACCACTTGTAACACATCTATCCCACCAATAAAAATTTACCATAAATCATTTTTACATACCATAACCAAATAAACACTTTTACCTTCCTATTTACATGAGCTCCAACTCGTTGTCATTAATGTTCTATTACCATTGCACACATTCTTCTAAGGTAATAATTTATAAACACGGTTAAACATTGTTTTTTGTATTGATTATCAATCAATTTCAATGTACAATGTATATCCGCTTGATGTGGCATGTCCCAAGGTACTTACTATATAGATTTATATATTAGAATTGGCATGTCAAATGTAGTTGAATTTCGATTTAATGTGTTTCGAATATATGTCATGATAGTGCATAAACCCTCCTTTCCACCGAGAACCTAAGGTTCTCGAGGATCATTAATCGACTGCTAGGTGTTGGTTGTGTCTTAGGATCCTTCCAACATTCAACGATGGCAATGCTACAAAGTAGATCTATGGATATAAATTAATGCATTTAGGGTAACTACTTCCTTGTTTGAGATGGGAAATTTCTCTTTTCATTTTATATTTTCCAAGAAGGGTGAGAGAGCCCTGCAACCCTCTACACCTACCACCACCTTGACAACCATATCCCTTGTCTCAAAACTAGTCCGTTGTTCTCTGTTTAGTATTGTATTTTCGTTGGCATCTAGTTGTTCTGTGTTGAAATTTCATCTAGGGTTGCACAACTCAGTGTTCGGTAGCACAGGCTATCGATCGAGGGTTCCAAGCCAACATAAGCTAGTAATTTTCTTTTTTTTTAACCCAGTTAACTTCGTCGAATATCGAGAAATATAACTAAGTGTCTCGAAATCTAACTGTCACATTTTGGGTTTGAATGATGAGCATGGAAATGGGTATCTCTCTACTTCAAGTAAGAGTATTTATCCTACAGTTTTCCTATTATTCCATCTATTAAAAAATTATGTGCTTTAACTAATATTTTAGCTGCTTGGGGTTTTGCAGGTAACCCTCTCTTTCATCATGCACAAACCACCAGAGTTTTAGTTGTCCTGGAAGCTTACATGTTTTTAAATTCTTCTCCTGCAGATATTTATTGCTAAATGTCATTCTTATTTTGAAATGTATATTTATGCTTAAAGCGACTTTAGACTTTGATTTATTTTTCCTTACAAGGTATGAATACATGGACTTCTAAACCCCTAGTACTTTCTTATTAAACTAGATTACGGAAGTCCCCTGTCGAGGGTTTTTAATTTCAATTATATTTATGGATATGCTTCCAAATTACTACAATTGAAGGTTTTGTATTTAATATACATCTTACACTTGTATTTCTTTTTTGTAGATGGTTTTAGTGCCTCAATATAAGACTGTATTCTTTATTTCCTCTATCAAGGTTTTTATGCCTGCTAGTATTCTATAAAAATATGGGTCACTTAATGGTTTTGAATACTGAAAGTTGTTACAGTTATATTTAATGAATATTAAGGATGTTTGTTTACTTGTTTCACATGTAATTTGTTTGCATTCTCATATCATGAAACATTTAGGAGAATTTTATTATTATGGCTACATGTTTGTTCACCATTTCATTGTGTAACTTCCAAGATAGGACTGCCTGGGACCGCTGAGGTCTAAGGCTAACCTATCCTCTAGAAAATTATGCCTTCTTATCTTTTAATAAATCTGGGTGACTTGTCCCTACTCAGACAACTATCCTTTCAATTTAAACATTGATGTTAGTATGGGTTGAATTTATGATTGCAGATACAATGTTAATCCTACCAAATATTAGTCAAGATTCAATAATTTCCAGTCTTCAAGTTTGAATTGGAACTATTTCATAATATATAATGCTACAGACATTCAAATAGGTACTGATTTCTTCTATTATAAACAACCCAAAAAGTAACTACCCTGCTAGAACTGACTATATAATCCACAGTATCACATACCTGCCTGTTACCTTTTCCACTAATTCAAAATCACACATCAAGATATGATACACTACCCAACCAATGAGACAAGTCGCTATTGCATCTCTTCCCTGAGCGAATACACACTTAAGATGCAGGGCAAGTTTTGGTGTAGGGTTAAGGCTATCTGGTACCAACCAAACTTGGTCCTTTTGATCATACACCTCTACTTTATCAATTCCACTCGTTTATTCCACCAGATCCAGAATTATAAGTAGTCGCTTACTCTTTTCAGCCTCAGGTATCTTCACCCTCTCGACCTCCTTCCTTTAACAACATTTCCATGAGGAATGTTTGGGCAGGAAACTACTCTTCCCACTGCTCGTAATTTTCCAAAATACAAGTGTGAGTTCTCTTTGGATCATATCACTTGTGGAGTTATGAATCAACCATTTAATTATCAAACATAAAAATATAAACATAATTATTTAATTACTCAAACATAACTAACTCAAATTGCTTCTAGTTCAGTAATTAAAAAATAATCAAGCCTTAGTAAGTTTACTTGTTCCTTTTTCAGGGGGTATTACATCTTCCCCCCATTGAGAGAAACATTGTCCCAGTGTTTCTATGAATCTAAAAAAGCAGGATAAGCCTCCTTCATGAACCGTTCATCTTCCCTGGTAGCTTCTTCCGAGCTAAAGTGCTTCCATTGCACTTTAACCTAGGTGATAGCTCACTTCCAAAGCGTTACTTCTCTCAGATCTAGTATACATAGGGGTTCAACCAGAAACTCCCCGTCTGGTTTGGCCTTCCAAAGTTCATAGACAAAATCATCTTTTAAAACCAAAAACAAAAATCATCATTAAGTCAGGTCATTACGTAAATGTATATCTATCTTCTTGTAAGGTATACTTAGCTATATATCCTTATGTCTAATTATATGCCTAGGGTCATAAATATATTCTTTTAAGAATGATACATGGAATTCATTATGTATTCTTATATGGCTAGGCAGGGCTAATTGGTAAGCTATAGGGCCAATGCATGCCAAAACCTGGAAAGTGCCACAGAATCAAGGGGCCAAATTGGCACATCCCCCCCATCGCAAAGTGCTATTTTTGGGTGTAACTCATACATACACCTTATCCCCTACCTGGAACTCCCAATAAATTCTTATTTTACCCCTGTAGGTTTTCTTCCTATCCTAGGCAACCTTCAAATTCCTTCTTATTTTCTTTACTGCACTTTCCATTTCCCTTAACATATCGAGTCCTAATACCATCTTATCCTCTGGACCGCTCCCATTAACAGGTGTCCTAAATTTCTTCCCATACAATACTTTGAACAGACTCATTTTTAAGGATGAATGCTAGCTATTATTATACACAAACTCTACCAAATGCATATGTTCCTCCCATTTAAATGGTTGTTACATCACGAACATTCTCAACATGTCCTCAAGAACTTGGTTTACCCACTCATTCTTCCCATCCATCTAAGGGTGATAGGCGACGTTGAATTGTATTTGAGTACCCAATCCCACAAACAGGGTCTTCCAAAAGGCGGATGTGAATTTCATGTCCCTATCTGATATTACCATTTTAGGTAGCCAATGTAATATAAAAATTTCTTTCATAAAAATTTCAGCAATTTTCATAGTTTTAAATGTGGATTGAATTGGTATAAAATGTGCATATTTACTCAATTTTTCCACCACCACCATTATTGAGTCATTTTGTCCTCTAGATATGGGAAACCTAGTAATAAAATCTAAGGTAATAACTTCCCACTTCCATTTGGGAATGGGTAGAGGATACAACAAACCTGCAGGGTGCTTATGCTCAGCCTTAACCTATTGGCATTCTAGGCATTTGACCAAATAATCATCAGTTTTGGATTGCATTCCAGTCCAAAAATATTTTTTCCTCAATGTTGTTATTAAATTTTAATAACCAGGATGTGCGGTATAAGGAATCTTGTGAGTTTCATCCAAAATTAACTTTTTGAGGGTTTGTTGGTTGGGAATGTATAATATTCCCCTATAAATCAACATCCATTTCTCGTCAACCTCATACCTTAACTGTTTTTCCTTAATATTTTTGTTACACATCAATTTGTCACCATCCCTGCAATCCCCATCCCGCACATTGGAGGGCTCATTCCGTGACCTGTGAGCAGAGACAAGACTTGAAAATACTTTCATTGCATCGCTCTGAAGATGAGCTTTCATTTCCCTGAAGACATCTCCCTGCAAAAAACCCTAAAATAGCTCTTTTTCCATTGGCGCGGTTCCATAGTTCAGTCCTCGCGCCAAGGGGACAAATCCACCAAAGAGGGCATGCCAATTGGCACTCTTTCATAGAGCCGCACCCGCGCCAACCATATTAAGAGGTGTTTTTTAAAAATAAAAGGCAGAAGTTTCGTCCTAACAAATTCCTGGACTGATATCTATCTTGAGTTGGGAGGTTTGGCTACGGATTTCCATAGAGAGGAAGTGGTTTGCCACCTCTCATGGAAGCTTCGTTGATGATAGGGCCAATCCCATATTTATAGGGATCCCAACTCCCCTTCCTCCTTCTATAAAAGCTTGCTCTTCTCCATGGCAAGCTAATCTCCAAGTTCCCAAGAGCTTTCACATCCTTATGTTGCAAGAGCCTTCTTGATTCCCTTAAGGCCAAATCCAAGCAAGGAGACTATTGCCAAGTATCTGGAGAGAGAGGCTTGTCCCATCCTTGACAGGCTTTATTGAGACATGTTGTGCTGACGACTCGCCAAAGGAGAGTGCTGCGTCGAAGCTATGGTTGTATTCTTCTTTTGACTCATTAATGATAAGCGACTATTGGTTATGGTTCCACTCTTGTTCTTGATTATGTTCATGAGTTATGTCCTCTTCGACTGACATATAGTTGTATATACTAGATTTTATGCTTGCGTTTGTGTTTTTTCTTGCATGTGTAGGTGTCCGATCATGGAGATCGTGAGGATTGTGATTTGCCAGGGCAAAGGAACGGGGGCACCACCTCTTCTACAAACGACAGCGTTGGATTCCAGGTAAGCCTTCCTCGCAAGTCAGTTTATTTGCAATTAGGAACCTGCACTGTAGCGTGTTTGATTGTTGCTAGACCCGATCTGGGCTAGTAGGGATCGCCTCTGTCCACAGAGGGGATTTACCTCCTCAACAATTTGGCGACTCCGCTGGGGACTCAGCTTGTTGTTTGATTTGTAAGCTATAGACGGAGCCTGAAGTGCAGCCAGATAGCCTTCGAAACGCTTTTGCTCTGCATTAGCGGAGTAGATCAACGCTGCTTCAGTCAATCTCCGGTTTAGTTTACGGACTGAACAACTTGGAGTATTGTCTTCTCTTTTCGGTCAATTTCTTGGCCTTGCTTGCTTGGTCAGCTCTTTGGACTGGTTTTTTCTGTTTGTTTGGCTTTGTTTTAGCCTTGTCATCACTTGTCTGTGTCTGAGATTGCTTGTTTTTCATTTTCCCATAGTAAACTCGGCTGGCGCGCTTTTTAGTGTGACAGTCGCGCCCATTGGCGCAGGTTGCATGTGTATCACCCGCGCCATTGCCTTTCTGGCACTAATTTCAAGCTCACAGTCGCGCCAATCCTGTGAGCTATTAGGGTTTGCTGTGTTTCAAGCTTTCTGGGGCTGACTTGTGATTTTGATCTTGTTTTTTCGGCTGTTTGAGTGCACTGGAACCTGGTTTGACTGGTTGGAGCCTCGTTCCTTTGGTTGTTTGCCTATTTCTTTCAATTTTGCATACGAGCCCTAGGGCATCTAGGTGCCTTTGTGAGTCAAGCCTCCCTTGGGAGTTTTTGGTTTCCGTTCGTTCAGTCGGCTGTGGGATTGCTTCCTTGCATTCGTTTGACAATTGTCTATCATATTGTTGCGTTTTTTGAGTGACTGATTTCGTTTTCATTCGAATTTCGCTTTGCTTCATTTTGGGCCTAGATCACACGGCTCATTGGTGTCTTTGGGACTTTTCTTGGTTTTGAGAGACTTTTGGTCGATTTGAGATCTGATTGTTTATGCCATTGAGTGAAATTTGCTTGTTTTTGCTCTCTTAATATCATTTCTCGAATTGCTTCTTATTTGTTTTCGGTTTGTTTAGTGCATCTAGCTATCAAACATTGAAAATAAAAAAAATCTCTTTTGCTTTTGGTTGATTAGTGCAAATTGAAATCTTTTCGATTTTGCTAGTAATTAGTAAATTTGAAAGAAAAGTTTTTAGTTTCATTAGTTGCATTAGAGATATCATTGATTGTCTTCTGATCATTTTTGTTTGTGTAAAAAGCTCTCAACTCTTCTGTAGCTAGCTTTCATCGAACGAAATGATGTACTGTGGCATGTAGTTTTGCATTTAGGAGATTTTTGAGACATCACATTCGTTAGGGCCTGAAAACTGAAACGTAATTGAAGATAAACTTTAAAATTTACTCAAATTACACTAAGGCAGCATTGAAATCTAACGAAACACATTTAGAGGTCTAGGCTAGAGACGTGTTCCGGCGTCTTAAAACCTAGTAGCTGTCGTTCGCCTCTTGGCTTTAGATAGCACTAGTACGGACTTGTGCTCCCCGTACTGTCGCGTATATAAAGGGATACCCCACTAGGTTTCAATCCTTTATCCATAGGAAGCCGAGTCTGCCACCCTATACCCGTGATACACCGAACACATCATTTAGGGAGATTGCCTGCACGTACAGAAGGTCCTTGGTTGATTTCTCTTTCATTATTAAAACCAAGGTGTATATTGCAGTTCACAGTTATTTGGTACACCCTTTTGCCTAGTATTCCTGAGTAGTCATTTGATCTTTTCTGACTCCCTAAATTTGAAAGGATCACCAAGCGCTTGTCCTTTCACGCTTGTGTCAAATCTGAAAGAGATAGAGTCACCTTTTCGACCGTTTCTCGACTCTTAAAACATGAAACGGTGAAGTTTCTTATTTTTCAATGTGGTAAAAATTAATCACCCACGATCACATGCCTTGTTAGATTTTTCTTGTTGACCGTTTGATCGTGTGTCTTGAATCTTTTTCAGCCCGTGTGTGTGTTTGATCTTTTTCTCTTGTCATTTCTGCCACAGTGGCAGAACCCTTGGTTTCGTCTACTGGTAGTTCTTATATGGACAATTCATCAGAGGTTTCACAATCCTCTGCTGAACCACAGCAGCCCATTGTTTCCGAGTTTCCTGACGGGGGACCGGTTCTTTCTGAGCAACCCTTTGGGGGACCAGTTAAGTTCGATTAGCCCTTTTCTGACCCTTGGTCTGAATTAAGATTAGGATCTAATTTCCTTTCTCTTACATCGGGTTCGCCTTTTATAGCTGATGTTTTTCCTCCTATTCCTCGCCATCTATTGCAAGATCTAGTGGCAGGCTCAAACATGAGTGATTCTGGTGAGGAAATCCCAACGTTTGGTGAAGACTATCAGCTCTTCCCATGAAGATTATTTCCTGGAGACAACTCTGAACCAGCTGTTATGTCAGCATCTAGTCCCTCACTGCCAGCAGGGTATAGATCGTTGGGTCAGATCATTTCCGCCGCAGCCTCTATGGGAGTGTCAGCTCCTTCGCCGAGGCCTACTTCTCCTTCACCGGGGGTGTCTCCATAGACACCCGTCACTTTTTTACCCGTTCGGCCCACTGTCTGTGTGGCTGCCTCTACACCTGATGTCATGGCACCCTCCGCGAGGGCTATGCTAACTCCTGAAGACATTTATTTAGCGACTGCTATATCGGAGAACATTTCTCCGGAGGAGTATCGGTTGTCCCTACAACAACCGAACCCCGAGGTTGGAGCATCCTCCCAAGATCCCAACCACTCTTATTTTTCACACTATGCACAGGATGGTACACCCGTGTATGATTTTCCAGATCAGTACGATGAGCACGGGGACATTTTATGTCTACCCGCACCTGAGGTTTACCTCCATGCTCAAGGTTTACCTTATAACCAGGCTTATAACCCGCAAGGGAAACCTTTCCAAGGCCAACCTTCAGGCCAACTTGGCTATCGTTATGACCCACAGGGGTAGCCCATGCAAGGCTATCCTGCAGGGCCAACAAGGGCCATCGTATGGTCCGCAAGGATAGTATTACAACCCTTCTGGTCAACCTGTGCAACCTCATCCAGGGTACCAACCGGAACAGGTTTATGGTCCTGGGGGGCATATCCAGCCTTCTCAACCGATGTAATCGTAGTATCCCATTGTTTCCAACGTTTCATATCAGCCAGGACCATCCTATGGTCCTGCTCCAGGTCAAACCGGTTACCAGCAACCACCTGGCCCTATTCCTCCACCAGGCCAACTGGCCCATCCGGTACAACCTGGTGTTTCGCCTCCAGGCCAACCGGCCCATCCGGTACAACCTGGGGCTCCTTTATAGCCAGGTCAACTTGCGCAACCGGCACAGCCTGTCTATCTGGGTCAACCTGTTCACTCAGGGTAGCCCGCTCAGCCGGGTCAACCTGTTCACTCAGGGCAGCCCGCTCATTCCATTAACCCTACCCAGCAGCCGATTTATTCAATTCCGCAGCCAAATCAACAGTTGCGCCCTAGTTATCAGGCTCCACAGGATTCCACTTATCAACAGCCGACTCATCCTCAGGGCGGTTATTATCCTCATGGTCAATCTTAGCCAAATTATAACCAGCCCCGAGGCTCTCAGTATCATCCTCATCCACCCGGTTCTACCTATACTCAGCAGCCAAATCCAAATGCTGCTTACAATGGGTCGACATATAATCAGGGTCCGTACTCTGGTTATCAAGCCCCACACACTGGTTACCAGCAGCCAAATCAGTCTGGTTATACAACCTACATCCCCTACAATCAAAATCCTATGGGACAGAACTCTTGGGGGCAAGGATATTCCCAACCAACGTGGAGTACAGGTACCGGTCCTCATCCCGGGCCTGGCATGCCAGTCAATCTGCCATTGCCGTTCCTGGCCACCTTGGAGTTGCCGGATGTTTCAAAATTGACCAATGATCCGATTTTGCATAATCCTTATTAGCCTCCGGTTCCTACCAAGATACCAGGTGATTGCCCCAAGTTTGAGGGTAAAGCTGGGGAGGACCCCCAAGTGCATGTAATGACGTATCATCTTTGGTGTTCATCTAACTCTTGGGTCTATGATTCAATTCGTCTGTGCCTCTTCCAGTGCACTTTGATTGGAGCTGCTGCTAAGTGGTACATTGATTTATCCCGTGGCATCTTCCAAGATTTCAATTCCTTAGCCATGGCTTTTTTGATGCACTTTCAGTTACCGGTTCGCTATGAAGCCGGGACGCACCTCCTGACTTCTTTGAAGTAGGATAAAGCCACTCACATTTCTGATCACATTCATGAGTGGCGGCGTCGTCGTAGACTGATCAAGTTTCATATACCTGATCAGATACTAACTCACTGGTTCACCACCTCCTTCGTGAATAAAATCGCCCAAGATATTGCGATGGGAGCGTGTGTGATGGAAGAACAAGCCATTGCGTGTGCCCAATATCTGGATCTTGTATATTCTCAGTCCGGCATGCTTTATGATATCTTGCCTGATGCCCCATGCTCTGGAACCTCTAAGGCTCCACCTACCCCTACAGTGGATGGTTTCATTGGTTCCGTGTCTCAGAATTCGAAGAAATCTTTGAATGGGAAGCAGAAGTCTAATTCTTCTAACAATACTCCTGCTCATCCCGCCCCGTCAGATTCTGGCAAAACCGCGGAGGTGAACGCTGTTCAGGCCAATCCTATGGAGAAAAACTCCAAAGGAAAAAAGAAGGGTAAAGGTAAATCCAAATCCAACGCCCCAAAGCCAGAATCCAAATCTTGTACTGAGGATGGTTCTCAACGTAAACCGAAGTACCCCTGCCTCATTTGTGAAGGAGACCATTATACTAAGGATTTTCCATGAGGATCTGAAGTTAGTAAACTTCTCAAAGTCTCTAAAGGGACTCTGGCAGTTCTTAAAGAGCCATTCCTGTCTCAGAAGACCCAGATGGTTTAACAACCATCACCATCTGCACCATTTGGGTCCCAAGTTTTTATGATGAATGGTGCTGCACCTATCTCTGTCGCTACGCGTTTGAAGGATTACAAGGAATTGCGGCAGGCACCTGAGAAGGCAGTTGCGGATGGACCACCTCCCCCACCTGTCTTCGGTTCGTTGGAAATCGAGAAGCCTACTCCTGAACCTGTTGTGAAGCCACCTTCTAAAGGTGTTCTTCAAAGATCTTCTTATAATCCGAATGCCCGTGCTGCTCAGCACTACAATATTGTTGAGGATTTGGCACAGGCGCATTTTTCCATGTCTACACTAGAAGTTCTTCAAAGTTGTCCTTCACAACGGAAGGCTTTATTGTCTGCAATCGGTGGCATTGATCCCGCCGATTCGAGTCTTCTCACCTTTGATTTAGATAATTTCACCCCCCGACTTCCTCATCAGATCGCTCTTGTTATTCAAGTTGGGATTAACAGTCTTAACATCCATAGGGCTGTTGTGGATGAAGGTGCCTCTACCTGTGTTATGTCGTCCGCTTGCTGGAAAGCCATCGGCTCTCCAGCCCTTTCGTCATCTCCTAATGCCCTAGAGGCATTTGATGGTCGGGAATCTAAACCCCTAGGTGTTCTCGAGAGTTTAGCGATCACTTTATAGGGGAAGACTGTTAACGTAGAAGTAGAGGTGGTTGATGCCAGGCTCAACTACAATATACTTCTCGGCCGCAGCTGGACTCATGCCATGCTATGTGTGACATCCACCGTTTTTCGACTTCTTAAGTTCCCTCACGAGGGAAAAATCGTTACGGTGGATCAGTTATCCTTATTCACCTCCACCTCCGAGAAAAACGTTCCATACGTGGATCAGATTCCAAATCCCCCTGACAGTATAGGACCCAGTCTCTTCAAAGACCCCATCCTTATGGGTATTTTTCCCGCACCACCACCACACACCGCTCAAGTTAACATGATTTCCAAGTCTGATGACCCCTGGCTCATCCCTACGCCTGAGCAGGTGTTTGAGTTTGGAGAATCAATGCCCTTGACTCCAGTAGAGATTATCTACTGTGAAATTGTTGCTGCATCTGATCCTCCACCTCCTCAGCATGCTCCTTTGAGCATGGCTCTAGATGTCTACTCTCAATCCCCCTGGCTTGGTAAGGCCGATTCGCCTGATCCTCTCAAAGAGACTTTTCCTTCCGATGAAGCCATTATTGAAACAATGTCTCTTGAGGAGCTGCCTTGGAGCGATGGACATCATCGTTCCTCTTTCATGCCTAGCTTGGGGGCAATGTCAGATTGTCTAGAGTGTTATGCATCTCAGGTTCCTACTCCTCCTCTCCAAACGCCCATCTTGACGCACGAGGTTTTTTTGGAGGGAAACCTGAGTAATATCACTCAAACCATCCCGATCAACATCTTCGTTAAACCGGGGATCATTGAGAATATACACGTGGGAGTGACTTGTTCTCCTGATGAGATTCAAGTATATACTGATATTTTTAAAGAATTCAGAGATGTGTTCGCCTGGTCCTATGAGGAAATGCCTGGGATCGATCTCAGTATCGTAGTGCATGAGATTCCAACCTACCCTGGTGCGAAGCCCGTGCGCCAATGCTTACGCCCCATGCATCCTCGGAAAGTCGCTGCAATTAAGGCAGAAGTTGAAAAACTTCTGAACGCGGGCTTTATTTATCCCATCCCCCTCACAGAATGGGTTTCCAACATTGTCCCTATTGATAAAAAGCAGGGTACTATTAGGGTCTATGTTGATTACCGCGACATTAATCGCGCCTGTCCAAAGGATAACTATCCCACTCCGTTCATAGACCAAATCATCGACGAATGTGCCGGAAGTGAGATTTATTCCTTGATGGACGGTTTCTCAGGGTATAATCCGATCAATATTGCACCTGAGGATCAACACAAGACTACTTTCATCTGTCCGTGGGGTACTTTCGCGTATAAAAATTTCCCGTTTGGCTTGAAGAATGTTGGAGCCACTTTTTAGCGTGTGATGTCTTACGCTTTCCATGACATTCGCCATATCGTTCATCCTTATCTGGACAAATTTCCAGCTCATTTAGCTAGGCGAGAGGACCACCCTGAACACCTCTGCCAAATTTTCCTTCGTTGTAGGCGCTACAGTATTAGGCTTAATCCTCATAAATGTGTCTTCTGTGTCGATTCTGGCCGTCTTTTGGGATTCGTTGTCTCCAAAGACGGAATTCGCCTTGACCCTTTAAAAGTCGAGGCTATCATCAACCTCCCATCACCCTCCTCGTTATACCAGTTACAGAGTCTACAGGGAAAAACGAACTTCCTTCGACACTTTATCCCGAACTACGCGGAGGTGGCTAAAGGATTCACACGCCTATTAAAGCAGAACGTTCCCTTCCATTGGGACGAAATTGCTCAAGAATCCTTTGAGAAGCTAAAGACGTTACTTTTTAATGCTCCTTTGCTTCGTCCTCCTGATTATCACCGCGATTTCACTTTATATCTCGCGGCCGCGTTTAGCACCATAGCTATGGTTCTGGTGCAGGATGATGATGATGGTAATGAACATGTTGTTTATTATCTATCACGGAACCTTCTCGATACATAAACACGTTATGCTCACGTCGAGAAGTTGGCGTTAGCTGCAGTACACGCTGTGCAGTGCTTTCGCCACTACATCCTGTTGCGTATGATAACAGTGGTTTCAGATTGCAACCCCATGACATATATTCTCTCTCGACAACTACTGGGGGGAAAATACTCCAAATGGATAGTTATCCTGCAGGATTTTGACTTAGAGTTCACTACTGCTAAATCAACCAAATCACTCGTTTTCGCGGATCTTATATGCTCACTCCCAACAGACTCCACTCCTTCACTCTCCGAGGATCATATCCCGGACGAAACTCTTTTCCTTATCAGTACTCGCGACCCTTGGTACGGCGACATAATTGTGTATCTTTAGACCTCCACATTTCGGTCTGAGTTGACTAAAGATGCCCGACGTCAGATTCGGCATTAGTCCCAACCCTACCGCATCGTAGGTGATACCTTATACCGCGTTGGAGTAGATTCGGTGCTCCGTCAGTGCCTAACCTTGGAAGAGGCTGAAAGGGTCCTAAATGACTGCCACAATGGTGCCTGTGGTGGAAATATGTCCGGATATGCCACTGCCCAGAAAATTCTGCGAGCAGGTTACTTCTCGCCGTCAATATTCAAAGACTGTATCGTTGCAGTCTGTAAATGTCACACGTGCCAGGTGTTTCAACGCAAGATGCGCGTGCCGCCTCTCCCTTTGCATCCTGTTATTAATGTCGGCCCTTTTTCGAAATGGGGCATGGACTTTATGACGTGTAACCCTCACTCGACCGGGGGGCATGCGTATATAAATTTCGCTGTCGACTACTTCACCAAGTGGGCCGAAGCGATGCCTACACTAGCTACCGATGGTAAGACAGTTGCCCAATTCATATTCAACCACATCATTGCATGTTTCGGGGTCCCGCAAGCCATTGTTACTAACCATGGTACTCATTTCCGAGATTATATGATGGCCGAGCTGACTTCAAGGTTGGGCTTATGCCATGATAGCTCAACGCCATATTACCCTCAGGCAAATGGCCAGGTTGAAGCAGTGAACAAGGTTCTGGTCACTATGCTTCAACGAATAGTTGGTATTCAAAAATCTAATTGGCACCTCCAATTGTTCTCAGCTCTATGGGCATACCGGACGTCTGCAAAGAGTGCAACTGGATTCACACCATTTCAATTGGTGTATGGTCTGGAAGCAACTCTTTCGGTTGAATGCGAGATTCCTTCGTTGAAGTTAGCTATAGAACTTCTACCCGACACTTCTGCTGAGGAAGAGCATTTTTTGTATCTGGGACGGTTAGATGAAAACTGCCGCTTGGCTGCTTTAGTCATTGAAGCACAAAAGAAGCGGGTCGAAGCTCACTTCGATCAATCCGTTTCCCCTCGTTCCTTTGTCGAAGGGGACCTTGTCCTCCTGTACGATCAAGCACATGACAATCTTGGGGCTGGTAAGTTCCAACCTATGTGGCATGGGCCCTACATAGTAAAATGTGTTTTGAAGAATGGGGCTTATGAGCTTATAGATTATGAAGGAGTTACGCTGGCGCAGCCCAGGAATGGGCTGTACCTGAAAAAATACTACGCTTAAAGTCATTTTTGGTGTGGTGTGTGTACATAAGTGTGTGTTTTTTCATTTGTGTGCATGTGTGGTGTGGTGTGTGATGTAAACATCTTTCTGCTGATCGGGTCTTCCTGATTGTGTAGATGTCCATTCATCCATTTGTTGGTTTCGCGGATGGTGCCTCCCGCAGTACCAGGAATCTGTCTTCGGCGGCCTGGGTAATCTATGATCCTGCTGGTGAGTTGGTCAACCTGCAAGGTGTGTGTCTGGGATGTACTACAAATAACATCGCGGAATATAGTGCTATATTAGAATTATTAACTGAGGCTGTAAACCTTGGTATCCGTGAATTACTTGTGTATCTAGACTCACAACTTGTATTATTACAGCTTAATGGTCATTATTCAGTTAGAAACCCATCCATTCTACGTCTGTATCTGCGTATTCGTTTACTGGAAAGAAATTTTGACTATATTACATATCAACATATACCCAGGCATATGAATACATTAAAAGATGTAGTAGCTAATTTGGTGCTAGATAGACATTTGCGCAATTTGTAAAACAACATCACATGAAAAAGAAAGATCCATCCAAAAATAGATATGTATATATATATATATCGAAATTTTTACATAGTGTGTGTCGCATAGAATCAAAAAATATA
Organism: Pinus albicaulis; assembly: GCA_034641835.2. Taxonomy (NCBI): domain Eukaryota; kingdom Viridiplantae; phylum Streptophyta; class Pinopsida; order Pinales; family Pinaceae; genus Pinus; species Pinus albicaulis. The sequence goes on along the minus strand of CM076583.1, from coordinate 555,287,964 downwards.
TATGTTCGTCTTAATACATCCGGAGACGATATGTCTCTCAAAAAATATGCATGATAAAAGCCCTAGGAGTCTAATCCGCATGGTGCTCATGATAACAAGTGACTGCACGCACTAAGCATCTCAGAAGTCGGTGGAGGCGATTAGGCACTCCCATCGTATGTCTCTGGTACGCCATCGGTACATCTGCCAGCTGGGCGTAGTCTGGGATCCCTCGGGCGATACCCTCAAGATTCTGGATCAACTCCCCCCCCCTCTGCACCCTCTGCCTGAGGATCAGGTGCGGGAAGAGTCCTCCGCATGATAGGAGACATACCGGCTGGTCTCTCTGGGCCCACGTCTGCATACATATAAAATGTGCCAGGATGGACATGTATTAACAAAAAAAAATCATAAAACATAAAAATCAAAAAGAGAAGAGGTCATACCCAACTCCTCGTCCAAATCATCTCCCTCCGGCAATGGGAGATCTGGGTCTCCAGTGAAATCGGTTCCTGCATATGGCCAGTCTTCCACTACGATCAACTGATGCCGCAACCACCCAAAAAACTCCGGCGTCTAGGACATCTGTTGGCCTCCTCCAGCTCTCGGCATCAGTGCTGCCCAGCGAGCCATTCTTGGCTCTCGTGGAATCGACTCAGCTACTATGGCCCCTTAGCCCTGGAAGATTGGTAATCATTCCAGAATGAACGATACCAGGATGGAACCGTAGCCAAACTGTTTCAGTTTGGCCTGCTTGCACTTCGTGAGCTGTCTCTTGATATTTATTGTCACTGCTGTGGCCCAGTCGGAGAATAGGGGACCCATGCACTCTGAGGCCAGTAGGAGTTGGTCCTTTGTTGCCTCATGCGGTGCCTGCGATCTCGCGGCCCGCGTGATGGTATGAAGCACTACCGTGAGTGCTAGATCAGGAATGGTATGGATGTCTACCTTTCCACTTCCTGATCCTAGTCGTGCCCGCGGGAACACTCGTGCCATCACTTGCTCCATCTTCTCACCAGATGGTCTGCTCCCTATCAATATGGGCACTGGACCTCTGCGAAATAATCCGGTTATAAAGTATATGTCAGAAACCTCCAGTTCTAATACCTGGTCCCGTAACTTGAACACTTGTTCTTGTTCGTCCCATATGCTGATCAGGTACTGTAGGAGCTCAGGCTGAGCTCGTAAACAAGGTGTCAGGAAGAAATTTTTTAGCCCACAGTTCTTGAGGGAATTCATGCAAGTTTCATTCTCCATGGCTTGTTCATCCTCTTCACCGTGCTCCCTCTTTTTCCACTCAATGACCATTTTGATTGGTTGTCTGCATTGACATGATCAAAAAACTCCAATTAGACCTCTGCTATCCTTGAAAATTCATGCAATTCATTCATTATGTGGAAATTTCAAGCGGAAAATTGTATTGCGCCGCTGGCGCGCCTATTTTCCCAACATTCGCACCAGTTGGCGCGGGCCCTTTGGAAATAAAATTCCATTGGCCCGTGCCAGATACCCGCGCCAATGGGTGGAGCCCTAAAAATTCAAAAATTCCTCATAAGAAGTCTAATATACAATGAAAATCTATGAAAAATGGATTGAAATGGAGTACAAATAAGTGCCTCTTACCTGGAATTGATGGGAATCTGAATGGTAGCCCAGATCGATCGCAATCGCTGTCAGAAGTTCGCACACAAAATGGACCACTGCTGCTCTTCGATGAGGTAAATAGTAAAAAGTAATTTTATTTTTACCATTTGACATATTTATAACTTTTTGAACTCAAAATAGTTATTTTTCTGAATATTTTAATATATTTGCGTCAAAAATGGGTTTTACACTTGCTTTTTGTGCAGCAACAGGTCTTTTACGCAACTTAAACAGTGAAACGAGTTGTATTTTATACTTTTTCGGACTCGGTAAATACACGAAAAAGTCACTCTGGAGTCATCTTTCAACTTTTTTCTAACTCTCTAAACATGAAAAGATTTCCGAGGCCCTTGTCATTTTGATCTCGTTAAAGTGGACACGAATCGACATCTACCCAGTATACGTTTACCCCTTTTCAGGCTGGGATGGATTATTTACGAAAAAGGATTACCCTAGCCTATCGCGACTAGGAGGTTTTCTCGGATATTGTTTTCTACCTTTTCGGGTCCGAGGAACTATTTACGAAAAGGGACCACTGGAGTTTACTTTTCTGCTGTCTTTTCAAACTCTCTAAATATGAAAAGACGCTGAGTTCTCCCTTTGTCAGACTCGTTATACCCTGATGACATTGGATTCAGTCGAAATGACGTTCTCTGAGTTCCTCCTTCCTAGGGCTAGTTAAATGTACTAGGATGGATTCGCCCGAAGGGCGGACTTATATTACAAGCATATGTTATCCCCTTCAATCTTGTTATCAGAAATAATTGGGGTACTCGCCAGAAATGGTTGGGGAAAATGGAACCAGCAGCATTGTCGTGTCGGTAGTATGTCGCTCTTGAACATGGCACTTGTCTGCATTCATGTTGGGTTGGGGACATCTCATCTCGTTATTCACTTGCCTCCATGGGTTTGGATAATCCCTTTTGACCTCTCATCTGTTCTTTGCCTCGTCGCCATGACCTCTGATCCGTTGATGTCAAATACTGCCAAGTCCACTGTCATGTCGTTTATATGTTCAAGAGAAGTTGACCTCTGCAAATATCAACCTCCCTCTGATTCTCGTTTGATCCTGATTCACAAAAAACATCATGTTCCTCTGTCTCATATCGATGATGTGGGAAACACTGTGGCCCACCTTCGATCAAGGTCACTTCCTATCGACTTCAGCCGATTATCCGGGAAGTTGATCTAGAGACTCCCTTATGGTACCTTGGAGCTTGCATGCCTCAATGGCTGGTTCGTCGCATTCGATGTGATGTTTTCATCATTGGCCTCCGATCGAGTGATTCTACGGGTGTTCGACGCTAGCTCATTGATTCGCATGTCGTAGATTGTACCTATAGTACCTTGAGAGCCATTGTCATTATTGGTGGTTCCTCTCACGTCTGTTAACAACTTTCATCATTGGCTGGTAATCAGACGATGTTCTTGCATGTTCGACTCCAGCTCACATATTCACATGCTTGAACTTGTACTTTGTCCGGGTCGAGATGGAGCGCAAGACCCTGGATTGTGTCTGTTGTAATCCAGGCTACGATAGTGGATTATTATGATTATTTACATGACTCACTGATTGGATGGCTGCGACCATACCTAAGTCTATTTATCAATCCTCACTGGATGGCTGCGTCCATGCCTTGGATCTAGATTATTGTACACTCTGTTATGGATGGCTGCGCCCATACCATGCATATATATCATGTATCTGAGACATCAGTTGTACTTCGCTCCGCAGGTTTTCCAATGGCGGTGTTTTCAGTCGGCATGTTCTCGTAAAGCATTTCACCCCTCTCTCTCTCGGGCCTCATGCTTTAGGGGCATCTGTTACACAACAATTTGTCACCGTCCCTGCAATCCCCATCCCATACATTGGAGGGCTCATTCCGTGACCTCTGAGCAGAGACAAGACTTGAAAATACTTTCATTGCATCCCTCTGAAGATGAGCTTTCATTGCCCTGAAGACATCTCCCTGCAAAACACCCTAAAAATAGTTTTTTTTCCATTGGCGCAGTTCCACAGTTCAGTCCTCGCGCCAAGGGGGAAAATCCTCCAAAGAGGGCGTGCCAAATGGCACTTTTTCATAGACCTATTGAGGCTACTGTTGAGGGAGTGGCACAAGGAAAGGGTGCAAGTGTATAGGAGGAGGGTGTTTAGGGTCCTTTTAAGGAGGAGATAGATCTTGAATCTAAGATCAGTGAGATCGAGGCTACTAGGAGCTTCCAGCCTAATGTTTTTCTTCTTGCAATATATACAATGATCAGAGAAGGTAGGGTGTGCCTGGATGCTCACATATTGCTTTTATGGTTTGATCCAAAGCATAAAGAGAGAAATCTAGATACTCCTTGTGTATGGAGTACATTAAGGGATGGTATACAGAGGCAGTTGGATACATAGAGGGATTTGTATGAGGCTCTACTGGGATAGGCACAAGTTGGTGAGGGTCCTAGTACATTAGTACATCCACTACTGTAGCTAGATATCCTCCTACCCGCGCCAACCATATTAAGAGGTGTTTTTTAAAAATAAAAGGCGGAAGTTTCGTCCTAACAAATTCCTGGACTGATATCTCTCTTGAGTTGGGAGGTTTGGCTACGGATTTCCATAGAGAGGAAGTAGTTTGCCACCTCTCATGGAAGCTTCCTTGATGATAGGGCCAATCCCATAATTATAGGGATCCCAACTCCCCTTCCTCCTTCTATAAAAGCTTGCTCATCTCCATGGCAAGCTAATCTCCAAGTTCCAAGAGCTTTCACATCCTTATGCTGCAAGAGCCTTCTTTATTCCCTTAAGGCCAAATCCAAGCAAGGAGACTATTGCCAAGTATCCGGAGAGAGAGGCTTGCCCCATCCTTGACAGGCTTTGTCGAGACATGTTTTGCTGACGACCCGCCAAAGGAGAGTGCTGCGTCGAAGCTATGGTTGTATTCTTCTTTTGACTCTTTAATGATAAGCGACTATTGGTTATGGTTCCACTCTTGTTCTTGATTACGTTCATGAGTTATGTCCTCTTCGACTGACATATAGTTGTATATACTGGATTTTATGCTTGTGTTTGTGTTGTTTCTTGCATGTGCAGGTGTCCGACCACGGAGATCGTGAGGATTGTGATATTCCAGGGGAAAGGAACGGGAGCACCACCTCTTCTACAAACAACAACGTTGGATTCCAGGTAAGCCTTCCTCACAAGTTGGTTTATTTACGATTAGGAACCTGCACTGTAGCATGTTTGATTGTTGCTAGACCTGATCTGGGCTAGTAGGGATCGCCTCTGTCAGCAGAGGGGATTTACCTCCTCAACAATTTTTAATTTTCCCCCCTGCCATAAAAATTGATATTTTGGGTCTTTCAGATTTGCATCCTTAATAAGTTATGAGAAATACTTTTTAGCTTGACTAAATGAAATTTCATACACATAATGAAGTTTCATACTTAAAGCATCAACAACTATATTATCCCTACCCTTCAGATTCTTAATTTCAAAATGGAATTCACTCAAAAAGGCAGCCCACCTAGCTTGTCGAGAATTAAGAGTAGGTTGGTTGAAATAGTTAGTTAAGCTGCCATGATCTACCATTAAGATAAATTTCTTACCTAAAAGGTAATTCCGACACATTTTTAAAGCATGCAGCATCACCACCAATTCCATATTATAAGCTGAGTTTTTCTGTTCATGATATTTTAATTTCCAGGATCCATAGACCACCACTTTACCTTCTTGCATTATTACTTTGCCCACTGCTTCCTTGCTAGAATCTATACACACCAAACACTCCTTTTCAGGATCAACAAATTTCAATAGAGGGGTCGTAGTAATAAAATGTTTTATCTTATCAAAGATGTTTTGACATTATATCGTCCACTGGAAATCTTTCCTTTTCCTCTACAGGGAGGTGATTGGATGAGATATTTTGGAGAATCCTGCTATCAAATATCAGTAATATCCAGCCAGCCCTAGATGTTTCAGGGAAAATCACCCTAGAGGTTTGTTGGGTTTAAACCTCCACAGAGCAGGGGCATGCTACTTAAGAAGGACTCACACAACCATACATGTTCATGAAAAACTAAATAGAGTAGATCGAGGAAGTTACCCGTAGGTCCTACAGTTGAAGCAGATCCCGCGGGGTCCAAACCCCCAGCAACCCTTCTTCCTTCTTAACCTGAAAGACAAGAAGAAACAAGCACGAAGAACTGGTTGTATAGCATATATCTACTCTAAATGTTAGTGAAATCCATATGAAACATTAGATAAACCATAATGAATGCTTAAATAACAATATTCTCATATATGTAAGGAGACACTAACACGTATATTTCGGGAACAAGATGGTACTTCTGTATTATAAATAGCATGTACAGAAATAACGAGTGGAGAGATCACCTGAATCCTTCCACGATCTTCGAGCAGACCGTCGTCCGAATCCGTCCCACCCTTGCCTCGCTAAGATTCCTTCCGAACTGGTGCAAACGAGATGACATATAAAGAGATGAGCATCTCTAGGAAACAAAGGTTTCCTATAATGAACTGGGAAGTGCAGGAGGCACGGGAATTCAGACTTGGATAGGGAATACCAACAGAGTATAATATCAATAAATTCTCTCTCCCTTAGGCCATACACATGAGGTGCTTTTATACTCCCTCAAAGTAGTTTCAACAGTTGGAAACAGTTGGCCACGTGCTGGGGTGGTTGAACTACCTGAGTAACCATCAACCCAGCCCAAAAATAGGGAATTTTTATATATTTTTTAATCATTTTAATGGCATACGCGGAAAAGTCTAGCTGGACTCGCGTATACACGCGGAAAATCACGGGCATAGTCGCGTATGGGGATCTTTACACTGTTTTTTAGTGAATTTGTCCAAGTCTGTAGGAATGGGTGCCCAAAACCATCAAAGCAATCATGAATCATGTCAAGGTGAGAAATGATGCTATAACAGATGCCCCCTAATATATGAGGTCAGAAGGGGTACATGATGGCAGAAATGTATTATGCACATAGAAAGAACTTCGCAAGGACAAGAGAGGACTTCACCAGATTTCAGCCTGCCAAAAACCAATGAAAGAAAACAGAGAGTCAACTCATGCTGAGGAGGGCATACCCATGCTCAGTCAAAATACATCATATGGAAAGTACTGAAATAGATCCAACATGTATACAAGTATAGCTGAACTGAAAGTACACAATGAATCATCTGAGCATGGCCCGGAAATACAAGTTTGAATCAATGTCCAAGTATCACATATAGAAAGCTGATCAAAGATGGTGCAACTGGATGTCTGATCAAAAAAGTAACTGAATCTCCAAGTACCGGATCATAAGAGGTGGATCAAACGGTACAATCACGCAACTCGGGGACCAACATATAAGATGCTGCTGTGCTGAAATGCAACATATAAGGGTGGACGGCATCACTGGCAGATACTGAAAGGACTGTCAAAAGTGAACCGAAAAATGCTGATGCAACCCGAGGTCTTCACCGATCACTATGGCACAATTCTACACAATGGGAATAAATGAGCTGAAGTCGACCATGTGAGAAATCGTTGGATTACCGGGCAATAATGTATCCCGTTAACCAACGCGAGACAACCCACCGATAATGATAATGAGTGTCAAGGTGCCCTAGTACAATCTAACAAGTGCGAATGAATGAGTTGAAGTCGAACACTTGAAAGAATCTACCAATCAGGAGGCAATGATGAATCCCCACTGTCGATAGCGAAGAGTCTGCCACTGATGACTGCAAACCCTAAGGTACTGACAAAAATACTCTAGACCTTATTCCCGGAGCAATGAGTCGGAGTCGATGGGAAAAGATCTGCTGGAAGGAAGGCATTAAGGCATCCCACATCAGTCCAGCGCGAGTGTAACCCGCAGGCCAAGATTTGGAAGGAATCGGACGAAGTAGAGTGATGGAACCAAAACTGAAGTACGTTTCCGATATGCACAAGATGAAGCTAGCGCACGGAAGAAACCCTCTGAACCAACCAATAATGAAAGCTGACACAGAGGCGAGAAATCCACCGATAGGGTCAAATGGAAATCAAGGTACTGCACGAATCTCAAGTGTGATAATGTATGCTGACGTCGAACACAGGGGAAACCACTCAGTCAAAGACCCATAATGATGATCAAATGCTGAGCACAAGGTCACCTATCAATAATGGAAATAGGGCTAGGGTGCGGCTCTAGGTTTGCTCTCAGAGCAATGTGTCGAAGTCGATAAGAGACAAACCCGCCAGCAAGAAGTCAATGGGGAACTTCTCAAACCAACACGAGCAGAAGACCAAAAAATCTGATGTGATAGAACAAGATACTGACAAGACCGGGAAGGCCGACTGAATAATGAGTCAAGAGACACCACAGAATGGCCGACTCTGGTTAGACTTCCCTTGAACGAAAGCACGACTCGTGATGACCATGGCAGTAAAAAGTGTCACTGTATAAGTCTGTTATGCAGGAGGCAGAACAAACTCTCTATATGATTGGAAGAGATAACCAACCGAGGGAGAACTGACAAGTGAAAGAAGGTAAAGGTTGAACCTAGGTCAAAACTAAAACCATCCCAAACATAGGAAATGTATATAAGTATATGTGCTTTGTTCAAGGGTGACAAACTGACTCTGTACTGCCATTAAAACAATGAAGATACATCCCGTTCCCGCTCTTTTTGTTATATTTTATTTTTTTGTCTTTTTCATATAATAAGCCTGAAAAAGAATAAAAGAATGCTATGGTACAATGGATAGAACAAGTATCAAAGAATCAGATGCACTAGTTCCTGGGATTGGAACAATCCTATGCTCAATGCAAGGTAGCGGAAACTGGTAAGCGATACTCAAAGGAACGTTCCATCCATGGGTAAAAAGGGTGTCAAGTCGCGATAGCTAAGTGCATGCAATGGTTAACTTGTACAAATAATCAAGGTCAAAATTTGGCTTAAACACTGAGTCCAAATGAAGCCGGCTAAAGGCTAGGATAAACAAGTAGCCAAAATGCAATGCAGTAATACAACTTAACGACACCAGGGAGCCTCTAGGGTAAAAGCCAGAAAAATGATAGTGAGGAAGAAGAAGAATGAAGCTTCAACACATAAGTCATGGCGGGACTAAAGAGGACTCCCGAGCCTACATAAAATGCAGCATGGGCAACAAGTGATAGCGAGGAACTAACTAGGAAGCCCATGTAAAGGAAGGCTATACCACCAAGTCATGATTAAATAATCGGCGAGTGAAATGGGTGTAATACTCATGACCTGATGGGATTGACCCTATGGCAAGTGATCAGTATGGAGGCTAGTATGCAAGATGCAGCGGAAAGTGATTTTCCTAACCTATATGCCAGTAAAGATCATATACCTGCCGTGACGAGTCGGTAATCATGGATCAAAAACCGGGAAAAATCTCAAATTTGTCAAAATGTACCTGAAAACATACCAAACTGGGCACTTCCAAGCATCCAGGTTATGCAGCTTAAGATAGATCGAAAAAATGAGCATAACAAATTTTTGCGAAAATTTTCAATTTTTTAGGCATAAATAGACAAATTACCTCATATTTGGTTCATTATTGCATTGCTGATTTGGAAAAAAGTGCTCTGGAGCAAAAAAATTCTTTCGTCAAATCAGGAACAACCGACCATCGAATCGCACCGAATTTGTCAGGTAGGCTCTTCAATCATCTTTGCAAATCATTTTGTCCGTTTAGAAATTAAAATTTAGTGATTTTCACCATTAAAACCCTTGCTAAAAAACACGGACTTGCGCATACGCGGGTTCGTAATGGGAAAGTCGCGTATACACGCGACTGTGCATAGAAAAAGTCGCGTATGCGCAGGTCCGAATCAAAAATGCGTGGCTAATGCATGTTTTATTGAAATTTGACAGGATGACAATCTCATGGAGGGAGCGTGAACACAACGCAATTGATCAAGAGGTCATGCAAGATCGAGCATTGCAAAATATTCTTCAAAATTGCGGATTGTTCAAATTTTTCAAAATGCCAAATATGAAAAGCAATGTTCGGTTGCTAGAAATGCTTGTCAATTATTGGGAACCAGACCAAGATTGCTTTGTTATAGATCAGATGCCAATACGCATTGAAGTGGAAGACATATATTTTATCACTGGACTCTCTCGGAGGGGAGAACCAGTAGACTTGCATGGGAAGCCCCTGGGAGGGCTAATCGTGGAAGATTTTGTCCACGTGTATTGCGTAGAGGGTTCCAAGAAAGTTGGAACTCAGATTGCTATTAAAGATTTACGGGATTTGCACATGAAAATCCTCCTTTTCACCATTGGCAGAGTGGCAGGATCTGCCTCTCTACATCAAGCGTCCAGGACGCAAATGAGCATAGCAGTAGAATGTTTGACTCATGTGTATGATTGGTGCACAGCCCTGTTACTGAACATGAAGCAACAGTTGACCTCAATCTGCCAAGTAAAGGCCAAACACTTTGGGTACGGTACTATTTTGATGACATTCTTCTTTGAGAAGATACCAGCATTGAGACCCAGAGTTATCTCTACCATCAGTAGCACGCAGGACCCAAGAATTGCCCATTGGGCGGACATGATGAAGAGATTAGGGGGAAGTGAAGTTCCCCGGACCACTTGGGACGATGAGTTCTTCCTTTGGTGGGGAGAACAAATCATCACAGTGGACGACTATCCCTATGCCAGGATGGACTTCCGTGGAGATCCAGATCTAGTTCTTCCACCAGGCACAGCATGGGGTACAGTCGGTAAGTTTGCAAATTTTTTTGACTTATATAATTTTTTTTGGATTTTTTCAAATATGTATGAAAAAATGAAAATAAACATGTTTTTGATTGGATTCATAATGACTGACAATGTAAACATGATCATGATACAGATATTGGACCAGTGTGACCTGAGGGTTTCCCGCGCCACAAGCGTCGTAGGGGCGAAGCAGATACAGTGGATTCAGATAGGACCCTCCAGGCTATGCAGAGGAACTTGGAGGGGTTAACCCGCCAAATACCTATGGCTGCCATGGAAGACCTGCCGGAAGCCATCCAGAGACGGGTGGTAGGAGTGCCCCGAGACTGGGTACGACTATTCCACCGAGTTGCCACCGTGGTCACGTTTTATAGGAACACGACTTCTGGGCAGGGACCTCAGGAGTAGACAGATATTATGTATTAGATGACTGTATATTCTTTTTTGAGACTGAACATGATCGGGCATAAGCCCAAATTTTGTATGACCTTATGGATCCAAATTTTTGTAAAGTTTTTGAACACTCTGATGATATATATACAGCGATATTTGATGTGATGTGATAAATGTATCAAAATGTATGATGTTTTTTATGATTAAATTTTATTGAATGGAATGATTAATATGTCAATCAATTGCTTGATTAGCTAATGAGTCTGCTAACCAATTTTCAGCTCGAGGAATATGAATGAAAGTTAAAAATTGAAATGATCTTTGTAACAAACGTACCCTCAAGAACAACCGTAATAAAAATGGGTCACGAACCCGATAAGTATTGTTCAACTGCGACACCACCAGCTGAGAGTCCAAGAAAACTACCAACGAATCAACACCCAAAGATATTGCCTCCGAGAGTAGATAAACAACTACAGTGTATTCTGCTATATTATTGGAAGCAGGACCAATGCAGACCCCTCTTGATACTAATAGCTGACCGGAAGGATAATGAAGCACCCAAGCCGCGGAAGCTAAGTTCCGGGTGTGTCTACTAGCACCATCGGCGAAACCAAAATGACTCATGACATCCAACACAACCTGCCAAAGCAGATAAAAAACATCACCAACTCATCAAAGATCGAAAATCAACCAGATATGTACAAAACAAAACTACTATATACAAAAGCAACATGCCAGGCCGAAGCCTAGGCATAATACTTCTTCAAATAGAGCCCATTTCGGGGCTCCGGCAACTCGTTCCCTTCGAAATCAACCAAGGTATACGCTCCTTTCTTAAGGACTTTTTTAACGATATAGGGGCCATACCACATAGACTTAAACTTTCTTGCCCCCAGGGCATCTTTTTCTTGGGCATAGACCAAAACAAGGTCACCTTCCGAAAAAACCCTGGGTTTGACTGCCTTATCGTACTGAACTTTAACTCGGTTTTTATGCGCTTCATTCATCGTGGCGGCATCCCAACGCTGCTCATAGAGATGTTCCAGATGAAGGAGCCGTTCTTCAAGACTAGAAGTGTCAGGAAGAAGTTCAACAACTAACTTAAGAGAAGGAATCTCACATTCAATAGGAAATACGGATTCCACCCCGTGCACTAGCTGAAACGGAGTAAAGCCAGTTGCAATTTTCACTGACGTCTTGTATGCCCAAAGTGCAGGATATAGCATAATATGCCAGTTGGATCTAGCTTTATCAATTGTCCTTTGAAGAATTGTCTTCAAGGATTTATTCACGGCTTCCATTTGCCCATTGGCTTGAGGATAATACGGAGACGAATGCTCCTGCCGGAAACCCAATTTGAGAGCCAACTCAGCCATCATACTATTCTGAAAATGACTACCATGGTCAGTGACAATCTCTCGAGGAATACCAAAACGAGTGATAACCTGGTTGAAAAGGAAAAGAGTTGCAGTCTCACCATCATTCCCAAAAGTAGGCATAGCCTCGACCCACTTTGTAAAGTAGTCTACTACTACAATAATGTACTTGTGACCTTTAGCTGAAGGCGGGTTACAAGTAGTATAATCAATACCCCACTTTGTAAAGGGGCCGACAGTAATGACTGGAAAAAGCGGAGCTGGATGAGCGCGCATTTTTCGAGTATAGACTTGACACGGATGACACTTTTTGACCGATTCGATACAATCTTTGAAAATCGAGGGCCAAAAGTACCCAGCACGCAAGATTTTTTGGGCTGTAGCAAGCCCAGATAAATGACCTCCACAAGCTCCACTTTGGGAATCATTCAGCACAGCCTCAGCTTCTTCGAGAGTTAAGCAGCGTCTTAGGATTGAATCAAGCCCTCGACGGTATAAAGCATCACCAATAATCAAATAATTCTTGGCCAAGTGACGCAGCTTACGACGCTCATCTTTCGAAAAAGTAGAGGGAAACTTCGCAGTCTGGAGATACACAATGATATCTCCGTACCAAGGATCCTATGAAGAGATAAGAAACAAATTTTCATCCAGAAAGGATTCATCATAGATCATCTCTTCCCCACAGGGCAACTCGGAGATCAATTCTCCGCGAAAACCAATGATTCTTGGACTTGGCAGACATAAACTCAAGATCAAATTCCTGTAAAATCACAATCCATCTATTATATTTGCCCCCAATCACTCACCTACTGAGGACAAACTAAAATGGATTGGCAGTTGCCAAAACATAAGTTTTGCGAAGAATAATGTAATGCCGGAGTCGCTGCATAGCATGAACTGCTGCTAAGGCTAACTTTTCTATCGGAGTGTACCGGAGTTCAGGTCCTACCAAGCCTCGACTAAGGTAGTAAATAACATGCTCTGCAAGAGCATCATCCTCCTGAACCAGAACCATACCAATGGTAGATTCTGTTGCTGCCAGATACAAAAGGAAATCCCTGCTATAATCAGGTGGACTCAATAAAGGAGCAGAGGTCAATGCTTTCTTCAAAGCATCGAATGAGCGTTGAGCATAGTCGTCCCAAAGAAAATGAACTCCTTTCTTCAACAATCTCATAAATCCCTTTGTAAATTCAGCATAATTTACGATAAATCTATGAAGAAAATTAGACTTCCCTTGTAGACTTTGAAGCTGACGAATTGAGGACGGGGGAGGCAACCGAAGTATTGCCTCAACCTTGAAGGGATCTACCCTATTACCTTCCTTGGACACAATGAATCCCAATAGCCGACCGGATGTAACTGCGAAAACACACTTGTTCGGATTCAATCTGATCTTATAGAACCGACATCATTCAAATACTTGCCGGAGGTGACCAGGATGATCCATCCTCTTTCTAGAATGAGCAGCTAAATCATCCAAGTATGCCTCAATAATCTTTTTGATGTCGTAGAAGGTATATGACATGGCCCGCTGAAAGGTAGCCCCAACATTTTTAAGACCAAAAGGCATCTTCTTGTATGCAAATGTACCCTAGGGACAAATAAAGGCAGTCTTATGCTGATCTTCAGGACGGATAGTAATCTGATTATATCCGGAGAAACCGTCCATGAAGGAGAAAATCTCATTACCAGCACACTCGTCAATGATCTGATCGATAAATGGTGTGGGGTAATTATCTTTAGGACATGCTTTATTTAGGTCTCTGAAATCAATGCACACTCGAATCGTTCCTTGCTTTTTATCTACAGGAATGGGATTTGAAACCCATTCAGTCAAAGGAACCGGGAAAATGAATCCCGCCTTAAGCAGCTTCTCAACTTCAGCTTTGATAGTTGTTGCCTTTCTAGGATTGACCGGACGAAGTTTTCGCCTCACCGGCTTAGCGTTTTCATACGTCTTGATCTCATGCTGGAAAATATATGGGTCTATTCCAGGAATTTCCTCATAAGACCAAGAAAATACATCCCTATACTCTTTAAAGAGCTCGGTGTAAATTTGAACCTCTTCACGGGAACATTCAGCTCCGATGAAGACATTCTTGATAATATTGGGATCCCTGGAAATGTTCACCGGGATAGTAGGAGAAATCACAGCCATGTTCCCTTCAACATAAACCTGTGTTGGTGCTAAAGGGTTCAAGACTGGGTGAACAGGACCAGGAGACTGAGGACTTGGAAAACTAGTTTCAACTTCGCTCAAGTCAGGTAAAAAGTAAGACCGATGATGCAAGTCATCCCATGGTCTATCTATACCAGTCATGGCTTCCAGGATGGCCTCTTCAGATGGAAGAGTGGTATCAAGGCAATCCTGGGCAGAAGAAGAACTAAGTGCCCAAACCGGAGCCACATCTCCATCCAACTCTTCCGGTGAAAGAGGAGCTGGAATGGATTCTGCAGAGTCAACAACAGACTGATAGGCAATCTCAGCTGCAGAAATAGGAAATGCCATTCCACCCACTTGACCTTCTGCTAATGTGGAAGTAGGGGAAGGTAAGGTCCAAGGGTCCGAAAAATAATGAGTTCTGAAGAACTCTCTTCGAAGAGGAGCCTTGGAGGATGAAATAGCATTAATATGAACCGTAGGAGGAGGAATATCGAAAGTACCCATCAAAGAAGAATACATTCCAACTCCTAAATTCTCAATAGGCGCCTTAGAATTATCCAACTTAGGAATAGATGAGTGAGTAGACGCATTCGGGTCTATAGGAGGACAGTCCAGTTGATCGACTGTAACAATCCTCCCTTCGTGGGGGAAACATATAATGCGAAATAATGAGGATGCAATGGCATCCATCTCATAAATCTAGTTTCTCCCCAACAGAAGGTTGTAGTCCAAGCTTGCGTCCACTACCTCAACCTCTATATTGACAGTTTTGCCCCCAACACAGATGGGCAAAGCTGGGACAATACCATGGGGTCTGTGAGAATGACCATCGAACGAAGTCAGAACAGTGCTAGATGGAACAGCTTTGGGAGATCCAAGTGTCTTCCAGCATGCGAGAGACATCACGCATGTGGAAGCACCCTCATCAACAACCGTCCGAAAGATGTTACACTTTCGGTACGATGATTTAATATGAAAAGCCATGTGATGAGGAAGTCTCTTCTTAAAATTAGTCATATCAAAAGTAATCAGAAGAGAATTTTTTGGATCAATAACCCCAATGGCAATGAGCAAAGCACTACGCTGAACCGGACAAGACTGGAGTACCTCTAAAGCTGACATAGCACAAGGACTCTGTGCCATATCTTCCACAATCGAGTAGTTCTGGGCAGCCCTAGCATTCAGATTAATCATTGATCGCTTAGAAGATGCTTTGGGCATCCGAGGCATAGACTCAACAGTAGGCTTCGTGATGTGAAGCGGCTCAGTAGCATCAGGAACATCCTTAGCTTTCGAAGACTCTTCTCCGCCATAATCACGGGATCTCGTAGCGATATTCGCATGAGCACTCATCATGAAAATGTTCGATGGAATTTCCCCTTCCTCGGTGCCTCCAGAGGAAGCCCCAGGATTTTGGTTCGCGCCAACAACTAATTGTTGCCCTTGGGAAAAAGGGTTTGTTAACACAGCCTGGGAATTAGAAGAACCCTGCTGGGCTAACAAGCGCTGCGCATCCTAAATTTTAGGGCAAAGGTGTGTAAGATGGTCTCCAACACATAGCTTGCATGGAAACTTCACTTTCCTTTTCTCCTTTGGACCCTCACCAACATGCTCGTTGGTTTTATTTGCATTACCCTTCCCATTCTTGCCCTTCTTCTTGTTATTTCGTCCCTTCTTCTTCCCATCGGATTGTTGATTTTCTTTGGGATCAGAAGCTTGGACAACATTTATGGACAAAGACTGGGAAGGTGATGACTCAGCAGGCACATCCTGACCACAAGGAGCAGATTGCAAAGAAAACTACTGCAGTTGAGTAAGCAGGTTGGCTGCACCACTATTGATTGATCCAATCAGTCCGTCGCCATGAGGACAGGGCTTAGTTTTCGACAAATCTAATTTGGAGCGAGGAGCATTGGGAAAATACTTGTGAAGGACCCCAGACTGAGAATATATCAACTCTAGCTGCTGGACCCTAAAAATGGCCTGCTCCTCGGAAAATACCCCTGAGAGGGATACATCTTTCAAAATATCTGACTGCAGAGATTTGAGAAACCATTCCGAAAGGAATTCACCTGGAATATGAGCTTTAATCAGCCTCTTCCTTCTCCTCCATTCCTGAATGTGATCAGAAATGTGGGTTGCATCGTCATGTTTAAAATTAGCTAGGAGTTCAATCCCAGCATCATATCGAACAGGAAACTGGAAATGGTTCAGAAATGTAACAGCCAGTTCTCCAAATGTAGCAAAACTACCCCCAGTTAGCTCAATATACCATTTGGCAGCGTTTCCAGTTAGGGTGCGTTGAAATAATCTCAACCTAATCGAATCATCGATCAGGGAGTTCGAAGAACACCATAAATGGAAAGTGGTAATGTGGTCAGCCGGATCTTCTCCATTCTTACCTTCAAACTTTGGAATGTCTGAAGGAAGTTTGGTGGGAACCGGAGGCCACCCCGGACCATAACGAATCAGATCATTAGTCAACTTCGACAGATCTGGCAAGTTTAACGTTGCCAGAAAAGGTAAGCGAGGTGGAGCCTGAGGATTCCATCCTTGATGGGATGGATTTTTTGAACCTCTAATTAAACTGAGAGGGGGGGTGAATCAGTTTAATACATTCCTGATATTTTAAAACTTTTCATTAAAATTATTTACACCTTCATTTCAAACTCAATTTGATGTGAGAGTAATTTTAGAATGTAATCAGAAAGTATTAGTTTAATAGAGCAGTAGACTTAATATGAGAGCACCAAGTATTAAGCAAATGATACATATCAGATCAATACATAAATCATGCACAGAGACACCAGACATAAGTGGAAACCCATAAAGGGAGAAAACCACATCTTATTATTGTTGTGATGCAAAGACAAGCTCCAACTCCCTCTCACCACTATTTTTTGTAGGCACCAACCTACAGGAGGCTCTATCCTCAATTCTGCAAGCTACAACTTGCAAGGAAGCACCAACTCCCTTCAATTTTCTGTAGGCACCAACCCCGCCGCCCACAATCGACGCCTATCGTTTCGTAACTTGATAGGGAAGCTCCAACTTCCTCATTTTCTAAAACCGAATGTTTGCCGATTTACCTCGTATATCGCCCCCATTCTCATTCAATCTTCTCTCGCTCTATATATTATGCATTCTCTCTATATATTCTCTCTCCCTTGCTCTCAAAAACTCACTTTGCATATCAAGATGATATTATTTATAGATTTCCTCACATGACTGTTTGTATTCTGCTTGGAATTCAAAATGGAAAGTCATGTCTCTTTTCCTTCTGCCTTCTCACTCCTTTTATCAGCTTACTCAGAAATTGTAACTGTAGGTGTCAATTTTAACATTACAGTGGGAGTTTGTTTTCCCTCGGAGACTTGCCAATGCATCACAAACAATAAAAACAATTAAAATATTTACATTCATATTACAAAGTGAACTCTAGCTCAACTCATTTAGTCTTTTGAATCGATGCGCATTTGTCTTTTCTTTGGCTGTCTTTGTCCTTTTTGTGACTGTGTTTTATCTCCTCTCGGCTCTATTTGCTTTTCTGTCCTCTGTGGGGTTGTAACAACTGCATACGTGTAACTCTGCCTTTTAAATAAATGAAATGCAATTGCTGACTTTTTAAATCAGGGAAATTCCAACCCTTTTCTTGCCACGAGTGTCTTGTTGATGTGGAAGTTCCACAGGCGGAACGAACATAGATCATAGTCGTTGTATATTAATAATCGCCCTCCCATTAAGCTGAGGCCCGAGGGTTCACAACCCATGTGGCATATTTTAATACAACTGCAACCGTGTTTTATATATCTAACAACAATCATTTTATACATAAACAATCGCCCTCCACCTTAAGCCTTTGGTCTTATACTACAATCCAATAAGTCGAATCACAACCACTAATATATGAAAGGGTCGGGCCCCACATCTCCGTCGGCGGATCGGTGGTGTCAAACGAAAACTTGCGATTGCGATTGATCAAACGGATGTGATGACCACATAAAATATGTCTCATAGCGCAATCGGGTCCGAAATTTGAACAAATGCAATCGGGGCGCATAATAGAAAAGTTTCGATTGCGATCAGAACACAGATGCGATTTGTACATATTAATTCCCGCACATAACAGGATCAGGTCCGCCACTTCAATCGCAGCATATTAAAAAAGACTTGCAATCAATCGGAAAGACCCGATTGCGATTAAGATCCCAGACGTGATTGAACCGATTAACTCCATCGTATAACTGCCATCAGGTCCGCCACTTGATCGGAGCATATTACAAAAGACTTGCGATCAATCGGAAAGTTCCGATTGCGATTAAGATCCCGGACACGATTGAACCGATTAACTCCATCGTATAACGCCATCGGGTCCGCCACTTGATCGGAGCATATTACAAAAGACTTGCGATCAATCGGAAAGTTCTGATTGCGATTAAGATCCCAGACGCGATTGAACCGATTAACTCCATCGTATAACGCCATCGGGTCCGCCACTTGATCAGAGCATATTACAAAAGACTTGCGATTGAACCTTTTCTCTAATTGTGATTGGGTGAGGGGTCCCACCTTATAAGCCATTTCGTTTTGATAGAACCTTTGGTTATATAGATATAAAGTGCTCTTCTTGTATATAACTAATATATATGTTTATATATATATTTTGCTGCTGGAGTGAAGTGATTCTTAATATGGTTCGCATTATAAGTGCATTGCCTCGCTCGGAGTTAAGCGATTCCCTAAAAGGGATTATGTATTATATGTATAACACCTATTGGAGTGTGCGATTCCTGCACTTTGTAACGGCTCTCTGCCTCTGTCACTTAGTCTATGCCTCTGCCTCTGCTGCTTTTGTCGCTCTGCCTCTGTCTCTACCTTTCGATAACGGTTCTTCACTGTGCTTCTATGACTGTTACATTTTGACTTTCTTCTTGCTACCTCTATTGCTTTCGATGTGCCTCTTTTGCCTTCCTCCCCGCCGCCTGGCTCGAGTGCCGCTCCTTGCTTGAGTGTCACCCCTGCCATCATTGTGTTATTTTCCAACAACCTCTTTGGGCACGATGGCAATCCTCACTTTCCATGTTTTCTTTCTTTCTTGTTGCTTGCTCTTCCTGTTTGCCTGCTCTTCCTCCTGTTGTTTGTTCTTCCTCCCCCTTTGACATCAATGGCAAAGGACGACGCCTCATCTCTCTGTATGGGTTTTGTCGTTGTATTTCCTTTCTCTGAGTTACGTTTAGGTCCTCTTCTGCTGAAATTGGACTATGCTGCTCCAGAGTGATGTATGAAACTTGTTGAGAGAACACTTTGGTATAGTGAGCCGATATATCTTTTATAGTTGTGTTTCATTTGTAGTGGCTATAATATGTGCTAGATTGCAGACAAAGGTGATGCATTTTACGATTGAAAGGTTCTTGTTGCTTCTGAATGCTGATAATATTGATAATGATGATAATACTGATAATGCTGATCTTGTGGACTTGTTTTAAGCTTATCTTGCTGGTTGTTCTCCCCCTGGAATGATATCTTCATTTTGTTCTCCCCCTGAGACTGTACTTTCTCTTCATATTAGAGAATAGTATCTACAGATACTACCCCTATTCTGTCTCTCAAGTATTCGAATGGTTCTCTGGCAAGTGGTTTGGTAAATATATCTGTTATCTGTTGTTTCGTTGATACATAGTCCAGTTTAACTATCTTCTGAGCCACTTGTTCTCGGAGAAAATGATACTTGATTGGTATATGTTTAGTTTTTTAATGAAGCACAGTATTTTTAGATATACTTATAGCACTTGTATTATCACATTTGATTGAGATAGGTTCATTAATGCTTACCTTCATGTCTTGAAGAGTCTGCTTCATCCACATGACTGGTGTACAACATGCCGTGGTTGTTATATATTCTCGCTTAGAGAACGAGATTGTGAGATATGGATGTTTGTTTCTCGCTTAGCCATGCCACTGCTTAGCCATGCCACCGCACTTTTTCCCACTCTGCCACCGCACTTTCTCCTAGATAGAATGCACCCACTTGTACTCTTCCTCACCATCCACACAGCATGGCCCAATCTCGCATCCGTGTACGCTCGTTAAGGTGAAGCTTTTGCCTTTAGGATACCAAAGCCCATATTGTGTTGTTCCTTGTAGATATCCAAGTATTCTTTTTACTGCTAGAAGATGGTTTTGTTTGGGTGCTGCTTGATATCAAGCCACTAGTCCTACTGCTAGCATGATGTATGGTCTAGAAGCTGCCGTTGCCAATTGTGCTCCCTATCATGGATCTCGTAGAATTTTTGATCTACATCCGTTAATCTACTCATCGAAGACACACCTTGCATCCCGTGATCATGGGGGTTGTCAAATGGGTTTGCAGCCTCCTATTTTGAATTTTTCAAAGATTTCTTTTAAGTAATTTTCTTTGAGAAATGAATGTGCTCGTGTTCTTTGCCGAATTTGCGCTCAAAAGTAGAAATCGAGTTTCAATCACTAACATTTCAAACTCTGATTTCATCTCTTCTGCAAATCCTTTTGCTAGCTCATCTCTATTTCTTCCAAACATAATGTCATCAACATATACTACAAAAATTAGGAGTTTATTTTCATGCACTTTTATGTATAGATTGTTGTCTACTCCACCTCTTTTAAAACCCTATTTTTGCAAATATTTATCCAGTCTTGAGTACCAAGCATGAGGAGTATATTTCAGTCCATATAGGGCCTTCTTCAGTCTACAGACATAGTCTTGTTTGTCTGTCAATGAGAAACCATCTGGTTGTTCCATGTACACTTCTTTTTCTAGATCTCCATTAAGAAAAGAAGATTTTACATCCATTTGATATACCTTGAAGTCTTGGTAGCATGAAAATGCCAGGAAAATTCTGATAGCTTCCATTCTCGTTGTAAGTAAAATGTTTCTTCATAATCAAGTCCTTCAATTTGTGAGTATCCTTTTGCGTAATTGTACCGGCTTTGTCTTCGATTACTTGTCCTCGCTCATTCATTTGTTTACTGAATACCATTTTTGAACCAATGATATTTTTCTTCTCTACCAAGTCTAGAAACTATTCGTGTATTGTTTTTTCTCAATTTGATCCAATTCTTCATTCATTGCTTTTATCCAATACTTGTCCTTGTTGGCTTCTTCAAATTTCTTTGGCTCTATTTGTGATACCATGGCTATGTATACTTCTTCTGTTTGTTCTGTTAGCTGCCTTCTTGTCTGGACTCCTGCTTTCTTGTCTCCCATGATCTGATCTTCAGGATGATTCTTCTGAGTGTATCTTGAGGGGGTTTTTGAGCTCAATTCTGCATCTTCTGTTGTCTTGCTGGTTTCATCATCATTCTGGTCTTCTTCTTCATGATTATCTGATGGACTGCAGCAATCTGTATTTCTTGTATTGTTTGGAAATTCTTCATCAATGCTTTCTACTATTTTTCGAAGAGTCTTGTTGTAGCACCTGTACCCTTTACTTTTGGATGCATATCCTAGAAATATCCCTTCATCTGTTCTTGCATCAAATTTCCCAAGATTTTCATCATTATTCTTTATGTAACACTTGCTTCCAAAGATTCTAAAATGTTTGATTGAAGCAGGTTTCCCATGCCATAGTTCATAGGGAGTCTTGTCACTGCTTGGCCTTAAGTGAGCTTTATTAAGGATATGCACCACTGTATGTACTACTTCTGCCCAGAAGGTTTGAGCAATATTTCTTTCATGCATCATGGCTCTGACTATTTGATGTACAGACCTGTTTTATCTCTCTGCTACTCCATTTTGTTGAGGTGTTCTTGCAATAGTAAATTTTTGCTTTCTTCCATGTTCATTGCATAGGTCTACAAAGTCATAATCTGTGAATTCACCTCCTCTGTCTGATCTGATGCATTTCAGCTTGCACCCTGTTTGATTTTCTGCTAATGCTTTGAAGATCTTAAATTTTTCCAGAGCTTCTAATTTATTCTTGAGAAATGCAACCCATGTCATTCTGGAGAATTCATCTATTATCAGCATGAAATAGGATTCTCCACTTGGTGTCCTAGTTCTAGCAGATCCACACAGGTTCATGTGCACAAGCTGGAGTGGTCTTCTTGTTGACAACTCCTCTTTAGATTTAAAGGATGTGCGAGTCTGTTTCGCCAATTGACAAGATTTGCATATAGTACTTGAAGGCATTTTTATTTCTAGCATATCTCTGACATATTTCTTTTTTCTCAGTCTAATAATATGGTCAAAGCTGAGATGTCCCAATCTCCTATGCCACAACCATGACTCCTCAAGTTTTCTAAGATGGCAGGCTTCATCTTCCTCTTTCACTATGTATACATTGTTCTCCGTTCGAACACCTTTGAGTAGAGTCGTTCCTGTTGTGCTTGACCTGACTACACAATCTTGTGCTCTAAAAGAACTTCACAGCCTTTGTCACACATCTGACTGGCACTCAGTAAATTTTCTTTCAGTCCATCCACAAATAGTACATCTTGGGCCTTTCCTCTACCATTGTCTATGCTGACTGAGCCTTTTCCCTTGATCTTTCCTGACTTATCATTGCCAAAATTAACATCGCCAGATTTCTTTTCATCAAGAGTTATAAACTTGCTTCTGTCTCCAGTCATGTGTTTAGAGCAGCCATTGTCCAAATACCACTGGCTTTTCAGATTTTGAGCAGTTAGAGCCAGGTCACACTTATTCTCCTTCTTTTTCCACTGGAGGCATCCTTCTATTTGATATCTTTTGTGAGGTGATGAATTGCATCCTTTCAGAGGACATTTAAAAGGCATATGTCCAGCTTGATTACATATAAAGCATTTGATCATAGTTTTTGCAGAATTGTGAGTATGAGAAAAATTTATTTGATTCATAAACCTCCTTGAGGTGTTGGAAATCAATCTTTGTCCATACTTTTTACACTCAATGATTTTATGGCCAAATTCTTTACAATAAAAACAGTAACCATAGAAACTGTTTGCATAACTGGTGTAAGGCTATCCTTTCCATTTTTTTGCTTGAGATACCCTCTTCCATGCTTGCATCTTTTGTTGGTTTGAATCATTCCTCCTTGCATGACAATATGAAGCAATGTTTCCTGGCTTGTGGCAGACATAACAGGTGGCATTCTTCATAGGAGGCAAGAATCTCCTCTGATGACTTCCAAATTTGATATACTCAGGGGCAGATGATTATTTTTATGCCATCTTAGTATTCATTATATTCCTTGTTACTAGAGATTTCTTCTGATCTTTTTCATCCTGATTACATGTTTCTTCTTTTGTAGGAATTGTCTGGGCTTATTCACCAATCTTCTTTGCTTTTACAAAAATTATATTTTTGTTTTCCTTTTCTTTACCTTTACTCGATTCTCCTTCATATCCTATTCCTGTTTTTATCATTGGGGATCTTTGAGCAATCGGGATATCATTCAACTTGCTAAAGCTTGTTGTTTGGGAAGAGTTTATAACCACTGTCCTTTGAGAATTTTCTAGTTTCTTCCTGAGACATACCACTTCTTCCTCCAACTTCTCTTGTTCTTGGGTTTTATCCTTGATTTGCTGAAGTAATACATCTTCTATCTTCTTGGCTTCTTCAAGCTTTACCTTCAGCTGCATGAGGACTTCTAAATTTTGTTCTTCTTTCTTAACACATTTGAGGAAAATATCTTTTTGTTTTCTGCATTTTAGTTTGAGTCTGTCAATCTCTTCCAGAGCACTTCTTAGCTCCCCCTCAAGGTCGACTTCCCCTTCTTCTTCTTCATCTTCTAGTAGGATTCCCTCAAGATCTTCTATGGCCATCAATAAAAAATCTGAGGTTCCTTCTTCACTTGAGGGTTCATCTGAATCTTCAGATGTACTGCTGTCTTATTGAGCATAGAAATATTTTCTGCTGAACTTCCTTCCCTTCTGCCAGTTCTTTGATTTATTCTTTTCTGAATCTTGAGCTTGATTCCTTGCATTCTTGTGAGGACACTTAGTAGCATAGTGTCCAATTATTCCACAGTTAAAGCACTTGAAAGGAAGTTTGCCTTTGTATTTACCTGAACCTCTATCCAGTTTCTTGACAAATTTTGCTTCTTCTTCATCTGAGCAAGAGCATATTTCTTCCTCTTCTTCTTTCTTCTTTTCTATTTTAAAGGTTGCTTCCCTTGAACTTGGTTTCTTCTGTGGGAGCCTCATTTCATAGGCTGTTAGATTTCCAAGTAGTTTGCTCAAAATAAAGTCTTCCAATCCGTTTGTCTCTTGTCATGTACACCTTGGGATTTTCGAATGGGAGGATCCTTTAATCTATATCACAACTATAACTTTTCCATGGTTTCTCCAAGAGCTTTCATATTGTTAACAATTTCTGTAACTTTTAAGAAGAAGCTGCCATCATCTTCATCATCATTCATTTTTAAGTTTTCAAACTGGGCTCTATATACTTGAAGTTTGGCAGTTTTTACTTTATGGTCTCCCTCATGTATGTTCTCAAGAGTATCCCATATTTTCTTGGCAGTGTCTTTGTGCATTACTTTAATAAACTCTGCTTCACATAATCCATTCAGGATGGCATTCATGGCTTTTGCATTAGCTACAAAATCTTGTTTTGAGTCCTTTTCTGAGTCAGTTGCCTTAGGTTCATATCCTAATTGCACAGAGAAAGCCCGCATCTCTATTCCTAGAGACATTATGTATGTCTTCATTTCCCATTTCTCTGTAAAAGCATAATTTTCAATTTCCTGAAGAAAGGGGCTTTATTGGTTGAGCATCCTTCTTTACTAGCCATCTTGGGAACCTAGATCGGATTTCTGGGCTGTTAGACTTGTACAATGGAACTTGCTCTTACAATGGAACTTGCTCCGATAATTATTAATTGTTGAATCCTCTAATTAACCGAGAGGGGGTGAATCAATGTGATTACATTCCCCGATCTTTAAAAAATTTCATTAAACCTTATTTACACCTTAACTTATGTCCAACTTAATATGTGAGAAATCTTAGAATGTGAGCAGCAAGTATTAATATAATATAACAATAGACTTAATATGAGAGCAAAAGGTATTAAGCAGATGATATAAATCAGATCAACACATAAAAATCATGCACAGAGACACTAGATATAAGTGGAAACCCATAAAGGGAGAAAACCACATCTTATTATTGTTGTGATGCAAAGGAAAGCTCCAACTCCCTCTCACAATCGCTTCTGTGCACCAACCCACAGAGGCTCCTACCTCAATTCGCAAAGCTACAATTGCAAGGAAGCACCAACTCCCTTCAGCTTTTCCGCAGTACCAACCCCGCCCGCCCATAACCGACAACATCGTCGCAACTTGATAGGGAAGCTCCAACTTCCTCAATTTATCAAACTGAATGTTTGTTGATTTACCTCAGATATCAGCTCTGTTCTGTAGCTTCTATTAATCTTCTCTACCTTCTATATTCTGCATTCTCTCTATATATGCTCTCTCCCTTGCTCTCAAAAACTCACTCTGCATATCAAGATGATATCATTTATAGATTTCTTCACATGACTGTTTGTATTCTGCTTGGAATTCGAAATGGAAAGTCATGTCTCTTTGCCTTCTGCCTTCTCACTCCTTTTATCAGCTTACTAAAAAATTATGACTGTAGGTGTCAATTTTAACATTACAGTGGGAGTTTGTTTTCTCTCGGAGACTTGCCAATGCATCACAAACAATAAAAACAATTAAAATATTTACATTCTTATTACAAAGTGAACTCTAGCTCAACTCGTTTAGTCTTCTCAATCGATGCGCATTTGTCTTTTCTTTGGCTGTCTTTGTCCTTTTTGTGACTGTGTTTTATCTCCTCTCGGCTCTATTTTCTTTTCTATCCTCTGTGGGGGTGTAACAACTGCATACGTGTAACTCTGCCTTTTAAATAAATAAAATGCAATTGCTGACTTTTTAAATCAGGGAAATTTCAACCCTTTTCATGCCACGAGTGTCTTTTTGATGTGGAAGTTCCACAAGCGGAACGAACATAGATCACAGTCGTTGTATATTAATAATCACCCTCCCATTCAGCCGAGGCCCGAGGGTTCACAACCCATGTGGCATATTTTAATACAACTGCAACCGTGTTTTATATATCTAACAACAATACTTTTATATATAAACAATCACCCTCCACCTTAAGCCTTTGGTCTTATATTACAATCCAATAAGTCGAATCATAACCACTAATATATGAAAGGGTCGGGCCCCACATCTCCGTCGGCGAATCGGACGTGGTGTCAAACGAAAACTTGCGATTGCGATTGATCAAACGGACGCGATGACCACATAAAACATGTCTCATAGCGCAATCGGGTCCGAACTTTGAACAAATGAAATCGGGGTGCATAATAGAAAAGTTTTGATTGCAATTAGAACACGGATGCGATTTGCACATATTAACTCCCGCATATAACAGGATCGGTTCCACCACTTCAATCACAGCATTTTACAAAAGACTTGCGATCAATCGGAAAGTTTTGATTGCGATTAAGATCCCAAACGCGATTGAACTGATTAACTCCATCGTTTAACGCCATCGGGTCCGCCACTTGATCGGAGCATATTACAAAAGACTTGCGATCAATTGGAAAGTTCCGATTGCGATTAAGATCCCGGACGCGATTGAACCGATTAACTCCATCGTATAATGCCATCGGGTTCGCCACTTGATCGGAGCATATTACAAAAGACTTGCGATCAATCGGAAAGTTCCGATTGCGATTAAGATCCCAGACGCGATTGAACTGATTAACTCCATCGTATAACGCCATCGGGTCCGCCACTTGATCGGAGCATATTACAAAAGACTTGCGATTGAACCTTTTCTCCGATTGCGATTGGGTGAGGGGTCCCACCTTATAAGCCATTTCGTTTTGATAGAACCTTTGGTTATATAGATATAAAGCGCTCTGCTTGTATATAACTGATATATATGTTTATATATATATTTTGCTGCTGGAGTGAAGTGATTCCCGGAATAATGTTTGTGTTGTATTATATGTATAACGTCGGTTGGAGTGTGCGATTCCCGGAATATGGTTCTGTGTTATATGCATTGCCTTGCCGCTGGAGTTAAGCGATTCCCGGAATAGGGATTATGTATTATATGTATAACACCAGTTGGAGTGTGTGATTCCCGGAATTTTGTAACGGCTCTCTGCCTCTGTC
Source organism: Pinus albicaulis (assembly GCA_034641835.2). Classification (NCBI taxonomy): domain Eukaryota; kingdom Viridiplantae; phylum Streptophyta; class Pinopsida; order Pinales; family Pinaceae; genus Pinus; species Pinus albicaulis. The sequence goes on along the minus strand of CM076583.1, from coordinate 555,260,505 downwards.
ACTTAGTCTCTGCCTCTGCCTCTGCTGCTTCTATCGCTCTGCCTCTGTCTCTACCTTTCGATAATGGTTCTTCACTGTGCTTCTATGACTGTTACATTTTGACTTTCTTCTTGCTGCCTCTATTGCTTTCGATGTTTCTCTTTTGCCTTCCTCTGCTTCAGCGCTGCCTCTTTTGCATGAGTGCTGCCTCCTTTGCCTGAGTGCTGCCTCCTTTGCCATCAATGACAATATTTCCAACAATTTATTATTCATTTTTCCTGCTCGAAGAAAGTGTGAGCGGGATTCAAGTAAGTAGCCATTTGTTGGATTGGTTACATTGGATGGATCATATTGCATGATTGTATATATATCTTTCTTAGGTGGCTGGTTATCATCAGGATTTAAAGACTAAGGAAAAGGCCTTAAGGTGTCGATGGTCTGCTTCCATAAGTAAGTTCATTCAGTAATCAATTTTTTGAGTCAAAGTCAGTTTTTCTTTTAGTTAGTCATTTCAGTTTGTCAAGTTATTTCAGTTTCCAGTTTTGACTCCATTTTCAAATGGATGAATCTATCTAGTCTACGGTGTTCTTGACACCTCCTAAAAGGAGCTTCCATCCCCATCTGGAGCCAATGTTAGTTTTTTTCAGTTTGTTAATCACCAGTGATCAAATGTACTCTTTCAATATTAGTTGATAGGGTCCTAGGTCCAATTTTATAGTTTCAAATAAGTTTTAAAATAAACTTTCATCATTGTTTGTTGTCTAGTTCAGCGCTTGTCCCTCCATTCACTCATGTTAATCATCATTTCGTGAGTCATGTCCACCATTCTCATTTAGATTCTTAGGTTAATCACCATGTTTTCACATAGGTCATTGTGTAGGTGACTTTCATTTCACCACCATAAATGTCCAAATTTTTTCATAAATAAGGCGAAATAAGGGTAAATTCATCATTTCTTAAAGGTTCAAGTGCTTCCAAAACAGTAAGTGAACATTCCTTACTTCTCCTTCAAGTTAATTTCTTCAGCAAAGAGTGGATTCCCTCTTTTAGGGTTTTCAAACTAGTTTTCGGATTGTTGAGATGTTTGGTTGCTTTCAGCTGGAAAAACCCTAGTTTTATCACATACAAACCTTCATACATCACATATATTCCTTACCAAATCATTACATATCATTCATACCTCTCATTATTCCCATTTTCACTCAAACCCTAAAATTATTGTTGCGTTTTTGCTGAGATTCTGAGTTAGGACTATGTTTTAGCCTTTCCCCCTCTTTCCATTATCCATTTCAAGGAATTCCACTTGAAATATGTTCCTAAAACACTCCTATATCTCCCCTAATTTTTCCATATTTTTCTATAACTCCTATCCCCGCAATTTCCCTTCCTAAACTTGTTGCCCCACTTTCCCCTATTTTCCAAGATTCCACCCTTTCCTTCCTTCCCATCAAGCTAGGGTTTCTATCATAAAAAAAAACACCATGGATAATGAGAAGAAAATTTACAACAAAGGAGGGCAAGTTTCCAGGTTTGATTCAACTCAGACCCATTGCATCATTTTCATAGTTTTGTTTTCATTTTCTAGGTTTACAATGCACACAGGGAAAATTTTGCTTCAAAACCAGTTTATGAAGTAACAGAGATGAATTTTACAAAAGTGAAAGAGGTTTTTGACAATAATAGGACAAATAAAAAAAAAACCTTTATTTTATGCACAGGTGTTATGGTTTGAGATAAATGCTCAAAATACAATTGCTTTAGATCATTTTATGCACTTTTGGATAGGTTGTCTTCAAATTAATTGTTCAGGGGTTTGGAGAAGGGGTTTATAGTGCTTGATGACTCCATTTTGTAGCAGACATCCTAAGCTTTCCAAAAATACCACTTACAGACCAAACCTCCTTTGGGAAGGCCTCCAAAATCCCTATCAAAGTGGTGTGACGCTTCTACTAAAGTGGCGCAACACTTCTACAAATTTTGAGTGATCAACTTCAAACTTGGATTCTGAGCAAATGGAAAAGTATTTTAGAAAAATGGTGGAGGTTTTTGTTCATAACATGAAAAATAACAAAAAAATCTCCCATTTTTTCAAACAATGTCATTTTTAGAGAGATATTGATCCATATTTAAGCCCTATTTTTGCATAATTGTTTCTGGAAAAATCTGAATTTTTGGCAATTTTGGAAAATTGGTCTCCACAGAAGCATCGCGTAGAGGCATGATGCTTTCTCTCACGGCATCCAAATGATTTTTTTCTTACATGGATGGGTGCATATTGATGAGTAGCTACCATATCTAGAGTTGGTTTTCCATGACAAGATCTGGTTTTGAAGAAAATGCAAAAACCCACCTCATTTATATGCTTCTGCCACTATTTTGGAGCAAGCGTCGTGCTTCTAGAGTGAGGTTGGGAAAAACCACTTTTAGAGGCCTCCCTATGGGTGCTTTCAAAAAATTCAAAAGTTTTCTAGAAACTAAACTCATATGGATACTTAGCACAATTTTCAAATTTGGATTTGGATTCTCCTAAGTGGGTCAAAAACAACCCTAAATTGGTGCGACTCTTTTGCAAAACTGGCGTGACGTTTCTACTGTAGGCGTGCCATTTCTGCATAGGATTCCTTTTGAGACAACCATCTTGCCCAGAAAAATCCAGAAATTCTATGCTAGTTGTCCCATGAGGTGGAATTTGATGTGTTTGAGTTTTTTTTTGCCTTTATGATGAGGAGACATGTAATTTAATGGAGGAGACACACACTCCTAGTCCTTAGCTAAATTTCAGGGATAAGTTTCTAACTTCCCTATAAACTAGGAAATGACTCATATTTTTCATTTATGATCCATTTTGGATGGGATTTTGACATGATGAGGTTTCATAGTCTATATTTTCTATAAGTAGACTCTCTTTTGTCTTTTTTTGGGTTGGATAGTCTCATATTTTGTAGTGGAGCTCTTGTCACTAGCTTGTGGAATGAAATCAGGGACAGATTTGCAGGAATTATGTTGAGATACTTGTGGTATGCTTTGAAACATATGTGTTTCGCATGTTTTCTTATTATATTATTCTTAATACCATGTCTACTTATTTATATATGTCTATCTTATAAGTTTGAGAGCAGAATTCATGTTTATGCATGCTCTATTTTAGACAAGATTCACCATATTATGTTTATTTGATTCTTAATTGAATAAAATCACCTCAGTTCTCATTCAAAATATACTCCATATTCATCCTATACTCAATTACTGATTAATATGTTTCCAAACTACCTATCTTGCCTCACACACTCTCTGTAGGTTCACCTCGAATTTCAGACCTAAAAACCTCTTTTACAATCCATTCATTGACTTTCCTATCCAACATTCAAAATATCAAAAAAAAATTACTTATTTAATCTTACATATCTAGCCTAAAATACTATGTTACTTAACCATTCATTTTACTGTTTAAAGTGGCAAAGAGAGATCCCTCTCTGGTCCAGGTATGGCTAGCTACCTGACCTAAAGTTTGGTCTATAGTTACCTTTCTCCAATCCTACTGCTAGCCTTAAGAAGTTGGGGAGAGTGATAACACCTACATCAAATGAAAATAGCTTTCAAATTCATAGGATGATCTTGTCGTCTCAATGAATGAGCCAGTAAGTCATCCAGGTAGGGTTTAAAAATATGTTTGATATTGTGAAATGCGTAAGACATGGCCCTTCGAAAAGTTCCTCTAGCGTTCTTCAAAACAAAAGGTAGTTTGTGATACGAAAAGGCCCCCCATGTAAAAATAAACGTAGTATTGGGATGATCGGCAAGGAGTATGTTTACATGATTTTATTTGGAAAATCCTTCCATGAATGGAAAATTCTTGTTTCTGGTACAATCGTCGATAATTTGGTTGATATAAGGAGTATGATAATTCTCCTTTGTACAAGATTTATTGATATCCATATAATCAAAAAATACTCTAATAGTCTCTTGTTTTTTATTCATGAGAACAATATTGGATACCCAATCAGTCAAGCGAACAGGGTAAATAAAACGCACTTTGAGTAATTTCTCAACTTTATCCATGATAGCAGCAACTTTCTGCAGATGAACTAGACGTAATATTTGTCTGACAAGTTTAGCATCTAGGTATGTCTTAATTTCATGAACTACAATGTTGGGATCAATTCATGTCATTTCCTCATAGGACTAGGCAAAAATGTCAAAGAATTCTTGAAATAAGGCTATATATGTCTTGATTTCATCAAGGGAGCATGAAGCACCTATATGAATGTTTTGAGTAATTCCAATTTTAACTAATATGTCAATAGGTATTATGGTAGATTTGTTCCCTAGATTCGTTTCTGAATCCAAATGAAGGATTGACATAGGAAATTGATGACTACTGACAATCTCAGCTAAAAAATATGGATGAAAAATCATTCTCAATTTTATCAAGTTCAGGTAGAAAGGATGAATGATGATGATAATCGTTCAATGGAAATTCATCCAAAGTCATGAATTCCATAATACTCTCACCAGTTGGAAACATGTTATCGAAAGGATCAGGAAATTGTGTTGGTACTAAACATGACAAACGAGAATAGTCATCACTTATCACATTCACTTGATTAGTTTAAGTTGATGATGGGTTGGAAAGTGATTGAACTGCCTAGTAAGCCAATTCAAATGGGCTCAAAGGCATCTCACTTCCGTACATGGCCAATTCAAACTCTGAAGGCACAATCCAAGGATTAGTTGATGGAATTGTGCTTTATGTAATCATGTTTACCTTGGAAGCACTATGTGATGCAAGAGCCTCATGGTTCCAAAATTTTGTACATTTAGTAGAATCTAGGGGGTCTTATGTTTTTCAAAAGAGTGGTTTTCCTAATTATTTAATTAATGTAATTTTAAATATTTTGAGTGATTTATGTGAGACATTTAGAATAGGGTTTAATTAATTATTGAGAGGCATATTTGTAAATGTTATCGAATGTAGGAGAACATGAGTGATTGGTGTGGTTTGAGATATTTTGAAATATTGTAAATCTTAGATTAGAAAGTAGTTCATGATTTTATGGATTTATGGAGGATCCTTAGGATTTATTTGAATGTTTATATCGTCAAGGGATAAAGAAGAGATTTTAGGAACTAATTGATGAATTAGAGGATTTTTTATGATTTTGTTGAGAAACCTATGGATCTAAACCAAAATTGGTTACAGAACCTTTTGTATAAATTTGTAAAGCCTCAAAGGCACAAACAGTAGAAAAATGATCAACATTCTTAGATAGGAGGTTTGATTGTAAGCCTACAGACATAGAGAGAAAGAAAGATAAAAGGGCCAAGTAAAAGCAGATCGGGCCAAAGCTAGATTGTAAAACAGGTTTTTATTTGTATCTATACATTTTTTTAATGGATGACAAAATTGAATTCATTGTGAATGTGTATGCTATTCCTTTTACGTGCTGAGTGATATGTAACTATGAATTTATGGTTCTGTGTGATAAACCATGATGAATGAATTCAAATGGAATGTTTAAAGTCTTTATGAGTGATAAAAGTTTTATGGTTGGGTATAATTCGTGTGATTCTATTCGGGAATAAATAGACATGGGTATAGGTCGAGTAAAGAGAAAATCATGAGTCTGGAAGAAGTGGAATAATACAGAGAGTGTTATGTATTCAAGTTTGAAATGGTGGTAAATAAACAAAGGAAACACTCAATAGAGATTCGCATTGGAGAAAGCTGAACGAGCAAGGAAGAGTAGCACAGAGGAGACTGTATTGCAGAATAGTAGAGCGGCATAAATCAAAGAAAGCAACATAGGAAGAGAACACTTAGAGATTTACAGAGAAATGAATGGACGGTCACGATTAGATCAAAGGTAAAAGAGGAAAAGATCAACGGTGGAGAGCAAGTCACGATTTCTCACTTCGCAAAAGATAACGGATAGCATGATGGACTTCGCAAGGTAAGAAGGATAACATGAGATGTGGTAAAGTCTGACAGTTGCGATGCGGTGAGGGGAGATACCACGTGCCGATAGAACACAACTTCGCAAATCGCATGAATTAAAGTTTAGCATTAAAGAGTTCGCAAGGAAAAATGTTTTGATTGTGATGCGAAGCGAAAAGCACGGAAGTTGCGATATGATGGAGAACTCACGTGTCATAACGGCGCACTAGCGCTTATCGCTGGTATTACAGTTTAGCGTTATTGTTAAGTGTTTAAACTTGCAATCAAGCGATTGTGATGAAGGTATGGTCGACCCTACAGCAGAGTGTTCCATGCACATGTAAAGAGGTTTGGTTTACATGTGGGTTGTTTAAAGTGAAAGCGACATTGATCGCATAAAGTATGTATGTATGAAATATTTAATGTACCTCATATATGTTAAAGGAGTAAGTGGGCCATAACCACAGGTCTGAGGTTGTTTAATGTGAAGCTGATTATGATATAAGGTTTGGTGAACGATGGCAATGCTTATTGGTAAATTTTAAATTATCAAAACCCAAGAGTCACTTAGGATTGAAAGCTTCCGCATGAATTTGTTATTTAAAAGGTGAACCTCAGAATTAAATAAGGTTGATTGTGGGCTTAATTCCACTAACCTTGCATTTGTGCATTGATTGATTATTGGAAACCATATGGTTGCATAATTTGGTATGAGAGGAGAGTAAAAGCTCTTTTGGGAGAAAATCAGAACAAACAGAGTTTTGATGAATATTGTAGAGTTAAACTAATGCAGAAGACATTGGTGGCAGAACATAGTGAGATTCGGCGTGATTGTGAATCAGAGGAGAAGAGTCAGTTTATAAATCAGAAAAGGTGGAGACAAGTACAGAGAAAATTCAAACAATAAAATCTAGCAAAGAGATGGTTGTTTTCTTGAGAAGAACAGAGATCCATTCGAATGTGAATATTAGAAGTAGAATACTTGTGAAATCATGTCGGTCGTGTTTTATGTTAACTTCGATTTGAGTTTTGCAGACTGCAGAAAAAGGTGAAATATCTCAGCATGGAAAGTTGTAAAGAAAAAGAGAACCAGTTGTGTTCTTGAAGGTAGATTAAAGTGAATACTCTGAAGAAAGTAG